>JAVIAB010000051.1:143947352-144039852 GCA_032433765.1 Megaustenia siamemsis | reverse complement strand
GACAGCTTAAGAGAATGGCTTGGCAGAAGGTCAACAACATAAATGATAAATAACTGTCGACATCGAAAGTTGTGGAGAGACATGAACACCTACGCCAGCAGGCATGGTACTTGATGATGATAATGATCATTAAAAGTGGAAACATGGCCGCCCTGAAAACAATGGTGTATTATCAGCTATCAAGGAGAAACCAATTAATCTGACTCCGCCTACGTACTGTCCACAAAAGAACGAGTTACCACATTTGCTCCAGTCTCTTTGCAAAGAGTAATTATTGAGCTCAATGAATAGGGAAGGTAATAACAGCGAGAAAGAACATTGGCCATATCACCTCTAAATGATGCATGTTGGTACTACGAGTTTGAATATCTCCCTCCACCTCATGTTACAGGCATTCTTTCCCGCCAAATAATGTTATTCTTATCTGAAAGCTTGCTCAAATAATATGGATAATAATGTATTTCTTTCTAAATGAACTTCAACATTTTAATCTCGTCCATGTTTAACAAACCCTAAAGCAGATTTTAATGACACAACGATGAAGATTGTATCATTCTCTTTATGCTAATGTGCTGGGTAGTGCTCGGAATAGACTTCAAACGGTGCTGTTACAGTATCAGCAGCTGTTCCGTCATCAAACGATCTTTTGATGCTTTATTCTAGAGTTTTCTGGTTCTTTTGGTACTTAGCCTTGTTCATGTTTCAATAACATTTCAGACCCGCCTCCGTAGGCGTGGTCATTAACAAAGATTCAAAATGGGCTTATCAATCTATGATTAATTCACGTGCGCAGACATTTAGAAAAGTTGTCTCATTGTAGTCGTCGATACAAAGAAAACGCCGCTGTCCAGAGGTTATCTTTGAATGCACTCGGTAATCAGGCTGCCAAATGAAAAGGAATATAATAGTCGGCGATCGATCGCACACACGCACAACTATTGTGACACGTCGTGGAAAATATTACTTGGGGAAAACAAAGTAGGTCTTGAGGACAATAAGATAGAGGGGGATAGGAGTGGGAAAGACAAATTAGGTCTTGAGGAGAATAAGATAGAGAGGGTGAGGATGGAGAATAAGAGTGGAAAAGACAAATTAGTTCTTGTGGAGAATAAGATAGAGAGGGGGAGGATGGAGAATAAGAGTGGAAAAGACAAATTAGTTCTTGAGGAGAATAAGATAGAGAGGGGGAGGATGGAGAATAAGAGTGGAAAAGACAAATTAGTTCTTGAGGAGAATAAGATAGAGAGGGGGAGGATGGAGAATAAGAGTGGAAAAGACAAATTAGTTCTTGTGGAGAATAAGATAGAGAGGGTGAGGATGGAGAATAAGAGTGGAAAAGACAAATTAGTTCTTGTGGAGAATAAGATAGAGAGGGGGAGGATGGAGAATAAGAGTGGAAAAGACAAATTAGTTCTTGAGGAGAATAAGATAGAGAGGGGGGATGGAGAATAAGAGTGGAAAAGACAAATTAGTTCTTGAGGAGAATAAGATAGAGAGGGGGTAGGGGGATAAGAGTGGGAAAGACAAATTAGGTCTTGATGAGAATAAGATAGAGAGGGGGAGGATGGAGAATAAGAGTGGAAAAGACAAATTAGTTCTTGATGAGAATAAGATAGAGAGGGGGAGGATGGAGAATAAGAGTGGAAAAGACAAATTAGTTCTTGTGGAGAATAAGATAGAGAGGGGGAGGATGGAGAATAAGAGTGGAAAAGACAAATTAGTTCTTGAGGAGAATAAGATAGAGAGGGGGAGGATGGAGAATAAGAGTGGAAAAGACAAATTAGTTCTTGTGGAGAATAAGATAGAGAGGGGGAGGATGGAGAATAAGAGTGGAAAAGACAAATTAGTTCTTGAGGAGAATAAGATAGAGAGGGTGAGGATGGAGAATAAGAGTGGAAAAGACAAATTAGTTCTTGTGGAGAATAAGATAGAGAGGGGGAGGATGGAGAATAAGAGTGGAAAAGACAAATTAGTTCTTGAGGAGAATAAGATAGAGAGGGGGATGGAGAATAAGAGTGGAAAAGACAAATTAGTTCTTGAGGAGAATAAGATAGAGAGGGGGTAGGGGGATAAGAGTGGGAAAGACAAATTAGGTCTTGATGAGAATAAGATAGAGAGGGGGAGGATGGAGAATAAGAGTGGAAAAGACAAATTAGTTCTTGATGAGAATAAGATAGAGGGGGATAAGAGTGGGAAAGACAAATTAGGTCTTCAGGAGAATAAGATAGAGAGGGGGAGGATGGAGAATAAGAGTGGAAAAGACAAATTAGTTCTTGGGGAGAATAAGATAGAGAGGGGGAGGATGGAGAATAAGAGTGGGAAAGACAAATTAGTTCTTGAGGAGAATAAGATAGAGAGGGGGAGGATGGAGAATAAGAGTGGGAAAGACAAATTAGGTCTTGAGGAGAATAAGATAGAGGGGGAGAGAATAAGAGTGGGAAAGACAAATTAGGTCTTGCAGAGAATATGATAGAAAAGGGGGGGGGGGTGAGAGAGAAAATAAGAGTGGAAAAGACAAATTAGGAGAGAAAAAAGAGAGCGGTCGTGGGGAGGATGGTAGGGTGGAGAGAGACGGTGAATATGAATGGATGGGAGGGAAAACAGCGGGAGAGAGAGAAATAGAGAGGGGGGAAGTAAAAGAAAGTTTGAAGATATTGAATGAAAGGGGCGGAGAAATTTAGTAAAATGGAGAGATAGAAAGATAAAGAAAAGAAATGTAGAGAAAGATTGAATGATAGAGACTGGAAACGAAATACTGAAATATCTAAGAGAAGCACTTTACAAGCTATGCCAGAGATGTCAAATAATTGTGGTTCATTGGATTCTATTTCACTGCAACATTCCAACAAATCATGAAGCAGACAAGGTTGCGACGGAAGGTGCTAAATGACACAGACACAAGTACAACCTATGAGAAATCAAAGAGGTTTGTTAGGAACTAACACATGAACAAACATAATACAGAGCACCAGTATAATCAAAAAAATATTACTTCTACCAGTTCAACAGAAAAGAACAAGTAACAATTGTTAGATTGCGAACAGGCCACAACAGAATGAAGTGTCATTTTTTCAACGCCCTAATGATTAGAACCTCATGAACGTAAATGTGGCACAGACAAAATGAACATCTGCTGCGATCGTGTCCAACCTTTGTTGAACAGAGAAAGCTGTTGTGGCCATTACCGGTAACACAGCGGGACAAGCTGTATGGAGATGCCACCAACCTTGAGCTGACCAACGCTTTCTTCGAACTTATTGACGTCTGAAGGTGCACACAGTAGAATAAGAATAATATAGGTGGAATTATTGAGGGAGATTGAAAGAAATAAAAAGGGATGAGTAATGAGAGTGGGGAAAAGAAACTGGGAGTGTGAGGGAATTCGAAGTAAGACAGGGAGTGTGAACGAAAGAGAACGAGATAAAAAGACAGCGAGAATCATACATCCTACATGGAGTGCAAGGACTAAGACTGAACCCTCACATTGTAGTCAGTCCAGCGCGTTAAAGACTTTTGATGTTACTCGTCCATGTTAGTCTTTGTCTGCCTCTGCCTCTTTTACCTTGTATTCTCCCCTCCAGGATTACTTTTTGTAGGCTGTTGTGTCTTTTAACATGGCCCCAAAATCGCATTTGTCTTGTTTGAATTGTGCTTAGTAGTTCTCTTTTCATTTTTAGTTGTTTTAAGACTTCATCGTTTGTTTTCTTTTCCTTCCATCCAATTCTACATATTCTTCTATATATCCACATTTCAAAAACTTTAATTCTCTGTTCTGTTTTCTTGTTTAATGTCCATGTTTCTGCACCATATAGGAATATTGAGAAGATATAACATTTTGCTATTCTTAGTTTTAGCCCTGGTGTTATTTGTTTTGATGTGTTAATATATTTTTCATTATATTAAAATTACTTTTTGCCATTCCTATTCTTTTGTTTATTTCAGTTGTACATTTTCCATCACTGGTTATAGTATGTCCAAGGTAGTTGTAGTTCTTAACTGTCTCCAGGTCCATTTCTTCAATTTTGATATCCACTTGTGGGTTTTGAGTATTTTCTATGTTTATGATCATAGTTTCAGTCTTTTTGATATTCACATCTAGTCCATATTTTTTGCTTGTCATGTTTATTTCATTAAGTAATTGTTGTAGATCTTTAGAATTTTCTGCTAGTAATACAGTATCGTCAGCATATCTTAGGTTACTGATTATCTTTCCATTAATTTGTAGGCCTGGCATCTCTATGATGTTTTTTAAAGATTTGCTCAGTGTATAGATTGAACAAGCTCTGGTGATAGGATGCATCCTTGTCTTACTCCTCTTTTTATATCAATGGGTGTAGAGTTCTCTTTGTTATATTTTATTATTGCTGTTTGCTCCCAGTTTAAATTACATATTAGTCGTATGTCCATGTCATCTAGATGTATCTCTTTTAGCTCGATATTAGTAGAGATAAATGGTTGCCCATGTGTAGCAATACGTCATGATCTATAGTTTGTTCACAAATTCGCGCCCACAGAGTTGATCAATTATCTCGGACACTGTTTGATGAATTTCTGTAATTCTTTTTCATGAAATCTTTTTTTTTTCACCGACCTTCAGATTTTACAACATTTAAACACAAAGGTAGTCTGAATTTTGCACAAATCGTTTTTTGTTATATAATTTTAGGAAAATATCAAACCACGTGCTGTAAACATTAGATTTTACTGTAAATTATGTTAATTTTCTAACAATGCAAGCCAAAGGCGTATTCGTATTACATTGAATAGTAATATAACCGACCCCTTTTAGATTCCTTGCAAAAGTGCGTGTACAATAACACAGTTACCATTTGCATAGTGATGAATTTACACTTTAAACTCTTCATGGTTTTAAAAATCAAGTAGTCACTTCACAACAGCTTACACATTATTACGCTTACATGAATATTCATTAATAGTAAATATTTTGTTAAAATACGCCTCTGGACCAAGTTAACGAGAAACCGAAAATGAAATTACCACACACAAAAAACCTCGGAATGGAGCACGCCTTACATGTTAAGAGTGCGAAACGGTGCTAAGATTGTGTGGTGTGCACGTGAAATTTGCCTTTTTAATTGGTGAGTTGATTACAACAAATGCGGGTATTGTAAAATCCTAAAATTTAGGACAAGCAAGAAAGTCATATTTTTGTATACCTCAAATAAGCAAAAATCTTTCCTACATGACTGTAGGGCAAAAAATCTGACTGAAGGTCGGTGAAAAAATAAGATTTCACGAAAAAGAATTACCGAAATTCATCAGACAATTTCCGAGTTAATTAATAAACTCTGTGGGCACGAACTTCTGAACGAACTATAGTTCTGAGTGAATAATAGCTTCAAGCTAGATCTCACACTGGGACTAATAAACAACTGCTCTCTCACTGGCTGCCTCTTTCTTTCTCTCCGGCGTTTTGATGGCAACTAAAGGTATAGATAGTCCTCTACGTCATCCATCCTTAAAAGGTCGTTAAGAGTGCGTTGATGCGTTTTGCTGTTGTTTATTTGTTCATTTTGGCCCAGTACATGCATTTTCAACACGGCATTTTTTAGCATAGGGTTGCCTTTCCTCTTAGATCTCTACTCGCTTGGCCAGACTGGATAGTCAGAAGCACCGCTGGGAAGATGAGCTGAGTCTTGGTCACCTCTTTTTGCGTTGATCCTCACTCATAAAGTCAACTATGGGTCGCTTATTCTCACTCAAACAGTCAGCATTGGGTCGCTGATCCTCACTCACACAGACAGCTATTGGTCGCTGATCCTCACTCACACAGTCAGCTATGGGTCGCTGATCCTCACTCACACAGTCAGCTATGGGTCTCTGATCCTCACTCACACAATCAGCAATGGGTCGCAGATTATCACTCACACTGTCAGCTATGGGTCGCTGATCATCACTCACTCAGTCAGCTTTGGGTCGCTGATCCTCACTCATAGCCAGCTTTGGGTCGCTGATCATCACACACACACAGTCAGCTGTGGGTCACTGATCCTCACACAGTCAATTATGGGTTCCTGATAACCACTCGCACAATCAGCTATGGGTCGTTGATACTCACTCACACAGTCAGATAAGGGTCGCTGATCCTCACTCTCAGCGTCAGCTTTGGGTCGCTGATCCTCACTCACACAGTCAGATATGGGTCGCTGATCCTCACTTACACAGTCAGCTTTGTGTCGCTGACGCTGATCCTCACTCACACAGTCAGCTTTGGGTCGCTGATCCTCACTTACACAGCTTTGGGTCGCTGATCCTCACTCACACAGTCAGCTTTGGGTCGCTGATCCTCACTCACACAGTCAGCTTTGGGTCGCTGATCCTCACTTACACAGTCAGCTTTGGGTCGCTGATCCTCACTCACACAGTCAGCTTTGGGTCGCTGATCCTCACTCACACAGTCAGCTTTGGGTCGCTGATCCTCACTCACACAGTCAGCTTTGGGTCGCTGATCCTCACTCACACAGTCAGCTTTGGGTCGCTGATCTTCACTCACACAGTCAGCTTTGGGTCGCTGATCCTCACTCACACAATCAGCTTTGGGTCGCTGATCCTCACTCACACAGTCAGCTTTGGGTCGCTGATCTTCACTCACACAGTCAGCTTTGGGTCGCTGATCCTCACTCACACAATCAGCTTTGGGTCGCTGATCCTCACTCACACAGTCAGCTTTGGGTCGCTGATCCTCACTCACACAGTCAGCTTTGGGTCGCTGATCCTCACTCACACAGTCAGCTTTGGGTCGCTTACCGCACTGAATTCAATTGATGGATGGATAGACATCTTGGTTCCCATTGATCGTCTAAAATTTAAAGAGAACAACTATTCCAATGATCTTATATTTATAGAGAATTTTGCATCTCTTGTAGCTTCTACCTAAAAGTGCCAAATATAAAACTGGATCGCGTACCAACGCTCGATCAGAAGTCAGTTATGCGTGACCAGCGTGACTACCTTTGTCCAAACTTACCTATCACATCAGATAGGCAGGTGTTGAGCTCTACATCCCTCTCGTTGACTACAGAGAATTAGTCCTTGTCATAATTTTGAACGTTCAAGAGTCATGACGGCTACACGCCATTGTAGCTCCTACTTCAATATGTCTTCTTAGTTTATTATGTCTGTTGAACATCAGAAAGAAACAATCAACATTTTTTCGGGAACATCATGAAAAGAGGAAAGCTGGAATACTTGGTTACAACTGACAAAAGACAAGGAAAGAGAGCTCGCGGACGACAAAGAGAGAAAATACTGGATAGCTTGGCGTCATGGCATGGAAGACTGTCAACAACAGAATTGATACGATGCACGGTGGATAGTTGTTGTTGTTGTTATGGATCCAGTGACCTTTGAGCTGATGCCCTTCGGCCTAATGCCATGTAGTAGTATCTGCAGGTATTTTTAAGTTCTGCTGTTGTTCCGTACAGAGTGTTCCATTTGGAGGGTCTTTGGGGAAGTAGTGTTGTTCTAATGTCAGTGAGCTCAGGACATTGAAACAGGTGGTGTTCTACAGTTTCTTGTGGGTGATTACAGAGTGGACATACTGGGGTATGGTTTTGTTGTATTCTATTAATGTGGTTATTTAGCATAACATGTCCTGTTCTCAGTCTGAAGATGGTGGTTTGGTCTCTTCTTGTTAGGTTGTTGATCTTGTCTTGTGGATTTGGTCTTGCCATATATATAAAAAGCTCTCTCCCTGTTTTCCCTAAGGCCCATCCATCCAGCCACTCCTCCCTACTGTTGGAGTTTATGACTTGTTTGACTGTGTCTAGTGTGATGGATGTATGTATCTGTGTCTGTTTAGATCCTCTCTTAGCTAATGTATCTGCCTTATCATTTCCTGGTATATTTGAGTGTCCTGGGATCCATTGCATTACCAATCTTATGTTATGTGTTTCAATGAGTTTGTCTGTGTCTATGATGAGCTGTGTGAGTTCTGTTTTGTTCGTGTTGTTTTCCAGTGCGTGCAGAGCCGATTTGGAATCCGTAAATATGACTGTGTTTGTTTTCTTTGATGGTGTGGTATCGAAAATCGTATTTAAATGATAAATTGCTGTTTCAATAGCTGTTATTTCTGCTTCATAATTGTTACAGACTTCACCACAAGGGCCACACATTTCTTCTGCAGTTCCATCTGGATAATGTATTAGTATTCCATATCCAGCTTTTGAAGTAGCGTTAGTGGCTGCACCATCTGTGTATATATGTATCCAGTCTTCTGGATAAGTATATATTGTTTTCCTTGCTGCTAGTTTTACTGATACTGGGTCTGCTTTTTTACCTGTTCTGTTACATATCTCTATATTTATTTCAGGTTTTTTTATAATTCGTAGTTGGTGGCATTTCTTTGATGACTCTTGATGTTTGTAGTCGTTTTTCAGGTAGATGGAATTTCTTTTGTATATTTCTAACATGTTGTAATACTGACATCTGCTTAATTCTTTGTTTTGGAGTCCATGTATCTACTAATTTTCTGTTTGGGTGGTCCTTCTCCATTCTTTTTTGTCTTTCATAGAGAACCATAGCGGCTTTGTTTCTCCTCAACTCTATGGGTTCCACATTGCAGTGGATTTCGCAGGCTGCAACTGGAGTGGACCTCATTGCACAGCTGATGAGTCGTAATGCATTATTTTGTATCTTGTCCAGTGCCATGTTAGTTGTTTTGCTGCATGTCACTAGGAGCTACCATGATCCAAAACAGAGCGAACATATCCCAGATAGAGATTTCTAAGTGTTTCTTTATCTGCTCCCCATAAGGTACTGGAAAGCCTTTCCATTAGTTGAAGTCTTTGTGTTGCCTTCTTAGTGAGATTCTCTACGTGTTTCTTCAGGTTCAGTTGCCGGTCTAGTTGTATTCCTAAGTATGTAGGGTGTTCTCTTTTTGAAGACTATTGTGTTGGAGATTGAGTTTGATGTTTGCCTTAGCTATTTTGTTACTTCTAGTAAATACTGTCCAGAAATTAGCGATGAACAGTGTGGTTTTGTTAGAGATAAAGGGACAAGCAATGCCATTTATATCATAAGATTTTTAGTAGAAAGAGCCATAGAGGTGAAAACAGATCTATACCTATGTTTCATAGATTACACCAAGGCATTTGACAAAGTAAAGCACCAAGAAATAATCAACATTTTAGAAAGCATAAACATAGACAGCAAAGATCTAAGAATAATAAAGAACACGTACTGGCAACAAACAGCGGCCATAAGAACTGGAAACCAACTGGGAATGTTTCAACAAATAAAACAGGGTGTTAGACAAGGTTGTGTGCTGTCACCAGATTTGTTTAATATTTATAGTGAGATTATTTTAAGATCCATAAGGGGCATGCCTAGAATAACAATTGGAGGTCATAATATAAATAATCTAAGGTATGCTGATGATACAGTATTAATCGCTAAGAGTAAAAATGAGTTACAAGAAATGTTGGACATTGTAGTGAAGGAAAGCAAAAATAAAGGACTCAGCCTTAATAGCAAAAAGACAGAGGTAATGGTAACAACAAAGAAAAAGACATCACCTCAGTGCAAAATAAAGACAAGTGGAACAATATTAAAACAGGTAAATGAATTTAAATATTTGGGAACTTTGTTAACCTCAGACGGAAGATGTACAAAAGAGGTGAGATGCAGAATGGCTCAGGCAAAACAAGCTTTCCAAAAAAATGAGAAAAATACTATGCAATCCATTTTTGAAAATAGAAACAAGAAAAAGAGTTCTTAAATGTTACGTAGAGACAGTCTTAACATACGGATGCGAATCATGGACAATAGGACAACAGACAAGAAAATCACTAGAGTCTGTAGAAATGTGGTTTTACAGAAGAATGTTGAGAATACCATGGACAGCTAAGAAGAGTAATGAAGAGGTTCTGAGAAAGGTCAAAGCAAAAAGAGAGCTAATTTCCAATGTTAGGAAGAGACAATCATCATGTTTGGCCATGTAATGAGAAGAGAACAACTTGAATATATTGTAACATCTGGAAAAATTGAGGGACGAAGAGATATAGGGAAGCAAAGAGAAAAAATAACAGAAAGCTTAAGAGAATGGCTTGGCAGAAGGTCAACAACAGAAATGATAAATAGCTGCCGAGATCGAATGTTGTGGAGAGACATGATCACCTACGCCACTAGGCCCGGTACTTGATGATGATGAGTAAATACTGTATATACTGTTTTCTGTACATTTATTTTTATTTTCCAGGTATTACAGTATACTTCTAGGTGCCTCAGGTCTTTGTTTAGTTGTGCTTCAGCTGTTCGAATATTTTCGTTTGTACTCCACATGAACAGATCATCCGCATAGAGAGCTTTTTTATTTATCAGGGTTATGGTTATGGTTATGGTTATGGTTATGGAAGGCCCCGGTATCACTGCAGACGAATTAAAATCCATAATTGCTCAACCGTCCGTGCCAGTGGAATCATCCGAATTACTAACTCATCTCCAAAACAAAGAAAGGCAGATGTAGTCCCCATCATAGCAGCCTCAGCACACGCCAAAAGACATAAGGCGAAACTGCACAGAAAGTGAACACAGCCAACTGTTCCCTGTCATACGATATCAGCATTCATCGTAAACCATTGGAATATCGAAACATGATCAACAGGGATGATACACACAGCTCACGGTGTGCACAGAGCACTTAACTCAGTAGCTCCTGCAGCAAGCCTGACTTGGAATATGCGGAAACTGCAACAAGGAACACTTTTCAGACACAGCAATTAAAAGTTCCTGACGCCTAACCGTCATATTGACCGGTATTCCAACGATGACGTATATTGCAATCAACACAGAACACACTATTGCGCACACTGTAGAGGATTTCAGATCACATGCATGTACTCCGCTTCACCGGGAAAGATCCCAACAGTGGAACTTTTTATCTATACACTGATCTGCATTGGAAATATAGAGTTAACCATCTTTCCGGCTCAAAAAACGTAACAGTGAACGCTGACGCAAACATGACCGCGCCATCTTGAAACCGGAAGTATATATCAGTATTTATCAGGGTTTTGGTCAGATCATTGATATATATCAAAAAAGGGTACAACTGAGTGGTGATCCCTGTGGTAATCCTTCTTCTAGCACCTCTTTGTCTGAAATGGATTAATTTAATTTAGTTTGTATTGTTCTGTCAACTAGGAAATATTTGACCCATTTGTACAGTTTCCCATGTATCCCAGCATCTCTCATCTTCAATAAAAGCCCCTTACGCCAGACTCTATCATAAGCCTGCTGCAGGTCCACTAGGATGGCTAGAGTATGTTGTCTCTTCTGAAATCCATCTTGGACCTGTTGTATTAACCTGAGGATTTGGTCTTCTATGTTATTGCCTGCCCTGAAACCAGCTTGTTCGTAGCACAGAGTATTAGAGGTTTCCAGATACCAGTATAGTCTGCTATTGACCATACTCTCAGCTATTTTACCTATGCATGATGTTAAGGATAGGGGACGATAGCTTCTGGGGTCATCTGGGGGCTTGTTCTTTTTGAGTAATGGCACTATATAGGCATTTCTCCATGTCTTGGGAATTTTGCTTTCTTTCCATGACTTGTTGATCAGTCTGAGTAATGTTTCTTTCCCTGACTTGCCGAGATGCTTTATAATCTCATTGTGTATCTTGTCAGGGCCTGGGGATTTTCTACATTTTAATTTTCTTAATGCCTTTTCTAGTTCCCTCATGTTAAAATCTTCAAATATTGCAGCATTTGTTGTTGGGGATCTTTCAATTAATTTTAAATTATGTAGCTGAATTTTATCGCTATCTGTAAGTTTGTTCGCTCTGTTGACTGAAGCAAAGTAACTATTACATTTTTAACTATATTTTTTTAGAGCTGATGATTTCATTATTAAATTTGATTGGTTTAGGGTTTGGTTCTCTTTTATCACCAGACAAATGTTGCATAAGTCTCCATGCTTTATTTCCTTCATGTCGCAAATCTAGTTTACTGCATGTTTCTTGCCATTTCTCTTTCTTTGCTTTTTTAGTAACTAGTTTGACCTTAGCACTAGCCTTGTTATAGCTTATTTTATTATTCAAAGTTGGGTTCTGCTCAAGTATTGTTCTGGCTTTCTTTCTTTCTGATACTGCTGTCTCCAGTTCTGTGTTCCAAAATGGTCGATATTGTGTTCTACATCCTTTAGATATAGTTTGTTCTGCAGTGTTGAGTATTATTTGTATGAACATCTCGTTTAATTTTTCTACGCTGTTGTCTGTCAGATTGTTCAGGAGTTGGTCGGATTTTTCTTGATATAGCTTCCAGTCAGCTTTCTTGAAATTCCATCTCGTTCTCTGTTTTGTTAGGATTTTTGTTGTTTTTGTGTCTACTATGGTGACTATGGGTCTGTGATCACTGCCTATGTCATCAATAACTTCAATGCACGGTGGATAGAAGATTGTGGAAGGACATGATCGCCTATGCCAACCAATATGGGACATGAGTATGATGATGATGCTTGTTAGACCTCCCGCAGATCTTGTCTGATTGAAGGTCTCTAGTCCTAACTATCAACTACTAATATCTCCAGTAATCAAGAAAAGACAATGATCATATGTTAGACATGTGATAAGAAGAGATAATAACCGAATAGCAAATCAAGTCCTCATGTGGAAAACATCAGGTAAGAGGAAAAGAGGAAGACCCAGAGAGACACTGAGAAGAACACTGAAGAGAGAGAGGCAAGAGCAGCAGGAATCGGCTCCCTCAATGAGATAGAGCTGCATGCACAGAACAGAGACAAATGGCGAGATGTGATAAAATATCTTTAAAAGAATTGAAAACTGCTAGAATAAAAATTTAGATAAGAGAAGGAGTATCTTGGTCTACGTTCTATGGGCCGGCAACGGCTCGAAAGCTCAATAGATAGATAGATAGTCCTAACTAGCCTGCTAACGGTTGCTATTTAGTGTTTCACAGACAGATAGATAGGCAAACTGACTGACTGACTGACTGACTGATTAACTGACTAACACTAACTGACCAGCTGACTCACTGACTGACTAACTGACTGACTGACTAACTGACCAGCTGACTGATTGACTGACTAACTGACTGACTGACTGACTAATTGACCAGCTTACTGACTGACTAACTTACTGACTAACTGACTGACTGACTGACTATTTGACTGACTGACTAAGGCTACTGAAATCTAAAATAGAGATTTTGTTACAAATGAAATAACTCGGAACGAATACATTAAAATTACGTAGATGGTGATAACTGAATATACCCACACTTAAGCTGTTTCAAGGCCTCACAGATACCCAATCTATTGCATAACACGGGTCAGAGATCACGGCGCACACTTTCAACTACCAGGAAAAATGGGGAGAAGAAAAATAACTCTCCCCGACTCATAAAACGAACGGACTACTGGCTTTTTAGATTGGGATCGATAACAGCAAGATTACCTTTGAAGATGTACACACCCATTTGCTCTCTTGTTTGTCCAATTTAATCACAGACCAGGGATCTTCGCTTGCATCTCCAGTATTTACTGCACAACCAATCATGCAGTTCTACGCTAATATTATCTTATGTGGTGCCTTCTCCGTTCGAAATGTTAACTGTTGTGGGGCGCCATTGCTCTCGGGTTCTTGCCCTGTTGGTAAGTTGTAGTTTTTCCAGTAATGTCTGTTTTGCCTCGAGAAAAGCGCATCAAGTTGATGTGTATCTTACTTTGAAGCTGAGGTATTTTGAGCTTTTCGGCCACACAATTTTTGAGTTCGAGGTTTTACCTACCCTCATTGATTCCTACTGTCTTGGCCAGACTGGTTTCACTGTTACAGGGTCTTCGTGAGTAGTATATCAGGGTCTATTGGACCCCCAATTGGCCCGTAAATTAACAAAGATATATAGTGCGGTGCGCGGTGCGCATAACTCGTGGGCGCAGGGGGAGTTAACCATGACCGCCCGTATCGATGACTCCGGAAGTGACATGTTTATGTCTGGTGTGGGCTGACTTTGGAGTTCTTTATGTATTTGATCGATAGTGATAGGTTAGTAGATTATATAACATCAATGAAAAACAATAGCATTAAATATAAAACAGAAAACAAAAGATATATTTTATTCTTTTATTATCTCAATAGGTGTATAACATACAGTGGATATTATTTAACATTACAAAAATATTTAGCGCACTGAGTAAATATATAGTACAAGGATAATATTTATTTATAGCTATGTAGTTGGGTGTCTGCTTAGCTTTGTGTCATAAATGAAGCATAAGGGTGAAACTGTTAGAGATCGCGGGTGTCATGTCATGTCGTTGTAGCAGACAGGTATGTCGTGTCATTGTAACAGTCACAGGTGGCATATCGTTGTAACAGTCATGTCGTTGTATCAGACACGTATGTCATGTCGTTGTATCAGACACGTATGTCATGTTGTTGTAGCAGACACGTATGTCATGTTGTTGTAACAGTCATGTCATTGTAACAGTCACAGGTGTCATGTCATTGTAACAGTCACAGGTGGCATATCATTGTAACAGTCATGTCGTTGTATCAGACACGTATGTCATGTCGTTGTAGCAGACACGTATGTCATGTCGTTGTAGCAGGCACGTATGTCATGTCGTTGTAACAGTCAAGTATGTCATGTCGTTGTATGAGACACATGCCTCATGTCATAATGTTGTTGTTGTTGTTGTTGTACTAGTAGTTGTTGTTGTAGTAGTTGTAGTAGTAGTAGTAGTAGTAATGGAAGATGTTAGAAAACGTGTTTGTTTTAGCAGAGGAAGTTTCGGAATAGTACAGGACAACTTTCGAAATAGTAGAGGACAACTTTTGAAATAGTAGAGGACAACCTTTGAAATAGTAGAGGACATCCTTTGAAATAGTAGAGGACAACTTTTGAATTAGCAGAGGACAACTTTTGAATTAGCAGAGGACAACTTTTGAAATAGTAGAGGACAACTTTTGAAATAGTAGAGGACAACTTTTGAAATAACAGAGGACAACTTTTGAAATAGTAGAGGAAACCTTTTGACATATTAGAGGACAACTTTTGAAATAGCGGATGAAGACTTTTGTAATGACAAAGGACGTGTATGTTGGACTGACATAATAAGCGACTTGGAAATTTTATTCTTGTACTATCCTAACTGCTTTGGATTTCCATATCTTTATCACTTCAACGAAAGACAACAGTAAAGGTGATCATTTCTGGTCAAAAAACTTAGCTCCAACGCCCACAATTTTGGCTCATAGTAAAAGAGTTGAACACGAACTCTAAAAATTTAGTCCCAAAGTCATAATTGTTAGACACAAAAGACCAAAAATGTGTATTTAAAGCACCCCAAAAATAGTTCGAAAGACAATAATGTAACACCCATAGTCACAAACTTGGACACAACACCCTAAAAAATTAGGCCCAAAGTCAAAATAGTTAGTCACGAAAGACCAAAAAGGTATATTTAAAGGTCAAACAGTTACTCCAAATGACAAATAATTTAACACCAAATCACAAAAATTTCATCAGATTTTCAAAAGATGAACTGAAAACCCTAAAATTTAGGTCCAAAATGATACTAATTACACGCAAAAGGCGAACAATTTATACCCAAAGTCCAAAAGACAAAATAATTTAACCCCAAAACACAAAAATCTCGTCTTATTAACAAAAGGTTGAAAATGCAGGCTGTCTAGTATGTCTTGATCTGCAGAAAAGAAATTGAAACATTTCAACTAAAGAATAATGAACAGTAAACATTACAAGAAAAGAAAACAAGAAAAGTAAACAATGAGATTCATAAACTATCGAAATTACGTTACAAAAATAATACGTGGGTACTGAAAAAGCAACTTATCGAAAATAGGTTACTAAAGTAACATACTATAATATTAAAGAACTAAAATCACACTTACTTTTTATGTGTCTGAAGGTATGAGACACATCCGTCGTCAAGAACTGTAAGCGTATGTCTGATTATAAGATTCACAGCCGCGTTATATATATATATGCTTGAAAACCCAGAGGTGTTATTAAAAATAGAACTGAACTCTAATGCAATACCGGATGTGTTACTAAAAATAGATTTTTACCGCTGCCCCGTGGAGTTACTACAAATATAGTTTTACCTATGATGCAATACCAGGCAATTTTATTATTTTTCCCTCGACCATTAAAGATGGTTACGCCCATGAAATCGATAAAAATAGAAAATTTACACTCTAGACTTACTCCAGACGTTATATTAGGCATCCCCGTAGCAAATATTTACTTTAAAAAATCACTTTTATGATTGTTACCCCCTGATCATTTTTGAGGGATACGCCCATGAAACTGTTAAAAATATTAAATTTACACTCTAGACTTACCCTAAACTTTATTTTAGACATCCCCATACAAAAATTTACTTAAAAAGCACTTTTATGATTGTTACCCCCCTGACCATTTTTGAGGGATACGCCCATGAAACTGTTAAAATACTACATTTACACTCTAGGCTTACCCTAAACTTTAAATTAGACATCCCCATAGCAACATTTTACTTAAAAAGAACTTTTATGAATGTTACCCCCTTGTCCATTTTTGAGGGATACGCCTATTAAATCGATAAAAAATTGAAATTTACACTCTAGGCATACCCCAAACTTTATATTAGACATCCCCATAGCAAAAAAAAAACTTAAAAATCACTTTTGAAATGTCTACCCCCTGAACATTTTTGATGGCTACGTCCATGCAATCGATAAAAAATTAAAATTAACAGCAAGGCATACCTCAAACATAATATTTGACACGAACATGTATCAAATTTGCCTAAAAAATCAACTAATAATTAGTAGTAAAGTAGGGCATTAACATGCAACAAAGTTCCGTCTAGCCGCAGATTATTCCTTATATATTTAGTCTACCCACAGATTTTTTTTATATATGTGAGTCTACCCGCAGATTTTTTTTCTATACGAGTCTAGCCGAAATTTTTTTTTTCCTGTTGGAATATAATGCTATACTTCACTACTAATTTTTAGTTGATTTTTTAGGCAAATTTGATACATGTTCGTGTCAAATATTATGTTTGAGGTATGCCTTACTGTTAATTTCAATTTTTTTTTATTGATTTCATGGTGTGAATCTTATAATCCGATATACGCTTACAGTTCTGGGCGACGGGTGTGTCTCGTACCTTCAGACACATAAAAAGTAAGTGTGATCTTAGTTCTTTAATATTATAGTATGTTACTTTAGTAACCTATTTTCGATAAGTTGCTTTTTTAGTATCCACGTATTATTTTTGTAACCTAATTTCGATAGTTTGTGAATCTCATTGTTTACATTTCTTGTTTTCTTTTCTTGTAATGTTTACTGTTCACTATTCTTTAGTTGAAATGTTTCAATTTCTTTTCTGCTGATCAAGACATACTAGACAGACTTCATTTTCAACTTTGTATTTATAAGACGAGATTTTTGTGTTTTGGGTTTAAATTATTTTGTCTTTTGGACTTTGGGTATAAATTGTTCGCCTTTTGCGTGTAATTAGTATCATTTTGGACCTAAATTTTAGGGTTTTCAGTTCATCTTTTTGAAAATCTGATGAATTTTTTTTAATTTGGTGTTAAATTATTTATCTTTTTGAGTAACTTTTTGATCTTTAAATATACCTTTTTGGTCTTTCCTGACTAATTATTTTGACTTTGGGCCTAATTTTTTTAGGGTTTTGTGTCCAAGTTTGTGACTATGGGTCGAAATTTTCGGGTTTGGTGTTACATTATTTGTCTTTTGAACTATTTTTTGGGGGCTTTAAATATACATTTTTGGCCTTTCGTGTCTAACAATTACGACTTTGGAACTAAATTTTTAGAGTTCGTGTACAACTTTTTGACTATGAGCCAACATTTTGGAATTTGGAACTACGTTTTTCTGACCTGAAATGGTCAAATAGTGTTGTCTGTCGTTTATGTGATAAAGATATGGAAATCCAAAGCAGTTAGGATAGTACAAGAATACAATTTCCAACTCGTTTTTTAAGTCAGTCCAACATATACGTCCTTTGTCATTACAAAAGACTTCATCCGCTATTTCAAAAGTTGTCCTCTACTATTTCGAAAGTTGTCCTCTGGTAATTCGAAAGTTGTCCTCTACTATTCCGAAACTTCCTCTGCTAAAACAAACACGTCTTCTAACATCTTCCACTACTACTACTACAACTACTACAACAACAACTACTAGTACAACAACAACAACAACATATGACATGAGACCTGTGTCTCATACAACGACATGACATACGTGTCTGTTACAACGACATGACATACGTGCCTGCTACAACGACATGATACACGTGTCTGCTACAACGACATGACATACGTGTCTGATACAACGACATGACATACGTGTCTGATGCAACGACATGACATACGTGTCTGATATAACGACATGACTGTTACAACGATATGCTACCTGTGACTGTTACAATGACATGACTGTTACAACGACATGACATACGTGTTTGATACAACGACACGACATACCTGTCTGCTACAACGACATGACATGACACCCGCGATCTCTAACAGTTTCACCCTTATGCTTCATTTATGACACAAAGCTAAGCAGACACCCAACTACATAGCTATAAATAAATGTTATCCTTGTACTATATATTTACTCAGTGTACTAAATATTTTTGTAATGTTATATAATGTCCACTGTATGTTATACGCCTATTGAGATAATAAAAGAATAAAATATATCTTTTGTTTTCTGTTTTATATTTAATGCTATTGTTTTTCATTGATGTTGTATAATCTACTAACCTATCACTATCGATCAAGTACATAAAGAACTCCAAAGTCAGCCCACACCAGACATAAACAGGTCACTTCCGGGGTCATCGATACGGGCGGTCATGGTTAACTCCCCCTGCGCCACGAGTTATGCGCGCCGCGCACCGCACTATATATCTTTGTTAATTTACGGGCCAATTGCGGGTCCAATTGACGCTGCTATACTACTTTCGTGGGTTGCTAACGCACTATCAATTATGTAATATAGACCCCTTCCCACTTTTGCCTTTCCTTCTTTCATTCCCATCTCCCTTCCAATGTCCCTCCTCGTCCTCTTCATTATTCTCTCCCCTGCTCCTGATTTGGCCTCTTACACCCTGCGCAATTTCCCCAGGCGATATTCAGGGCCTACATTACATATCTGTAAGTACGTTGGCATCCTTCAATTTACCAACTTATTTATAATTATAGTTCACTGCTATTATTTGCCTCTTCTCTACTTATATATCTATAATCTTAATCAATACTTATTCTGCGAGATTCTTCTCCTTCACTTTATATTCCAGTTCTACCTTACTCTCCATTTTATTCCCCTTCCCTGTAGCCGCTATATAACTACTTCTGTCAGACACTACCATCCTATCTCTCCTCGTGTATCGCACCCCGTGTTTACGTCAGTCCTCCATAATTCCCCTATTAGCAGTAAAGCAAAGTGCCCCGTCACACACAAGTGGCGTATAGGGAATATGGTATTAGTGACCACATTTACTTTTAGAATTTCAACACATTATTTTTGGGAAAATGTGGACAGTAGTACGCCCGTGCCGTTTTACTTTCACAGAAAAAAATCTGGCACTTATTTAAATCTGGATGGACCTGGGAGCCGTGCATCAGAATCAAATTCAATCCCTTGTAGTAGTCCAGTTCACAAACCACTGAGCTATCGCAGCCCCCTACCTTTTGTGTAGTTGATTATATATCTCAACAACCTTCTATGCCCACAGTTCTGTTTTTGATTTCCAACAAAACATTCTCTTAAACGAGGAATGGGTGGTCTAGAGGTATGACGACTGTCTCTGGAGAAGCCGGTCTCGGGTTCGATCCTCACCACAGGCGGTGGGAATTTTTCAAAAATAAAATCCGTGGTTTCCTCTTGACTTTACACCCCCCCCCCCCGGTACTCTGAGTAGAGAGATCCGATATCAAACCCTGTCGGAAATCGGCGAAAAACAGGAGGTCCCGTATGCACTCGCGCACTTTAAAGAACCCATGGCAGTTTGAAGTCGAAAAGAATTGGCTAAAAATGGCCGCTGTCTGGGCACAAAAAATTGTTACGCAAATCTACTTATCCATGCCGAAGACGGATGTGTCGGGCCGAAAAGTGTAGACATCATAGCTATGGTGTAAACTAGTGAGACAACGTACCAACGTCCATCTAACGGACGAACGCTAAGAAGAAGATTGTCTTAAACAGACTGGTATTTTTGTCTTAAACAGACTGGTATTTTTGTCTTAAACAGACTGGTATTTTTGTCTTAAACAGACTGGTATCGTTGTCTTAAACAGTCTGCTATCTTTGTCTTAATTAGTCTGCTATCTTTGTCTTAAACAGTCTGCTATCTTTGTCTTAAACAGTCTGCTATCTTTGTCTTAAACAGTCTGCTATTTGTGTCTTCATTAGTCTGCTATCTTTGTATTCAACAGTCTGGTATCTTTGTCTTAAACAGTCTGCTATCTTTGTATTAAACAGTCTGCTATCTTTGTCTTCAACAGTTTGCTATCTTTGCTCTATGTTTTCCTCTGTCTCTTCTTCCTTTAGTCTTTAGTTGTATTTTTTTTCAGATGCCACAAAACATTTCATGTGTGCACATCTCCTTTATGATCAAAATATGATGAGGTTCCCCTGGTGTTGGCAACGAGCTTTCTTTTTGCCTTCACCTCTTCCAGAACGTCCTCCTCGTTTCTCTCTTTAACGGTTCTTGCTATTTTCTCACCCCTCAAAAATAATTTATGTGATCTCCGATATAAAAAAAAAATTATCGTGTGTTCGAAAAGTCGTCTAAATAGCAATCCTGGTGGTATTTGCTTAATGCTATATAAGCTGTTTATACAGAAGAGGCAAACTCAAAGAAAAAGAAGAGAGAGTGAGAGAGAAAGTGTGTGTGTGTGTGTGGTGTGTGTGTGTGCGTGTGTGTGTGTGTGTGTGTGGCCGCGCGTACGGATTCTGGTAGTTGACTTTTGGTACTTGCAAATGCCAATCCGGCAATGGATAAACACCAGATTGGTAGTGCCCAGTGTCAGAAATGGCGGTCACAGACCCTAGGGAACGAAACAAAACATAATTTCTCCTAGTTGTTTATCATTTATTAAAAGGTCTACACAAAATATCACAATGAAAATGCGTGTTTCTGCCGCCTCGGGGGCGATGTAACCGACGACACCGACATCTTCCTGGACCGGGCTGCCATGGCAGAGAAATACAGTAAAACTAGCTTTACACTGGTACTTCGCTAGGGGATTTGTATTCTTTAAATCCACGTAGACTGCAATGACATTTCCTTTGAATGCAATAAAAGGTGGATAAACTACTCCATGTCAGGGAACACCGAGTAATTATTGATGATGAAGGGAATGATGTGATGAACATTTAAAAACGTGATGATAACAAACATTACATTTTTTTACGTCTGCACAGATTTTGTAAAAAGACGTTTAGAGCTGGGGAGCTAAGTTGAGAATGTACATGAACTCCAGCCAGTTGTAAACAGGGACTTCGGTTTGCACCCACGTGCCATGAAAACCTTTACTCCAAGAGTGTTTCTTCAAATGAGTTTGGCAGAAGTCATTAACGACGGCAGCATTGGCTCAGGACGGCACGCTCTCACACTGCCAGTCCATGCTTTTATCTTTCAAATCCTCAATATTCTGGTAGATCAAATGATGTAGCGTCTGATACAGTCGTCTCTAATGTGGCTCAGGGATGCCCATATTTATGTAGGGATTTGTTCCGATCACAAAAAATACCTAAGGTCGTTGCAACATCACAGCCAGGGTAGTTATAGTTAGTCGAAGGTCCCGGTATCACTTCAATCGAATTACAATCCATACTTGCTCAGCCACCAGTGCCAGTGGAATCATCGGAATTAACATCTCATCTCATTGAAGGATCCAAACAAAGAAAAGCAACTGCAGTTCCTATCATAGCAGCCACAGAGCTCATCAAAAGACATAAAACCAAGCGGCACCGAAAGTGAATGCAGCTGAACTATCCTTCGTCATCATTCATTGTAAGCAATCGAAATATTGAAACATGATCCGGATGAAAACCACAGCTCACAGTGTATACAGGGCACTAAACTCAGTAGCTCTGAGCGTGTTCTGCTTGAAGGTGAAGGAGATGACGCTGCTCTTGAGACTGCAACCATTGCTCCACTGAAGAACCATTCTACGTAGACTACACTTTGGTGGCTCTCCCAGCATGTGCTAAGGAGGCAAATACGTCTAACAGCAGCAGAGCTTGAAGCTTTTTTTTCAGGCCGCAAGGCGACCCTGTGATGCTTGCAGAGGTCAGTCAATAAGGTCTGCAGATGTGGTAATTTTCTGGGATTTCGAGCATAGAGTGTTGATCTTGCATCAGTGAAAAACACTACAGACTGTGGACTAAGATTACTTACTGTCCAGCAATTTGTGAATTGTACTTTATTGCCAACTTTATTGCTTGGATTTCTCCATCGCAATTGTGACGATATTTCCTTGTTGTTATTTTATTCATATCCCTAGTGTTATTTGGGTACTCTATGTATGCACCTGCTCCCCCATTCTTCACTGCATTCTGTGTTGATCCATCCATCTGTGTGCAAACGATTCCATAGGTCTTGTGTCTTCATCCAAGAAACAGAGTTATTGTTTTAGGCTATATACTGTTCTGTCTCTCATTATTGAGTATTCCTTTCACTTCATTGCATATTTATTTTGACAGTCCGGATTCTTCTGTCCAGGGAGTATGTTCTGGTATGGGCAGTAGAGGGTTATCAACTCTTGGCATTTTAGGTTTTTGTCTACAAATACGCTTGGCTTGATGGATAAAAATGCTTCTCTTAAGTCGTCCCAGTGCAAGATTTTGGAATCGGTCCTTCGTTCGTTCGTTCGCTTTCGTCAGCTTTGACCTCTGACGAAGTCCCACCCACTCAATTTTGTGGGACTGAATTTTGCGTGTAAAGTCTGTTTTATCCCATTACAGGATGCCCCTCGCCATGCAGGCAGATTTACTCCGACTTCAGAGGTACTAATTTTTAGGGAATTAGTAAAACCCAGGTGTCCTCGCCAGTGTACGAACCCCGGCTGTTGCCGTGGTAAGCCAACCGCCTATCGATTGCGCTAACAGGACGCCCAAATCGATCCTTCATTGGATGTCTCGGCTGGCACGACAATGTTTCGTCCTGTATCAGCAACTTTGTGTCCCTCCGTTCTCTCAGTGCTGGTACACTCCACAATTTCTCCATCTCGAATATTGGTGTTGATTTCATTGCTCCTGTGATGATCCTAAGTGCCTGGTTTTGTACTTTATCCAGTTCTTGCATTGTGGTGTTTGATGCTCAGCACCACGCAGATGATCCATATTCTAAATGTGGGCGTATATTCTGTTGCTAAATTTTACTGAGTATTTTCCCACTCACACCCTACGTGGTTCCACACAGCTTTCTTAGAATAGCCAACTTCCTTCTTGCTTTTTGGTTTGTCTTATTTATCTGCTGTTTCCAAGATAGTTTATTGCCACATTGCCACTTTGATACCCTCTCTCTCTCTCTCTCTCTCTCTCTCTCTCTCTCTCTCTCTCTCTCTCTCTCTCTGTGCGATCAAGACTTAATCAGAGTAGGATTCCAGACTCTCTCATTAAGTCAGCTGTCTGTTTAAGCGAATCGATTGCCACATATAGATTTCTTCCAGGGAGGTAGGCGTGGACCACATTGTTCTTCTCAGGTCTGTGTACTGGGGGCAATCCTGTAGAACATGTTTTATAGTCATATTGTCCAGTGTACAGTGGCACAGGCTGGTTGTACCTATTTTGAATTTGTTGAACATGTGATTTCTCATTCTATTGTGGCCAGTGCGTAGGCGAAGTATAATGATTTGATCCCTCCTTGATAGTTGGTGGTATCCGTCACTCTCGTTATGCTCTTGGTGTTCTCGTTTCCATTTTTCATGGAACTGACCCTTGAGGATGGATTTGGCTTCATCATAACTGAGTGGTTGATTCTCTTGTGGTAATCTCCCTCCCTCTTTAGCTAATTTGTCTGTGCGTTCATTCCCGTGTATATTACATTGTGATGGTATCCACTGGATGACTACTCTATGGAAGTTATTGCATAGTTCGTCCAGGGTTGTTATCAAGTCATCTAGTTCACTGTTCCTGGGGCTTTTTAGAGCTAATAGTACTGACAGTGTATCAGTCAGAATCACCAATTTATGTGCATGTTATTTTTGTGTTGAGTAGCCAGTGTTGCAGCATCTCTGATGGCCTCAGTTTCTGCTTTAAAGTTGCTTGAGAATTTCCCAGTAGCTATTGACTTGGTGATCTCGTCCTGATTATTCAGTGTCAGGAACACACCTCCGCCTCCATTTCTGGTGGCATTTGTAGCAGAGCCATATATGTATATGTGGGACCAAGAGTCCTGTGGGTAGGTATCGTGTATGTGTTTTTCTGCTACGTGTTTTCTTTCTGTGTCTGATTGGGTGCCTTTTTTCATGATTCCTGTTATATCTTCTTTAAGTTCTGGTATTTTATGTTTTCCATGAGGAGACATATCAGATGGGCCCAAGGGTTTCGATATTGTTTGGGAAAGTACTGGGTCTCCAGTAGTTAGTTCATTGGCAATTGCAGCGAAGTTGCTCCTCTTTAGTCGTACAATTCCGGAACCAGTTATTCTTTGGTGATTGGGGTGGCTAAGGAGCCTTCTATATTTCTCCGCTTGTTGCAATACTTTAGTGACCCGTCTGTCATCTAAGGGTTGTAAACCTGTTACTCTTTCTAGAGCCTTGATAGGTATAGATTTCATAACACCAGTGATGAAACGGGCAGCTTGGTTCTGTGTTCTGTTAATTTTGCTAAGGTGTGATTTGGAAGCCATAGCTCAGGCTGTGACTCCATACTCTAGAACTGGTCTGACTCTTTCCTACGTATAGTCTTTTCAAAATATTGCTGTCTGCCCCCCCCCCTCCCAGTCCGTTCCTGCCAATTTCTTCATAATATTTGTTCGCGTTCTGGCTTTTTCCCTTGCTCTGTCTATCTGATTTTTCCAAGTCATTCTGCGATTCAAGGTGACGCAAGATATGTTGGGTTTTGGATAGACAAAACAGAGAGCCTTAATCTAGACAAAAATGGTCATAAACTATGAAAACTTGCGAAAGCTCTGAGCGACGAAAACAACTGCCGACCTCCAATATCATTAACACACAATCACAACATCCTCACAGGCAAAAGGGCAGCAAATCTACTGATAGAGACTTACAAAAACATCAGTAGAATATACATTCCAATAGACAAACAAAAAGCTGCAAGACGGGAAAACCAAGATACAAAACACATGCCTTTAGCACCAGAAGAGCATCAGACGACTATCTTTACCCCAACTGAATTAGATGTTACCCTCAAAGGATTGAAGCTCAAAAGTTCCCCTTGTAAAGATGGAATCTCCAACGAAAAGTTCCTAAATCTGGGACAGAAAGCCAAGAGCCAGCTTCTAAGGATAATAAATGCTAGCTGGAAGAGAGGTCATGTGCCGGCAATCTGGAAAGAAGCTATTATGGTGCCCATCGTCAAGCGTGGAAAAGACCCACTAGACCCAAGTAGCTATAGAACAAATTAGCCTACTGAGCTGCCTGAGGAAACTAATGGAAAGGCTGGTTAACAGAAGACTTATGTGGCATTTGGAGACAAAACAACAAATCGTACCACAACAAAGTGGCTTCCGTCAGCATAGATCAACTGAAGACCTGGTCACCTACATTGCACAGGAAATAGAGGATGCTCTACAAGAAAAGAAACACACACTGGCAGTGTGGGTCGACATGGAGAAGGCTTTTGATAGGGTTTGGCGAGAGGGTTTAAAGAACAAGCTTTTTAGACTTGGCATGCAGGGTCGTTTATTCAATTGGGTCTCTCAATACCTTCAGGATAGAACGGCCAGAGTACAAGTTCAAGGTCAACTAAGTAAAAAGGTTTCTATCGAACAAGGTGTCCCACAAGGCGGAGTCTTGTCCCAAATACTCTTTTTAATTTTCATAAATGACATACCAGAATACACTCAGCAATATACGCAGATGATCTGGCGTTATGGGCTCGCGAGGAAAGAGTGTCGGTGGCTGGACCCAGGATGCAAGATGCCCTAGGTAAACTTGACAAATGGACGAACACCTGGTTCTTACCAATCAACTTTGGTACCATGTGATAGTTCAGTCACACGCGCGTACACATACATACACACATTTCTATTTCTATTTTTGCGCTTTCATGTAATCAAGATAGTTTGTCGTTAGACAAAATATTTTAAATCAAAATATGCAGTTATCAATTTACTGCTGGAGGGTGTTGGGGAGGGGAGGGAGAGATTAGCAGGAGGAGGCTATCCTGAACATTAATGAATAAATATCACCTGTCCCAGTGCACCAGTGCAGTCGTAATTTTACTGGATATTTCTGAGTGTTCATTTAACCCCCCTCCCCATATTTATTTTTAAAGAACTTTTTGACTTCAGAGAATTGACTCTGCACTCACACGATTGGCAGTGCGGCAGTGAATGACAACACGATGTTAATAATTAATACAACAGAGAAATTTCAACCTCAAATGTCAAGAACAACATAAGTCCTCAACACTTCGTGTAATGACTTGAAGACCAAGTTTTGATCGCGTCCAAAAGTTTATTAATACAGTTCTCTAGTTACATTTCTCAAACTCATTTTGTTAAATGTCTTGCTCGCGTATAAAAAACATTTCATTACACAGATATGGTTGTTAATGCCGTCTATAAATCTATAAAACTCTTTAACTCTATATCGTAGGTGACTAATTTTATACTGTCTAATGCAACTACTAATGTAATGACACTCTCCAGGTATTTTGTGTGCGTGTTCATATTTCAGAGATCATTATCGTCATCATCATCATCAAGTACCATACCTGCTGGCATAGGCGATTATGTCTTTCCAGAACTTTCGATTGCGACAGTTATATATCTTTTATGTTGTTGACTTTCTGCCAAACCATTCTCTTAGGCTGTCTTGTATCTTTTCTATTTGTTTCCCTCTATCTCTTCATCCCTTAATTTTCCCAATTGTTACAACATATTCCAGCTGTTCTCTTCTCATTACATGGCCAAAAAAATGATGATTGTTCCTTTCTAATATTGGATATTAGCTGTCTTTTTGCTGTGTCCTCTTTCAGAATGTTTTCATTACTCTTCTTAGCTGTCCATGGTATTCTCAACATTCTTCTATAAAACCACATTTCTACAGCCTCCAGTGTTTTTGTTGTCTGTTATCCTATTGTCGATGGTTCACATCTATATTTTAAAACTGGCTCTACATAATATTTAAGAATTCTTAAATTAAAGATCTTATGACGTGTATGACATTTTTCGTTCCTTTACCACAAATCCATACTGTTCATCACTAATTTCTGGACTGATTTTGTTTTGCACTCTTCGCATGATGATTCTTAGTGATATCTTAGTCATGTGACTGGCAAGGCTAATTGTGCGATGATCATCGCATTCAATCGCACCAGATTTCTTTGGTGGGGCTATGAAAATTGATTTTAGCAGGTCGTCTTTAATATATTCGCTGTTGTAGATATAATTCAATATTTTTGTTATTATTCCTATTTAAAAAATCACCCATAACTTCGATCTCTTCCTTAGTTATATTATCTGGCCCAGGAGCTTTTCCTGCTTTCATATTGCACACGGCGTCTTCCACTATGTACTCTATGACGAGAGTTATTCCTAGCTTTTTTTCTCAGTGTGTCTGTGACAATATCTGTGTTAATTAACACCATCACAAAGTGCCGTGCCCGCTGGCGTGGTGTTCAGGACCACGACAGTAGATTTGTGTCTCTTCAACTGTCTATCATTTCTATTATCGTTTTCATAACTAACATTCTATTCTTTTTGTATCCCTTTCTCTGTTTATCTAATCTCTTCTTGCCTCTATTTTTCAGTTGTCACAATATATTTGTTGTTCCTTGTTGTTCCCTAGTTGTTCCCTAGTTGTTCCCTGGATGTTCCTTAGTTGTTTCCTTCTCAAAACATGGTCAAAATATTAACATTGTTTCCTTCAGTCTCAAGTAACTAGGAACCGAATTTTGTGCGTTAATCTGTTTCTGACAGCGAAGTGCATATGGGTCCCTCTACGCAGATGCAGATAACTCCGTCTTCGGTTGGACTCACGTTTTTTTAACCGTCGAGGAGTAATTGACGTTTCAAGCCGGGCTTTGCTGTCAGGATTTGAACCCACAACCTATCTGTCTCGAGACCAACGTCTTGTCTCGACACCAACCAATCCCCTTTCTTCATGGAAATAAACTTAAACTAACAAAACCTTTGTTCCCGTACTGGTGTTCAAGTGTCGTACATTCTTTTACTTTTTAAACATTTCTCTGGAAAAGCTTATGTCCTGTAATCTCCTTGCAACACAAATGTTCATACAATGACTTGAGCTGGAACTCGGTACAACTGCCATGAGTACGGTTAGTGGTAGCACGAGATTGTTTAGTCGACAGATCGTCTTTATTGAACAATGGGCACAAAGAAAGATTACCTCCTTAGCACATTCCTGACTATGAAGCAAACCCTAACCCACACACTAATGGAAACATTGAAGATAGGTTATTTGCTCAAATGCACGAACTCCGTAGCAACGGCTTAGATTTCGACCCTAAGCTCCTTAGTCGCCTCTTACGACATGCGTGGAAGGTGACAGTTGCTCTATTCCATTCTCACCTGATTGTGGTATGAACCCCTTAGGAGTATCACTCATCCTGTAAGTTACAACCAATAGCTATAAGTTATTCTCTGTCCATCATATAAGTTCAAATGAACTAAAAACACCAACTTTCATTGCATTGCCTAAAAAGAATGGTGCAGTTAAATGCAGTGACTTTAGAACAAGAAACATAATGAGCCTTGTTAAAAGTGTTGCTAAATGTTTTACAAGGAAGGACTCAGAATAAAATCAATACTGAATTATATGAGCAGCAATCTGGATTTAGGAAACATAGTGGGACAAAAGAAGCCATATTCTGCATGAGAACATTAATTGAAAAGTACATAGAAGTAAACAAACCAATATATGCCTACTTCATAGACTACACCAAAGCTTTTGATAGAATACACCACAAACAACTTATAGAATGCTTAAAAGAGATACATCTAGATAACATGGACGTAAGACTAATATGTAATTTATACTGGGAGCAAAAGTAATAATAAAATATAACAAAGAGAACTCTACACCCATTGATATAAAAAGAGGAGTAAGAAAGGGATGCATCCCATCACCAAGCTTGTTCAATCTATACACTGAGTAAATCTTTAAAAAACATCATAGAGATGCCAGGCCTAAACATTAATGGAAAGATAATCAATAACCTAAGATATGCTGATGATACTGTACTACTAGCAGAAAATCCTAAAGATCTACAACAATTACTTAATGAAATAAACTTGGCAAGCAAAATATATGGACTAGATATGAATATCAAAAAGATTAAAACTATGATCATAAACAAAGAAAATACTCAAAACCCACAAGTGGATATCAAAATTGACGGAATAGACCTGGACACAGTTCAGAACTACAACTACCTTGGACATACCATAACCAGTGATGGAAAATGTAAAACTGAAATAAAAGAATAGGAATGGCAAAAAGTAATTTTAATACCATGAAAAATATACTAATATCAAAACAAATAACACCAAGGCCAAAACTAAGAATAGCAAAATGTTATATCTTCTAAACATTCCTATATGGTGCATAAATATAGACACTAGACAAGAAAACAAAACAGAGAATTTAAGCCAAGTACCGAGCCTGCTGGCGTAGGTGATCATGTCTTTCCACAATTTTCGATCTCGACATTTATCGTTTCGGTTGTTGACCTTCTGCCAAGCCATTCTCTAAAGCTGTCTGGTATTTTTTCTCTTTGATTTTCATCTATCTCTTCGTCCCTCAGTTTTCCCAGTTGTTACAATATATTTCAGCTGTTCCCTTCCATTATATGGCCAAAAAATGATGATTGTTTCTTCCTAATATTGGTTATTAGCTGTCTTTTTGCTTTGGCCTCTTTCAGAACGTTTTCATTACTCTTCATAACTGTCCATGGTATTCTCAACATTATTTTGTAAAACCTCATTTCTACAGAAGTAGTGTATACCGGTGTTTACACAAGCCTTTAGTTAAGTCAAACGTCTATATAAAAAGTGTCTGAGCATGTTTCATGCATTTTCTGTGCAAAATATGTTCAGCCGTGCGATCTCGCCGGTTCGGCTGTGCAAATCTCCGCCATTTTGGCCGGCCGCCATCTTGGCCGGTCATGTGACCCGGTCGGGTAAACGCCGCCGCGACCGCCATGTTGTGACGTCACCCCGCCGCCATCTTGTCTCGTTACCCCACCGCCATCTTGTCTCGTGATCCCGCCGCCATGTTGCATCGTGTTCGCCGCCGCCATATTGTGGGTGTGATCTCGTCCATAGCCTCAGTGTAACATTCGAATATCAATTGGAATAAATAGATACAATAGTTTAACCTGTAATACAGAGACATTATACCCCCACCCTCGCTATGTTGTCGCCGCCGGTCTCAGATGAACGCGAAACCTATTTACATTAAAAAAATATAGGCGACTGAAAGGTATTTACATTTAAAAATATTAAAATGAATGCGAAATAGAAATTTACTATTAATATGAACGCGAAAATTATTTACATTGAAAAATATTAAAATGAAAGTAAATTACATTAAAAATATAGGCGAAACGATAAAAATCCAACACCCGTCGCGTATATGGTGTGCTACTGGGGGAGAAGTGGTTGAGTAATATAACTGCTGGTAGTGTGTTGCTACCATAAGGCCAGGTAGGTGTGCAAATAACGTATTGGTTGCGATGATTCTAAAAAATGGAGAAAAAGGGGAGGGGGCTGTTTTGATTGGTCGTCACGGGGTGTAATTATGTTACGGTTAGTGTCGAAGTAGTATCGCTGACATGCTCACTTAACGTCGTTAGCAAGATCATCATCATCATGTGCCATAGCGGTATGCGTGTTTTTTAGTAAGGTGTTAATGTGATCGGTGTGTAAATCAGCTAACAATCTAACTGTAACATTAAAAAGTGACGATCTCTCTCTCTCTCTCTCTCTCTCTCTCTCTCTCTCTCTCTTTCACATTCAATGTAAATCAAGTCAAATAAAAACAAATTCTTTCTGTATTAAATTTCGCAGCTTTATTAATATTAATACAGCAGATATTTGAAAATATATTACTGTCCGGTTGATGAATTTATTAATTTTATTCGCCTGGGCTTCCTCCCTCCTGTTTTGGTGGTACTGTCTGTTGTGTTAAATGTCTATCAAACTCAGGTGCATAGGAAGTTTCATTAGCCTTAAAACACAACCCCCTCCATTTTGACAAAACCTTGATCAAAGCTGGAAAAGGTAATTGGTGACTCTGTTGAATCACGCAGGGCATCCATACTGACTGCCGGATCATTCGTCTGGTTAACAAGAGTGAGGTTATGGTTAACAAGCGGTGGCGCGTAGTGAGATTCTGGTTAACAAGAGGTGGCGTGTAGTTGAGGCTCTGGTTAACAAGAGGTTTCGTGTAGTTGAGGTTAGCATAAGCGGATAAAATTTCATCTCGCATCTCAATTAACGTGATAAACTCCTCTCTCGATAGTGTTATCCCAGTTCTGGTAGGAAACTTCAAAAAAATTTCTCACCGCTATATGTCCTTATATTTATCAATGGTCTGTTGCGAAAAACACAAACTGAGACTGCCTTTGACAATGGCACTATATTATCATTACCACGTGATATGAATATGCGCTGATCACAGATATCAAACGAAGTTGGCATATTCAAGCTACACGACTCCATATTCAAAGAAAACAAACACAAGTCACCTGGTAACAGACGATGGTTATCTATGTGTGTGCATATACACTGATCGACTGGGCCTTATACCTTACTGTTATCGGGTCGAGGACCGTCTATTTATAGTAACTAATGCAATACGTTATCAGGCGTGTTAAGACATGTTCAGTGACCCCTAACAATTCGGTCTCAGGTAACGCGTACTGAGACTAGGAAACACCGTAGTGTTTATATACGATATAGATTTTAAAATAGGCCTGAGTTGAAGAGGGGAAACCTAGCGTGCTGAATTAAAATCACTTGTTGTAATTTTGTTTTCTGTGGTATAACCACTAAAGTATCACTTGTGAGGATTGATCAGCGCTGGAAACACCCATTCACAGCTCTGATAGCCGGGCCTACAGGGTGTTGGAAAACGGTATTTGTGCAAAAATTTTACAGAACCTTCACGAGTTAGCTGTCCCAGTACCGGAGGAAGTTATATGATGTTATGCGGAATGGCAACCAATGTACAAGACTATTGGGTCAGTGAGATTTATCGAGGGTCTACCAGATATCGATAAATTGGAAAATGGTAAAAAGAGAAGACTGATCGTTTTCGACGATTTGATGTCTGAAACAGACGAGAGGGTAACAAAATTATTCACCAAAGGTAGGCATCACAGAGATATTAGTGTGATTAACATTGTTCAAAATCTATTAGGAAAAAATAAAGAACATCGAACAATAAGTCTCAATACACACTATTTAGCCCTGTTCAAGAACCCGAGAGACGGAAGTCAAATTATCAATATACCTAAACAAATGAACCCACGACAAGTGGGGTACCTCCAAGATAGTTTTAAGGACGCGACAGCATCTCCTCACTGTTACTTGCTGGATGACCTTCGTCAGGATACACTTGATAATCTTAGGTTGAGAATAAAAATATTCCCAGGGGAGAGACAAATCGTCTACGTGCCAAAGTAACAAAATGTGTGATGAATCACCCAGATGACACGGTGAAATTTTGAAGTGTATGCGCGCCGCTACGCCGAGCGGTTTAAGAGCCATATTGAAAACAGCTTCTCCCAAACTCATTAACTTTTTGTGCGAGTGTTGTCATAACATATTAAAAGGTAATGTTAGACTGATTCGGCGACAGAGGTATGAGCTACGTCGACACAAGAACATGTTGAGACTTCTCACTAAAAAGAAACCGACTCTTAAGCGGCGGAAAGAGATTCTACAAACCAGTGGGTTCATTGGTGCTTTGATCCGACCTATATTAAGTGTTCTCGGCGGAGTACTAGGTGCGTGACAATGGCAAAAAAAAATGATTTTGATGGATCCTCGATTGTTCGAGGGTCTGAAACAGACTACTAGCACGTATACCCTACCCGAGGCGATCAATGACAACTTGAGAGATTTAGATGATGAAATGCACCGTATCCTAGTCCGCGACGATTAAGCACCCGTTGATAAGGCCAGAGTGTACCAACGTGCTCTGCGTCAGTACTTAACTAGACTGGAACAATATAAACGACGGTCATTGGGCTCGGTCAATCTCAATCACCACAACACATCAGTAGAAAAAAACACCTTCTCCACCACCATCACTCGAGGTACCACTAGAGCCGACCAAGACACCAACAGCGGAAACCCCAAAAATAGATAATGAAAACACTCCGTGTTAACCACGTATAAACTGAGACCTAAGAAATCAAATAGCGGAATCCCAACACCAAAATGGGAACGGTGGAGAAAATATTGATACGTCATTACTTTGACCCTAGTCGACCAGGAGCGTATAGTGGTGCAATGGCCCTGCAACGTAACACCAAACTAGGACTTAAAGAAAGAGATCAATCAATGGTTGAGTCATCAGGATGCCTATACCCTTCATAAACCAATTCGTCGCAGATTTGAAAGGCGCCCCATTATAACGAGTGGACCCCAACAGCAATGTCAGGCAGACCTAACTGATTTGAGAGATTTGAAAAAGCACAACATCGGTTATTCCTATTTGGTTTCTTGCGTGGACGTTTTCATTACATTCGCGTGGTCTGTACCGATGCGAACCAAAACGGGGAAATCATTAGTGGAAGCCGTCGGTAAGATATTTCTTGATGGGAAACCCGCGAGTTTTCAAAAGGATAAACGGTCAGAGTTTCTGAACAGAACATTTCAGAAATTGCTCGCTGAGAACAACGTTCACTTTTTCACTACACAGAACGAAGATATTAAGGCCGCCGTGGTGGAACGCTTTAAAAGGACTCTGAAACAACGGATGTGGCTATATTTTACGAAATCCAATCAATTGTCATATGTCCGAGTCCTACCCGCCCTACTTCGAAGTTATAACCATTCGTATCATAGAAGTATAAAAAGGGTACCGGTCGACATCAGCGCAGACAATCAAGAACAGGTATGGAACACGTTGTATATTAACAAACGCAGCTTAAATTTGAAAGACCCTTGTATAAAGTTGGTGATCGTGTTAGACTGGTCCTGGGCAGAGTCAATTTTAAAAAGGGTTATGCCCCGGCTTGGACGGAGGAACTGTTTTCGATCAGTCGAGTAAATGAAACAAACCCCGCTACATATGTATTGAAAGACGATAAGGGCGTTGAGATAGAGGGATCATTCTGCACACCGAAAATTCAAAAAGTTGGAGACAAGCCCGAGTACAGAATCGAGAATATCATAACCGAGCGTCGCACATCATTTGGTCGAAAAGAGAGTTTAGTCAAGTGGTTTGGGTACGATTCCTCATTCAACAGTTGGATACCGACCAAGGATATTGTCAGATACAAAAACTAGAGATGAGAGAAGAAGAAGAAGAAGAAGTGAAAACTTTTGGAGAGCTCGATTTGCGAGCCGTAAACTCGGGAGTGAGGAGAGAGCGAACCATGCTGTGGTCGGTGTTTGGGAAACTATTCCCCTACTTAGAGCTTTTCTTTCTTTTTCAAGTGGTAGCTATATATACCATTATCGCGGTGTCGCTGTTCAATCTGACCACCGAAAAGCCAGATGCAAAGGACGGAAAATTGTGGATAGCCCTACTGAGCAGCTGTTTGGGTTACATGCTACCGAATCCAAACTTGGAGAGGCGACGGTGAAACAAGTAAAATGAGATTTTATGTCACCCTACCCAGCAATGCATCTATGGAACATTTCAAGGATAATAACCCAGGCCACTTTTTCGTTAAACTCCCTCAGACCATTGACATTTCGACGCAGTATGAGATCGCACTGGTGGAGATACAGTTTCCACTTAATTTTTCAATGTAATAGAGGGTGATGTCTGGATTAAAAACGAACCTCTCGCTAACAACGAAATTTGCGGCGTTAGATCTCATTTCAACGTGACCCTGGAGCCGGGGTTATACAAGATTCCCGATGGTTTCATCAACGCGTTGAATGCGATGATCATAAAAGTGGAGGAGTCGAGCCCGTGTGTGAAAGCGAAAAAAGTGAGATTCCTCTACACAAAGGAGGTGAATAAAGTCATCTTGAAACTCTACGAAAAAGGGGTCATCGTTACCATAAGCGACACTTTGAAAAACATGTTAGCCTTCCCCACGACCTGTATAACAGACGCCACTCCCGATATCTACAGCGTGGGCTCATTGGACTTGGAAAGTGTTGCGAAAAATGTCTACGTCTACTGTGATCTCGTTTCACCCAGACAGGTCGGGGATGTGATGGTACCCCTCCTCAGGAGCGTGCCTGTTCACAACAGAAATCACACCGTGGTGTTTTAGACCTACGATAAACCTCACTACGTCCCCCTGAGTAGATTTTCCTTCGATACCGTGGAAATTATTTTAGCCAACGAACATGGCAAAACCATCCCATTCACTAGTGGGACGTCAGTGCTAACGGTACACTTTCGAGCGAACAAACATCTCGATTTGGCATAATGGTGAGACACACCCCCCTTCACCGCGATGTTGAGTTATATGAAGACTTTTACTGCTGTCAGGCGGGTGATGGAATGTCCGTGTTTATAGGAGGTCGAAATCAGAGCGGTCTAGGGATCGGCAATTTCTTTGGGGGAATCGGGAGGACTATTTACCCTGGTTAAAACAGTGGGTAAAGCCTTGCTTAGAGAAGGTCTGGGGACCGGTCTGCAGGTCGCACAGGACGTATTAGCCGGGAGAAATGTCGGTGAAGCTTTCAAAGAACGAGCTAAGGAGGCCGGTCAGCGGTTGATACACGGGGCCGTAGACCCTCTGAGTGGTAACAACCAATCAGGATGTGGTTTACGACAAAGCAGAAAGCGAGTTATAAAGGTACCTCCACACAGAGAACCCGATACGAAGAGGATAAAACCGACAGCTAGACAGTTCCCTCTTCATTCGGTGCACAACAAGAAGACGTAGACGAGGGTGCAAAGGATATTTTCGATGAATAATGTCTCTCATTCACCCCAAGTCGTGTGAATGTCTTCACTCTGGTTTGGATTTATTTAGCGTTCCACCCACACAGACATCTCTAGACTCTGGCCAATCTCTTGAAATTCGTCCGATCGCAGCCTTATCGCATGGGACACCCGTCGAGTTTTTCATTTATGGAAACAGGAGGAGTATCTTGATCTTTTCAACACGTTTTTGCATCTGCGAGTCAGGATCACTCTCCCCAATGGGGATAGTGTACCACCAGATGTTGAGGTAGGACCAGTCAACAATTATCTTCACAGTCTATTTTCAAAAGTCTACGTATCTCTAAACGACACGTTGGTTACACCATCGGAGAATACCTATCCTTTTAGAGCAGTGTTTGAGGCTACCCTAAACTATGGGGAGGATGAGAAAACAGGATACTTGACGGCCGCTCTGTTTTACAAAGACACAGCTGGCCAACACGATTATATGAAAGAAAATGAGGGTTTTAAAACACGGCGCAATTTCACCTCGGGTAGTAAAGCGGTTGAAATGTTGGGTCGTTTGAACTCTGATGTCTTTGTGCAGGATCGTTACATGTTAAACAGAGTCGATGTAAAGATCAAACTCACGCCCTCTAAGGATGTGTTCAACATCATTGCTCATGATAGGTATGTGGGTTATAAGAGTGTTATCACCTACGCCGCGCTCGTGGTCAGGAAAGCTAAGCTAAACCCAGCGATTTCTCTGGCCCACGAAAAGGCTATTTTAAGCGGGGATGCTTGATACCCGATCAAGAGGGTTACCATCAAAACATTTTCCATCACTAGCGGGATGTTCTCCCACAGTCAAGACAATTTACTTTTTATCTCAAACACCAACCCATATAGTGTTAGGTCTGATTACAGCCAGTGCCTTTAATGGTGTTTATACCGCTAACCCGTTCAATTTTCAACACTTTGGTTTAACTTATATGAACCTGACGGTCGACGGGAAATGTATTTCCGGAAAGCCTCTAACTATAGACTTTGAATGAGATCAATACACGAGAGCTTACGTTGGTACAAATCTGGCCACGGGTCTGATTGGTAAGGACGCTGGGAATAACATTGATTATAGAGAGTTCAAGGACGGATTTTGTCCATTTGGTTTTGACCTCTCTTCCAGCCTACTAGACGGGTCCCACTTTGAGCTAGCCACAAGCGGGCCCTTGTCGATAGAGCTCGTTTGCCGCTCCCACAACTACTCCCTTACAAGTTATCGTCTACTCCGAGTTGGACTCAGTACTCGAGGTATCCAAGACACGGCAGGTTCTAACAGACTTCGCCGTTTGAGAGAAAGAAAATGAACAAGGGGGAGATTTACAACCTTTTGATGACGGATATTTTCGTTCGATGTTATTCCCTTGTTTGTGTCATTCCACGAAACCACTTACCGCCCAGCATCGACCCAACCGCGACTGCAGCCTTTGTCATAAACACCGACCCTGCCCACAAACCAGGTGAACACTGAGTGGCCCTCTTCTACAACGGTCTCGGAGAATGTGAGTATTTCAATTCCTACGGTTTACCTCCCAGACACGTGGATATTTTAAACTTTATCGATCGGAACTCACACGTTCCATTCGTCTAAAACCCACGGGTGTTGCAAGATTTGTTTAGCAATACGTGTGGTCTATATTGAGTTTATTATATACTTTTTAAGTGTCGTGGCGCGAAACTTAATAGAATTCTCATGCCTTTTTCAAAACAACACATTCGAAACAACATATTAACTACCGTATCATATATCGTTTGCTCACCCCGTGGATACTTCGGCTTCAGGGAGCCCATAGATGTCCAAATTCATCAACCGGACAGTAATATATTTTCAAATATATTTTGTATTAAGAATAAAGCTGTCAAATTTAATATAGAGAGAATTGGTTTTTAATTTGACTTGATTTACCTTGAATGTGAAAGAGAGAGAGAGAGAGAGAGAGAGAGAAAGAGAGAGAGAGAAAGAGAGAGAGAGAGAGATCGTCACTATTTAATGTTACTGTTAGATTGTTAGCTGATTTACACACCGATCACATTACCACCTTACTACAAAACACGCCAACCGCTATGGCACATGATGATGATGATGTTGCTAACGACATTAAGTGAGCATGTCAGCGATACTACTGCGACACTAATAACGTATTTACAATCCGTGACGACCAATCAAAACAGCCCCACCCCCTTTTCTCCATTTTTTAGAATCATCGCAACCAATACGTTATTGCACCTGGCCTTGTGGTAGCAACACACTACCAGCAGTTATAATACTCAACCCCTTCTCCCCCAGTAACACACCATATACGCGACAGGTGTTGGGTTTTTATCTTTTCGCCTATATTTTTTAATGTAATTAACTTTTATTTTAATATTTTTAATTGTAAATAAGTTTCGCGTTCATTTTAAATGTTAATTTCTATTTCGCATTCATTTTAATATTTTTAAATGTAAATTTATATTTTGCATTCATTTTAATATTTTTAAATGTAAATTTCTATTTCGCATTCATTTTAATATTCTTAAATGTAAATACGTTTCAGTCGCCTATATTTTTTTAATGTAAATAAGTTTCGCGTTCATCTGAGACCGGCGGCGACACCATAGCGAGGGTGGGGTTATAATGTCTCTGTATTACAGGTTAAACTATTTTATCTATTATGCCAATTGATATTCAAATGTTACACTGAGACTATGGACTAAAAAACCTATGAAGAATAAAGTTAGGCACATCGCCATTACCACTTTCCAAGTTTTAGAACCGTTACGTTTCAGGCGCCTATATTTTTTTTAATGCAAACAAGTTTCGCGTTCATTTAAATATTTTAAATAACTTTCATCTAGTATTTTAACATTAAAATATTTTTTTTATTATTTCACAAATTTCAAATTATTTCGCAAAATATTATTTTTCGTATTTTTAAATTTCCCCAATAAATTTCGCATTCATTTTAATATTCTTAAATGTAAGTCCAGACTCAATTATTTTTATCTGTCGTCTGAGACCAGATCATAGCTGATGGCTTGCGCCAGGATTGGTGAACCAGAACCATCCAGATCCTGCTCCAGCCTAACCTGTCTAGTCTGGCCAAGCGAGTAGGGATCGAAGAAGGAAGACAACCCGGTACTCAAAAATGTCGTGCTGAAGTCGGATGTATTGGGCCGAAAGGTGTAAATATCACACTTATACTGCAAACCACGATACAATGCAGACACTTAACGTCCTTCTAATGGCGGATGACGAAGAGGAATTCTATAGTCTACGAAAACTCTAAAATACTTTAGTCATCGGGCGAACGCAAGCAACCTTAGATTATTTATATTATAACCTCCAATTGTTATTCCAGGCATGCCCCTTATGGATCTTAAAATAATCTCACTATACATATTAAACAAATCTGGTGACAGCACGCAACCTTGCGTTAGACCCTGTTTTATTTGTTGAAACATTCCCAATTGGTTTCCAGCACTTATAGCCGCTGTTTGTTGCCAGTACACGTTCTACATTATTCTTAGATCTTTGCTGTCTATGTTTATGCTTTCTAAAATGTTGATTATTTCTTGGTGCTTTACTTTGTCAAATACTTTGGTATAATCAATCAAACATAGGTATAGATCTGTTTTCACCTCTATGGCTCTTTCTACTAAAGATCTTATGATATAAATGGCATTGCTTGTCCCTTTATCTCTAACAAAACCACACTGTTCATCGCTAATTTCTGAACTGATTTTGTTTCGCACTCTTCCCATGATGATTCTTGGTAATATCTTAGTCATGTGACACATAAGGCTTATTGTACGATGATCATAGCATTCAATCACACCAGATTTCTTCGGTAGGGCTATGAATATTGATTTGAGCAGGTCGTCTAGTATATATCCGCTGTTATAGATATCATTCAATATTTTTGTTGTTATTATTTCTATTTCAAAACTACATATGGCTTCAATCTCTTCTTTAGTTGTATTATCTGGTCCAGGTGCTTTTCCTGCTTCCATATTGCGCAAGGCGTCTTCCACTTCTTTGAGTTTTTCTGGTCCTTCTCCATTATCCTTAATATTTACTTCTGTTCGTTCATCATTATAAAGATATTTAATGTTTTCTGTCCATTGTTCCATTATGCTTTCTTGTTCAATCAACAGTTCTCCTTCCTTTGATCTTAAACATCCCGTTTCTGATTGCGCTTTTCTTCCTGTTAATTCTTCAATTTGTTTTTATATAGCTTTATCATCTCCTTTTTGTTGCATTTCAATCTCTTTGCATCTCTCTTTTAGCCATGCTTCTTTTGCTTCATTGCATTTTATTACAATTTCTTTATGTAATCTCGTATACTCATCTTTATTTTCTTTATTTCTTCTTCTTGTATCTATTAGCTGCAAATGCCATCTGTCATACATTTATTTCTTGAATTTGTTCTCACTGGTGGTATGAACTCTTTTGATGTTTTTGTATTGATTCTTTTAGCATTTCCCACTGCTCATCAATGCTTTGTCTTCTCTATTGCATTGTACCGGTTCTGAATTGTGATTTTATATTTGTCTTGCAGCTTCTTGTCTGATTTGAGTAAATCTAAATTTAACTTGATGTTAACTGAGGCTCGTTTTGTTGTTTTTAATTTTACTCTAAGCTTTCCTACAACTGGTACATGATCACTATTGCAATCTGTCCCTGATCTAGTTTTCACACACACACCAGACTGTTTCTAAATCTATTGCTTATCATTATGTAATCAATTTGATTACGTGCGTTGTCTCCTGGATTTTCCATGTCTACAGACGTCTTGGATGTTGCTTAAACCAGGTGTTTCCTATCATCATGTTGTGTGTTCTTGCCCAGCCAATAAGTTTCTCACCTCTTTCATTCCTCTCGCCTAAGCCATGATGCCCAGCTACTTCTTCAACTCTTTCCTTTCCTACTTTTGCTTTAAAATCCCCTAGAACTATGGTGTTTTCATGTGGTTTGCATTCACGAAGTGCCTTATTTAACTCGTCGTAAAATTTATCAATTGTTTCCTCTAGACTGTCTGCTGTTGGTGCATAAACTTGTATAAGATTTATATCTATTGACTTTCCATTCAATTTCACTAAAAGGACTCATGTCAGATATTGGGTAAAAGCCTTTCACTGTTTTTGCACTTTCTGCATCCAAAATGATACCTACTCCCCTTTGGTGTTCAGTACCTCCAGAATAGATTATTTTATGCTTTTCAGAATGTATCTCCCCTGATCCGGTGTATCTCATTTAGCAAAGACCCTGAAAATGTAAACCCATTTTTAAAATTTCTTCTATGATGTTTTCTTGTTTACCCTTCTGCATCAGTGTTCTCACATTCCAAGTACCTATCTTTAGAGTTTATTTTATCTTTATTTTGCTTACAGTAGCTTGGTGACGATCGGGTATCACCTGTAGCACATGATGTCCCCTACCGAACGAGGGTTTTCCATTGGAATCCCCCTTAACGTTGTTGTCCTTATTTCTATTGTTGTGGCTATTCATGATTGTACAAAGAAGTTACGACGGTAGTTTTCTGTTGCGTTTCGTCGGTTTGTTTACGGTTGGCTCCGCTAGCCTTTAACTAAAAAGTCTCACCCACAAGGCAGTGCGGTTGGTTTACTTCGGGGTACCCTCCCTTAGCCTTTTACTCTCCCGAGGTCACCTGCAAGACAGCAGGGCAGCCACAGGTTGTACTGTTTACTGCATACAGTAGCAGGTAAAATTACCCGACCCGACAATAATGTGGATATATATATATATATATATATGCATGTGTGTGTGTATATATATATATATATATATATATATATATATATATATATATATATATATATATATATATATATAAGAATAGGTAGAATTGAATGGAAAGGAAAGAAAAGAAAACATACGATGAGGTCTTAAAACAACTAAAAATGAAAAGAGAACTACTAAACACAATTCAAACAAGACAAATGCGATTTTTGGGGCATGTTGATAGACACAACAGCCTACTAAAAGTAATCTTGGAGGGGAAAATACAAGGCAAAAGAAGCAGAGCCAGACCAAGACTAACATGGACGAGTAATATCAAAAGATGAATAAATCAGCCTATGACAACCTGCACCATCAAAGTAAGAGACAAAGCAGAATGGCGCTCCATGGTTGCCAACCTTCGTTGCGGAGATGGCACTCGATGATGATGATGATGATGATGATGATGATGATGATGATGATGATGATATAAGTTACAAGCAATAGCTATAAGTTATTCTCTGTCTATCCAGTAAGGAACAGCCAATCATCATCATGCGCCATACAGGTTAGCGTAGGCGATCATGTCCTTCCATAATCTTCTATCTACAGTGCATCGTATCAGTTCTGTTGTTGACTGTTTTCCATGTCATGACACCAAGCTATACAGTATTTTCTCTCTTTGTCGTCCGCGTTCTCTCTTTCTTTTTATTTTGCCAATTGTAACAAAGTATTCCAACTTTCCTCTTCTCATGATGTGCTCGAAAAAAATGTTCTTTCTGATGTTTTTTAGGAGCTCCCTTTTTGTGTTGGCCTCTTTTTAAAATTTCCTCATTGGTCTTTTTAGCTGTCTTGAACTTTCAACATTCTTCTGAGAAAGCCCATCTCTGTGATCTCTAATAGTCTTTTCGTTTGTTTGTCTACTGTCCATGATTGGCTTCCATAGGTCCGAATTGGTTCTATATAGCACCTAGGAACTCTCTTTCTCACCTCTATTGACATATTTCTTGCATAAGATATTTTTCATTTTCTGAAATGCAATTTTGGCCTGATCTATTCTGCTTTTAATTTCTGTGGTGCATTTTCCATCTGCTGTTATTATTGTGCCCAAGTATTTGATGCGTTGCACTTGTTTCAGATTTGTCTCGTTTATTTTTATGCTGCATGATGGTGATGATGGTTTCTTCGATATGCCTATTACTTCCGTTTTCTTACAATTCAGACTGAAACCTTTCTTGTTGTTTTCTTTTACTATTATGTCTATTATTTCTTGTAGTTAATTCTTTGTCTCTGCTATTAAGACTGTGTCATCCGCATATCGCAAATTATTTATGTGTTGTGACCGTTGACTTCAATTCCCTTTTCGTCTTCTATTGATCTCATAATATGTTCGCTGTAAAGTGAAAACAAATCCGGTGACTGAACACAGCCTTGTCTGACTCCTGTTTTATATATTGGAATTGTCCTGTATGGTTGTTAATTCGTATAGTTGCTGTTTTTTGCCAGTACATGTTTTTTTATGATTCGCAGATCCTTGCCACCAATGTTTAATTTCTCCAGCATATTGATTATTTCAACATGCTTTACTTTGTCAAATGCTTTTGTGTAAGCTATAGAGCACGTATGTAGATCTTTCTTTACCTCTATAGATCTTTCTATCAATGTTCTTAAGATGTATATTGCATTATTGATGCCCTTTCCTTCCACAAATCCACATTGTTCCTCACTTATTTATGGTTTTATTTTGTTCCTTACACGTCTCATGATGATTGTTAGTAATATTTTCGTCATATGGCTCATGAGACTAATAGTGCGATGGTCTTCACAATTAGTGGCGCCTGACTTCTTCGGTATGGCTACAAAGATAGATTTTAGTAGATCTTCGGGTATGTGTACAGTGTTATATATGTTATTGAGTAGTTTTGTTATGACTTGTACTACCAGCTCTCCTAATGCATTTACATATTCGATTGTTATATTGTCGGGACCTGGAGTTTTGCCTCTTTTCATGTGTTGAACTGCTTCTTCCACTTAACTCTGCATTATTGGTGGTCCTGTGTCTTTGTTTCAATTGTTCAAACAAGATTTTACTGATATATTCTGTCCATCTTTCCACTGTGTTCTCCTGTCCCATTATTATATTTCCTTCCTTTGATTTCACACATCCTGAAACGTTGACTTCTGTTCTTCCTGTTAATTCATTTATCTGATTGTGCATAAATTTCGAGTCTTTCTTTTGTTGTTTTTCCATTTCTTCACATTTCTGCTTTAACCATCCTTCCTTTGCTTCTCTCCATTTGTTTTGCACCTCTTTGTGCAATAGTTTGTGTGTCCGTTCTTCTTTCTTATGTTTTCGTCTCTCATCCATTAGTTCTAATATGTATTATGTTATCCATTTCTTTTTGTTGATTGTTTTTGTCACTGGTATTACCTCCTTTGATGTTTGTTGAATCGATTGTTTGAGCATTTCCCACAGCTCCTCTGCTTCCTCTTCTTTCCTTCCTCATCTGCCGTTCAGCGTCGAGGGGAAATATATTTTGCGGTCTTTTGCTCTTCTGTTTGCCTCTGCTGCTGTTATGTTTCATAGTGCTTCTAATATTTCCATCGATCCATCTTTTTCGTGGTCGACCCTAGGGTCTGGCGTTTTTAGAACGTTTGCCGAAGGCTCGTTGTGTTGTGTTTTGATCTGTATGCCTTGTCACGTGGCCAAACCATTTTATCTGTTGTTTCGTTATATATTCTATGGCGGGGGTTATTCCTTGCTTTTTTCTCAGTTCTTCATTTCTGATCTTATCTCTCAAACTGTTTCCTGTTATTCGTCTAACACATTTAATCTCTGTATATGTTATTTTCTTATTGTTCTTGCATCTAGGGTCCAGGTCTGGCATTAGTAGCACAACGCTATTGTATAGTGCTCGTTTTGCCTCTAGTTATTTCCTTGTTGAACAATAGTGGTGATAGCTGTCCAATGATTTGACAAGCTTTGTTGCATCTTGATTCTATCTCTGCTGTTTGTGAATTATCGTTTGTCATTGAACTTCCTAGGTATTTGAATTCCTCTGCTTGTTTTAGATGCCTGCCTTCTATAGTTATGTTTATGTTCTGTTTATTTTTTGCGACATTCTTGACTTCTGTTTTGTTGACGTTGATTTTCATGTTGTATTTTGTGCCTGAGCTGTTGAGTTTGTTTAAGTGTTCTTGTAGGTCTTCTATTGTTTCATGTATTAGTGCCTGATCGTCTGCAAATAAAAACTCATTGATCTCCCTGTCTCTGGTGGGTTGGCTAACTTGCATATATAAGTAGTAGAAGGTGGTCTTTTGGATTTCGCCTGGATACAAAGGGATATAGGATTACTCCAGGGTGGTGCAACGTGCTCCAGGCATCAGCTGATAATAATGGTTATATAGAGGAACTGCTCCACCCTGGATGATGTAGATATTGTATATGAGAAGAGGTTGTCAATTGGTAGGTGGAAAGTTAATAATGAGGGTATAGATTAGGGTGTGAGCTGACCTATCTGAATCGATAGTTGTATGTATAGAGGTTATGATGGGATGGAACCGTCTGCAGAGCGATGCAATGTTATATATGTATATATGTATAGGACATAGAAGATGTATGGTGGGTGTTAAGCTCATAAAGGGGTAGTTGGAAATAATTGAGTAATGAGTGATTGACATCGCTGTTTCGCGCCATTTTCAACTACCAATAGGGCGAGTGTATGTTGTCCGGCTATAGACCACGCCCACTCCGTAAGCGAAACTACCATATTAGGGACTAGCGATAGGTTAGTTATGTGATAGACATGTTGTGCATATATATTTATAATAATAATAAATTAATAGTTATTATATCGAAGTGAACGTAAATTGGCCATATTTTACGATAAATATGACAAAATTCAGTAAAAAAAAAAAAATTATAATTCGGCGAGCTCGATAGTGTTAAAACAATATTCTCCTTTTTTCTAGAGCGAGACGAGTGGTGGTCGATGAACATACAGATTTTGAGTATTGAATTTTTTGTGTGTGTCATCTCGCTGCGTCGTTATGTTGGAATTATCGATGTATCACATAGGTTTAAGAAATAAAGGTCAAGCTAAGTCCACTAATAGATGAGATCGAGAGTGCACCCCAACGTTCATAACAGAAAAGATATGTGTAGTACATGTCAATTGCCTCTCTGATACATTTTATTAGTTATTAATTATTTTCTAATATTTATTAACATATCCCAAAGAAGCCTGTGTTCGTGTGTGTGTATGCGCATATTACTCAGAGAGTAACATAAGGAGCAGTCTCCTGATAGCTTTGCTGACTGATACAAAATGTAATGTTATTTTTTGCTGTGAGGTGCCCGTTTTCGTGTGTGGGTCGTAGAACAAGTGGATGGATAGCTGGGTTTGATGGAGAGGTAAGTGTGTGTTTGTGTGATTCAGTATGCAAATAGCTGTATAAATATATATATATATATATATATATATATATATATATATATATATATATATATATATATACATATATATATATTTATTGAAGTGATAAGTGACTGGTTAGAGTGGTGACTAAGTAGATCGATCAAACACTCACCCAATATGTCCATACACGTTCGTTACATCACTATAGAGTGGTTATCAATATCAGCACACCGTAATCAAAACGCTAATAAAATAAGGTAGTTATGGGTGAGATCCACTCTGTCTGGCATATTACGTGACCACATTATTCAGTTTTCGCGTCCATATACTGTCAATGAAGGGAAAAAGTACTAGGAATATGTTTGTATCGTTTCCCCTAACGTTCACCACCTCATTCATACGGATACAAGGCGTCTAACACATTTTATATTTGTAGTGGTAAGTTTTCTTACTGCGTTGCCACTATAAACATTTCAACGATAATAACATCTCAAAGATCGGAAGAAGAATATAACATAGACTGACCAATAGACGGATATAATATATATTTGAGGCTGTGACACATTATGCTGCATCATGAGTCTATGTCGAACACCGATGCGATCTCATGTCTTATTAAACAGCCTAGGTAATTAATGTTAATCGGAGGTGAGCTTTATGATAAAAAAATAAATAAAATAAAACTACATAACCAGTGACGTCATGACAGACGGTTTGTAGCAAACAATCATGATAAGTCAGTAGTTTGGTGAAACATTTGTGTCTCATACTGGGTGCTGTGTCACTGAAAAGCGTCGCACGTGGCTGAATTTGCCAATACTGGACAGACAGGGCCATCTACAGAATGAACCTGAGGCATTTCTGTGTGTATGGGCGTGTCTCTTTTCTGTTGCACCTATGCCATCTGAATTTGATAACAGCACTGTCTGAAATTGTGCTGTGCCACTTTTGTTTGTAGTTTTCCTCTCATGTGCTACGATATGCAACCACATTTTCTGTTTCTTTCACTGATAAAAAAAATTCCTTCAAGAAAACCCTGCAAATATCCCTATATCTCAACAATAGTTTGTTCTTTTGTCATGTTCCATTCGCTGAAAAACTTCCTACGTGGCTGAAATTGCCATTACTTGACAGACAGATCCATCTACAGAATGAACAAGAGGCAGTTTGTGTGTCTGGCCTTGTCTCTTTTCTGTGCACTTTCTGGCTTCTGAATTTGATAACAGCACTGTCTCGAATCGCGCTGTGCCATTTTTTTATTTTTTGCTCTCATGTGCAACGATATGCAACCACAGTTTCTGTTTTTGTCACTGATAACAAAAATTCCCCTGCAAACATCCTTATATCTCAACACTAGTTTGGTCTGTCGTCTCGTTCCATCTCTAACTTTTCCATACAATATTTGTTTGGAAATACATTATTCATTCTTTACATGACCCACCCACGGTAGTCTCTGATTCCTAAGTAATACCATGATGGACGGGAATGTGGCTCGCTGCAAGACGTTAGTTTGTTACTTTGTCCCGCTATATTATGATCGTTAGCTTGCAAAGACAACGCACATTTAAAAAAAATGTATAACCTGTTATCTTTCCTAACATAGGTAGTCCAAGACTATGATCCACATAAAAGTGTACCATCATCATGCAAACCGGGTTTAGCTATGTCGTCTAATGTTGATGCACGTAATCCAAGTATAAACAATCGGTATCTGTCTCCCATAACTGAAAGTCGCCCCTATCGAAAAATATCCTCCTCTATTTAAGGTCATCTTGTAAAACTGGAAATATTGATATGGTGATACGGGGGATTAACAACAAGATATGTTTGACGGCGTAATCTCCCATAAACTCACGGACAGCGTTACGAGTGACGTTGATAATTTTTGTTTTGTTTGTCTGTTTGTGTGGAAAAATTGAATCGTCTCACTGAAAGGCTTCTTTAGGTGGTCAGGGAACGTGTAGATCACATTCCAAAATACCAAAACATGTATCTAAATGTAACCAATGTCTCACTGTGCATGTAGGCGCTCTCCTAGTTCTGTAACCCTCGCTCTCCAATTATCAGTATAGATCTGTCTGACATCATATGGAAGAATATCTAAAGCGTCATCGTTAACTGTTAGTTTTCCTCTTTTCGCAGAACATCCTGTTTCCACTCGATGTGATAACTCGTTTGTTTGACGCCGATGAAGAAATAGAAGGAGTCTGTATGGGGATCTGCTGTAGTTCGTATGTAAATTGTCGCTACTATTAAACGAGGCACTGTAAAGATGCCGTATGGGTGAGTGGTAGCGATACAGGTAGTGATACTGCATTTTTGGTTTTCTATATGTTTTTTTTTAGATTGTTGAGGTGTATTTGCACACGAAATATCACCAATAGTTTTCTGTTTTCACTAGCAGAAAATCAGCATAGACTTTTTTCCCCACAGATCCTCATTTCTTATCTTATATCCGAACTATCTTGGAACTAGTTGGGAGTTATTTTCTACCACTGAGAGTTATTTTCACGATGCATAGTTTAGGAGCCGTTGAACTGGGCTCTTTTCAATATTGGATATTCAGATGAGTCCAGAAGCAAGGCTGAATTCATAATGACCGAACTAGTCGTAACATTGGGATGTGTTGTTGGTGACACATGTGAAAAAGTTGATGGTGTTGTTGTCGAAACACCATGATGGCTGAGTGAAAATGTTGTTTGTATGACAGATACTGTTGTCGTTATTGATGCTGACAACACAGTTTTTTTTGGTAAGGAGCATGTGAAGGATCGTGTTGTCATGACAGACAGAGGTAGTTGAAACATGGTATCTCCGCATCAACCGACGACACGGTAAAAACTTGTAGCCGGTGGCTCTGGTGTACGACTCGTTATGACAGAGGTTGACACACTCACAGAGTTTGTAGTGTCAACATAAGAACATACCCAGATTTGTCGACGCGTCAGAGATTGTAGGATCAGCACAGTTGACATGTTCATGTGCCTCAACACACACTCGATTGTAATGTCTCTGCTCTACATGTAATATCGGTGTTCTTATAGTTGACACTGTCGTGGTGTGATCGTTCAAGATGTCATAGATGTCGACACACTAGGCTATAATGTCGGTGATACATGTGATGCTATTGGTGTCGGGAGAATACAATTTGTAATGTCAACACCCCACATTATCTCTAATTACCAACTAGTCGAGTCACCTTTCACGATAAGCGTGGTCGGTGACGTACACATTTCGATGTTTTAACGGTTTCGAGCAAAATTTAATCTCAAAATATATCAAAATTGTTCAAACTTTTTTATATTGATGTAGTTGTAGTCTTGCGCGCATCAGAATAACGAGATCACCATCACTGAGACCGGTGTCGATACGCTCTCTGTTTTGTGTGAGATATGTCAACTGAACGTATGTTTTGTTTCTACCCTAGCTGTGTTCGAGTAAGTTGGTTTTTGTGTATCAGATCAACCTTCTATTCATCATCTTCCACAGCAACTTTTCTACACAAGGGAGGAGGCAGATGTGTCTGTAATTCTTAGAGAGCGAGTAGTCGCTTTCAGAGTTGTGAGATCACGAGATACTTCCCGAACATTGCACTAGTAGAAAACTTGAAGTCCGATTTGAGAAAGCCCACAATTCGGTGTTGAATCTTTTGTGTATATGTTTTTTTCGGAGCAATGGGATATGTAAGTCTCTTTCTGAGGGAATTGCCGTTAGCAAATTTGAAGAAGTCTTTCTTGAATTTTTAAGTTCACAAATCTCGAGTCACGGTGTTTAATCTAAACATAACCACTGAGAATGTTACAACACCAAAGGTACCCTTAGTCGCATAAAGAGAAGCGTTTCCAACCGTGCTACCAGCTCATACATTTTCCCTTCACATTAGAATGTCCAAGGACGAACAGCAAACTTATCTTTACAACACTTTTCTCCATTCCAAAATTTCTCCATGACCATCTTCTAGCACACAACCAGACTGACCACATGTGACACAAACCGACTAGTCACAGAGAACAAAGACTATCACATTTTTTTCCAGGTACTTAGCGAGTAGTCACTTTCAGAGTTGTGAGACCACGAGTTGCTTCCCGAACATTGCACTATTGGAAACTTTGAAGTCTGTTTTGAGAAAGCCTACAGTGTGGTGGTGAATCTTTTGTGTATTTTTTTCGGAGCGATGGAAATATGTAAGTATATTTCTGAGGAAATTGCCGTAGCAAATTTGTAGAAGTCTTTCTTGAATTTTGACGTTCTCAAAGCTCGAGTTACGGTGTTTAATCTAAACATAAGCACTGAAAATGTTATAACTCCAAAGGTACCCTTAGTCACATAAAAACAGAAGCGTGAAACAGAAATATCAGACAAGTTGTGTTAGAGCTTGAGTTATTTTTTTCGCGATAATGAACGATTACGACAACAGGTTGTCGAAGATTAATAACACCTTGGTCTACATAAGACGAAGGTAGAGATGGAATACACGATGTGCGCGAACACCAGACTGAACTTGCCTGATTTTTTTTCTTCAGAAGTTGCAGTGAGAAACGAGCACTGGTGAGCCAGACGAAGGCGACTTCAAATTTGTATCTCTCCGGTCAAAGATAATGTGAACACACCCACAACACTTGCACAAACTGATTTAGAAATTATCGCGAGTACCCATGAAATACGGGTGAGTCGAAAAAAGCACGAGCCATATTACGATCACCAACCAATTCAACCATTCCAACAAAACGAGCATCTGTCATTTTCCCGTTACAACCGAATGTCTTGTGACGAATCGCAAACAGATATTTACAACACCGCTAGTCCAGCGTCATTACCGAACAACAAGTGTCCTTCAACCAAGAAAAAATTTCTCATTTGACCATGTTGATGTCGCATGTAACCACCACACGACGACGAGGCGACATCAACATGGTCAAATGAGAAATTTTTTGCTAGTCCCTAATAAGGTAGTTTCGCTTACGGAGTGGGCGTGGTCTATAGCCGGACAACATACACTCGCCCTATTGGTAGTTGAAAATGGCGCAAAACAGCGATGTCCATCACTCATTACTCAATTATTCCCAACTACCCCTTTATGAGCTTAACACCCACCATACATCTTATATGTCCTATACATATATACATATATAAAATTGCATCGCTCTGCAGGCGGTTCCATCCCATAATAACCTCTATACATACAACTATCGATTCAGATAGGTCAGCTCACACCCTAATCTATACCCTCATTATTAACTTTCCACCTACCAATTGACAACCTCTTCTCATATACAATATCTACATCAAAGGTTGAGCAGTTCCTCTATATAACCATTATTATCTGCTGATGCCTGGAGCACGTTGCACCACCCTGGAGTAATCCTATATCCCTTTGTATCCAGGTGAGACTCAAAACACCGCCTTCTACTACTTATATAGTCCATGTATGTGATAAACAATAGAGGGGATAGTACGCACCCCTGTCTTACACCTGATCTAACTTCGAAGTAGTCTATGTAGCCTGCTGCTGTTCTGCCCATGCAGCTGCTGTTGATGTAGAGACTTTTAATTAGGTTGGTTAGATGTTGGCTTACTCCGTATGTTGTTAGTATCTCCCACGGTTGTTCTCTGTTTACTCTGTCGAATGCTTTGTCAATGAAAGCTATGTATAAATTTTGATTGTGCTCTGTAGTTTTTTTCTGCAAGCTGCTTTAGAGCTCTGCTCCTCGATGTCCTGTATTTTCTCAATAGCATTATATCTATTTTGTACTATTGTACTTTACTTAACACTCATCTGTCTATCTATTCTAAGCATATCCAGTTCTAATTTCATATTTCTTGGGGATGTATGTGTCTTCCGCAGATTTATTCTTATCTTTCCAACTACTGGTACATGGTCACTATTGCAATCGGCTCCTGGCCTTGTTTTAGCAGATGTTAGCCCATTCCTGAATCTTCTCGGTAGCAGTATGAAATCAATTTGATTGTGTACTTTTTTGTCTGGGCTTTGCCATGTCCATAGTCGCCTAGCGTGTTGTTTGAACCAGGTGTTATCTATAATCATTTCATGAGTCTTTATCTACTCTATCAATCTATCCCCTATGTCATTCGTCTCTCCAAGGCCATGTCCCCCAGTGATATTTTGCACTTTAGCTGTTCCAACCTTTGCATTGAAATCCCCTAGTATAATAGTTATTTCTTGGGATTTACACTGTTCAATCCATGGTCATTTCTAGCTCGTTGTAAAAGTTACAACCGATAACTATAAGTTAATCTCTGTCTGTCCTGTAAGTTACAACCGATAGGTATAGGTTATTCTCTGTCTGTCCTGTAAGTTACAAGCAGCAGCTATAAGTTATTCTCTGTCTGTCCTGTAAGTTACAAGCAGTAGCTATAAGTTATTCTCTGTCTGTCCTGTAAGTTACAAGCAGTAGCTATAAGTTATTCTCTGTCTGTCCTGTAAGTTACAAGCAGTAGCTATAAGTTATTCTCTGTCTGTCCTGTAAGTTACAAGCAGTAGCTATAATTTATTCTCTGTCTGTCCTGTAAGTTACAAGCAGTAGCTATAAGTTATTCTCTGTCTGTCCTGTAAGTTACAAGCAGTAGCTATAAGTTATTCTCTGTCTGTCCTGTAAGTTACAAGCAGTAGCTATAAGTTATTCTCTGTCTGTCCTGTAAGTTACAAGCAGTAGCTATAAGTTATTCTCTGTCTATATTGTAAGTTACAAGCAGTAGCTATAAGTTATTCTATGTCTATCTTGTAAGTTACAAGCAGTAGCTATAAGTTATTCTCTGTCTATCTTGTAAGTTACAAGCAGTAGCTATAAGTTATTCTCTGTCTATATTGTAAGTTCCAAGCAGTAGCTATAAGTTATTCTCTGTCTGTCTTGTAAGTTATAAATTATAGGTATAAGTTATTCTCTGTCTGTCTTGTAAGTTACAAGCAGTAGCCATAAGTTATTCTCTGTCTGTCCTGTAAGTTACAAGCAGTAGCTATAATTTATTCTCTGTCTGTCCTGTAAGTTACAAGCAGTAGCTATAAGTTATTCTCTGTCTATATTGTAAGTTACAAGCAGTAGCTATAAGTTATTCTATGTCTATCTTGTAAGTTACAAGCAGTAGCTATAAGTTATTCTCTGTCTATCTTGTAAGTTCCAAGCAGTAGCTATAAGTTATTCTATGTCTATCTTGTAAGTTACAAGCAGTAGCTATAAGTTATTCTCTGTCTGTCTTGTAAGTTACAAGCAGTAGCTATAAGTTATTCTCTGTCTATATTGTAAGTTCCAAGCAGTAGCTATAAGTTATTCTCTGTCTGTCTTGTAAGTTACAAATTATAGGTATAAGTTATTCTCTGTCTGTCTTGTAAGTTACAAGCAGTAGCCATAAGTTATTCTCTGTCTGTCCTGTAAGTTACAAGCAGTAGCTATAATTTATTATCTGTCTGTCCTGTAAGTTATAAGCAGTAGCTATAAGTTATTCTCTGTCTATATTGTAAGTTACAAGCAGTAGATATAAGTTATTCTATGTCTATATTGTAAGTTCCAAGCAGTAGCTATAAGTTATTCTCTGTCTATCTTGTAAGTTACAAGCAGTAGCTATAAGTTATTCTCTGTCTATCTTGTAAGTTACAAGCAGTAGCTATAAGTTATTCTCTGTCTATCTTGTAAGTTCCAAGCAGTAGCTATAAGTTATTCTCTGTCTGTCTTGTAAGTTACAAATTATAGGTATAAGTTATTCTCTGTTTATCTTTTAAGTTACAAGCAGTAGTCATAAGTTATTCTCTGTCTATCTTGTAAGTTACAAGCAGTAGCTTTAAGTTATTCTCTGTCTGTCTTGTAAGTTACAAGCAGTAGCTATAAGTTATTCTCTGTCTGTCTTGTAAGTTACAAGCAGTAGCTATAAGTTATTCTCTGTCTGTCTTGTAAGTTACAACCGATAGGTATAAGTTATTCTCTGTCTGTGTGTCATCACCACGTTCAAAATGACTCTTAATTTTTTTTTATAAATGTTCGATTTAAATGCTTCCCGCCAAACTATTACTTATTTATATAACAATGTTTCTATATCATTGACGTGTTTTGTTTGTTGTTTGTTTATACTTACTTTCAACAAAATGTTAGCTTTAAGGCAACACTTTCATACGTATGTCATGTCCCTTTATTTTACACTATTATAAACCAAATATATAACATCACCTAAGATTAATTTTGTTTTAATTCTTAATTGTTAAAAATGTCCTTTCTTTAAAAAAAAAATAATAAAACTGGTTCACTGTTCGGTCTACAAATCATTATATAATGAAGGGTCTAAACATAAAAATCATAATTTATTTGCATTTGATTGACGGTTAATATATCGTTCATGTTGCTAAATCTATCTTTTGAGAACTCAATTCTCCTCTTGATGTTTGTCTCGCATATGCCATCACCGCATGTTGTGAACTAACGAGAACTACACAGCACTCTCACAGAAGCGACAAGCTTTCTCTAAACCTACGCGCATTCTCAACGATTGTCTCCACTCATTATTTCTTCAAAACTGATGCTGTCGCGAGAGAAGTGGGGTTGTAAGGGTTCAAGACCAGGCTACAATCAATGCCTCTGGCTGTTTAGATAATCGCACGTGCTATTGACTGCACTATTGGCTTTGATAATCGCCTGGTTTGCTCGCTTTGTTGACCGCCTCCCTTGAATTATTAGTACACCCGATCTGCCTTTGATATGCCATTGTTGACTCAATCTTTCGCGACACCTCGGCAAATATTAGCACCTCGACAGAAAAGCAAACATTATTTTGTATAATATTTATCATGCGCAAGAAGGATGTGTGGCTGGAGGGGTTTTGTTCCTCTATCTAAGTCAGACGTGCAAAAAAAGCGTGAAGAGCAGACAACAGCAAATTATCATACTACAGCCGTTTTATCTCTAGACTGATTCCAAGGTTACACGTCCAGTGGCGTAGCGACAGGAGAGCGAACTCCGCAGTTGATGCTCATAGTGGTGCTAAATTATCAACGCTTTTTTGTTATTTGATGATATGCTTCTGGCTTATTATTTTGATCAGATGACTAGTAAATTACAGAAGCGTAAATATTAAAATACTAATCTGCATATATATATATATATATATATATATATATATATATATAATGTGGTTTTAATGAAATACGAGTAAGTTTGGCCGAGTGACATCAGCTCACAGACGGCTGGATCCATAAGAACAACAAATACGGGTAATTGTTTTTAAAAGTTTATTTTTCCATTGGTGTTTACATTTAAAACTCAAATCTGCCCACTTTTAACTCTTCTGCTCTTCATATCATTTTCAAGCGTATTTACATATTCCCTTAAACAATTTTTCCCCGCTTCTTTTTTGAAGTTATAAATGTAAAGTGAGTTAATCAGTTCGTTTCCAGACCCTAGACAATACAGATTTTGATAAACTAAGAAATGCGCGCATTTTAAGGTAAACTTGGAGTCCCTTCTATAAAGGCACAGTACAAGACTTGAATCGGCGTCTTAGCACGCGAGTTTTCACTCATATGTGCTCGGTGACTTCTTGATAGTGTCACTTCAAGCATCGAAACTCACGATGCGAGGGGGCATTCCTCACCTTCCCAGAGTATTACCCTGGTGCCCATTTCTGCCAGCGGCTGGGTCGACCAAAGGTATTTTTTTTCCAACCAATGAGTACAATTTACACTGCTTCCAGCGAGGATCGAACACGGGTTGTCCGAACGTCGGTAGCCCAGTCGGGTGGTTTTCCAACTAAGCTACCGAGCTCCCCCTTATAACACACTAAATAACTGTACTTCTTATGTTCTCTCTCTCTCTCTCTCTCTCTCACTATGTCTGTCGTATATCTCTCAGCAATACTGATTGAGGGTCCTGATTGAGGGTCCTGATTGAGGGTCTTGATTAACTTTTCTACATTTCTAAATCCACCTCACGAATACCACTTTCATGCTTCATAATAATTTCGTGTTTCACTTCTCTCATCGATAAAACATTTTTCTTAGGCGTCGTTGCTTCCTTGCTCTTTTTGATCCTATAGTTAATAGGTAGTGGATGTAAACAAAATCACCCCAAATGAAATGGGAAAAGCACTGAGAACATACGTGCACAATGAAAAAGATGGATTTGGGGACACAGGAGAATCATCAAATACGTATTTACGTATAGCATTTTCCCCACTGCGACAGCGCAGTTCGAAAAAAAAAAAACATCGTTCCAACTCAGGATTTAAAAAATATATCAAATGTTGCGTTTCAATTATGAAACGTATTCATCCAGGGCACTAACACTTTAGGTACGCCTCTGAACACTCCAAGATGTCTCAATAAGCAGCCTGTTTGATATCAAAGTAAATGTGTCTGTAGTTGAAACCATGGGAGGTGGGGTGGAGAATAGGCGGGAACCTTCACGTGAGTAATGTCAGCTGAAGAGGGTTTTAGGATGAGCCCGGTTAATAACGCTTATTGAAGAGAAATACTCTCAACGAACACATCTTATGGTTGTCAGTTTTGAAGGCGGCGATCGAAGGATTAGGAAGAGACTTGTATGGGAAGTAGAGAAGGAGGAAGGCGAGAAAACAGGATGGCACTTCAAATGAAGCTGAAAGTAAACAAAACAGAAGAATGGTAGCGAAAAAACGCAAAATAATGCGACATAAAGAAGCGTATTATAATGAGTAGTGTTTACCGCATACACACACTACTTTGGTGACTAGAATATATAGTTACAATTTGATAAACATTAACTTCGACTCTGAATGAAACCTTAAATACATGTGATAAGATATGCACAAAACACAAGAGATATTGTAGTATAGGAGCTTGACATAAAATCATCATATCATAGTTGAATTAACAGCGACAAAGTAGTAAGAAACACTGGGTACAAATAATAATACATAAATATTATTATATGGGGAACTTCCGAGGCGATAATAGGGAATAATAGAACAAAGAAGTATGTGTTAGCACTCGGAAAAATTGACAGACAAACAACAATAGAAAAAAACGAAGAACAATATATGGTCCGAAGTGGGATCGAACCCGTACTCAGTGGCACCGCGCCTTGCCACGAGAAGCCGAACGCTTGGTACACTGCCACGCAGCCAACTAAAAAATTGGCTATTGCAGTAGTGTCTTCCACGAAAGGCGATCTCAATGACTATAGCATAGGGTAACGATCACAGACCGGAAATAAATTGTATATTTGTACTTTCCTATTAATGCAAGTATCTCCCAGTAGGGCTGAATACTTGTGTAACACTACTGCCCACACCATTCACCCGCTCGACGACTTGTCATGTTCATTGTACGCACTTAAAATAACGTTAAATTTGCGTAGAGGAGTTGTGTTGTGGTTTACAGACAAGCCACCATGTGCACATCGCTCGGCCATAGACATCAGATCTCAGCATGGCATTTTAGTATCAGTTTGCTTTCCTACTCCATTAGCCAGACAGGTTGTTGTTGTTGTTGTTGTTGACGGATTGCCACCAGTTGATTCGAGAATGTTGCCCTTTGACTCATAAGATATGGCGGGTCGAAATGGCTTTCTTGACATTCCCGGCTCTTACTGGAGAGGTTGGATTTCGTCTGTCCCAGGCTATGCTGGGAAACTACTAGTCCAGCCCAGAAGTACTGCAATACTGGGTCCTCTATATCAGTAACAGCCACCACTACAGGGAACACGGCGATCCTAGCTTCTGTTAGCCAGTCTGGTTTGGCGCAGACTGTTTCCAGGGGAGACCACGAGGAGGTAGAACTGCTAGGTCTTGGTCAGCTGATGGTGTGCCGACCCTGCTATTGCGACCGCAGGTCGCAGGCCCTTCTGCTCCCCCAGACCAGACAGGTAAGTTTGTTTTCAAGTCAGTCGCGGAGGGGAGGAATAAGGTCTTGATCAATTCTGTGTCACTAAACATGCGAAAACAGTCAGTTGTAAATCGCTTACTGCTTTCAATATAGGTTCTTTTTTAAAAATTGTTTGTACAAGTCTTGAGCACATTTCGACTTGACAACAATCAAATTCATTGAAGGCATCGAACACGCCCAGACACATGCGTGTTTATATTGTAGTAAATGATTGTGGCAATTCTGCCAACGAATAAACTTAGAGAATGAGGAATTTCTTGAGAAAAGGAAACAGTAATCGATGTGTACAAATGTGTGCTCAGTCAGCCATCGTTCTTTAACGAAGACTAAAATAAACGTTACTACACGCATCGTGCACGGCGTTCATTAAAATAGAAACAAATGGAAGTCATATATGACTAAATGTTAAGGTACGAGAGGTCAGGATTTCGTTGAACATATCTTACAATGAAAGTGTGTGTCGGGCAAGGCATTAATCATTATATAAAACTTTGAAAATAAGCGTCACGTAATTATGTTCTGTTTTTATCACATGAAAATATCTTTTTTTTTAAAATCTTTTTACCCAAATGTCAATCCCAGGGTGCAATAGTGAGACAGCGAACTATGCTATACTTTGCGTGAGTAGTCTGTATTATATTGTATCTATATATAGAGCCAATTCTGGTCTATGGAAGCGAATCGTTGACAATAGACAAAATAAAGAAAAGACGATTAGAGGCCACAGAGAGGGGATTTCTCAGAAGAATATTGAAGGTCCCTTGTACTGCTCAAAAAAAAAAAAAAAACCCACGAGGAAATTCTCAAAGAGGTCAACACAAAAAGGGAGCTCCTAAAAATATCAGAAAGAAACAATCGACAGTTTCGGGCACATCATGAGAAGAGGACAGTTGGAATATTTGGTTACAACTGGCAAAATACAGGGATAGAGAGATCGCGGACGACAAAGAGAGAAGATTCTATAGAGCTTGGTGACATGGCATGAAAAACAGTCATCAACAGAAGTGATACAATGTATGGTGGATAGAGGATTGTGGAAGGGCATGATCACCTACGCCAACCGGTGTAGCAAATGATGATCATGTTAGTCTGTATTGTATGGACTTGTGCGCTTGATGAGTATTATCCCTTTGAGCCAAGTTTGAACCACCAGATTACTTGTGGCGTCTAATGAATACACAAACCAATTAAAAAGGATACACGGAAACTATCACTCCAAATAAATGATAGCACGCTATGCAGCGTCCAGTACCACATTAATTGCCCACATGTTAACTAAAGAGGGAGGGTCTATGAGAACACATCATAATTTTATTTTTAAAAAAAAATCGACATCTAAAATGGAAACAATTTGAATGTTGTATCAACTTGCTATGGTTGACTTATTGATGTGGCTTCCTCGAGACTTCTTTGACGCGGATACATCTACGTCTTAGAAGAGTGGAATCATATTTCACCGAACATAGTTTTCACTGTTTTTGGGCGTGAGAAGGGAGGGCCAGTGCTCAGTGTCAATCATGACTCCTTCCTAATCAGCGAGCCCGATACCCATTTCGTTTATTTATTTATTTTTTTTTCTCAAGCTTGGTCTTCTGGAGTGCGTCAAGTTGAGCTGGAACTCACATTGACGTCATCAACAAGTCACATAGTTACTGCTACACTGTAGACTCGGCTAGTCTCCCTGTATAAAGATAATGGTCAGTTCTAACAATCTTGGCTTCAGAATGACCTTTCACGGCAACTGACACAACAAAGCCTAGTAAATCAAATCATATTATTACTATATGCTCCAGCATGTATAATAACAAAGTTAAACAATTAATGCATTCATAATAAAATATGGCGAGAAACACGAGCTCTATGCCACGCTGGAAGGATCAAGATCACACTATAGTCTAAAGCAAAAATACAGGGACAAAAATATATTTAATTTAGCATTTACTTTGAAAACACGAAAAAATGAAGGAGAAAAAAAAACATATTCATAAGAAAAATCAAGAGAACTAAGATCTGGAACAAGGGAGGGAAAAAGAGGGTGTTAGGGAAAGGAGAAGGTCACTGTGTATCTGCATGTTTGGATTAGATACAGTTTAAATGGAACATGGAAGTCTTGTCAAGGCTGCCAGTTCGTGGCGTGTATTCATTAACAAACATGATACACGCACAGAACGTAAGATAGAAACATTGATATTCATAACATAGATAATAATGATGCCGAAAAAGGTGAACACTTGATAATGATAGAGGCATGATACTTCTATTTATGCGTCTTGTGCATTATGCTGTATGCGTTTTGTATATATTTCAGTATACGTATAAATTAAAATATATACATTACAGGATACATACCAAATGAACTAAAAACATCAACGTTCATTGCATTGCCTAAAAAGAATGGTGCAGTTGAATGCAATGACTTTCGAACGATAAGCCTAATGAGCCATGTTACAAAAATATTGCTAAAAGTTATACAAGGAAGGATTCAGAATAAAATCAATACTGAATTAGATGAGCAGCAGTTTGTATTTAGAAAAAAAAAATAGTGGGACGTAAGAAACCATATTCTACATGAAAACGTTAAAAGAAAAGTACACAGAAGTAAACACACCATATATGCCTGCTTCATAGAATACACCAAAACTTTGATAGAATACACCACAAACAACTTATACAATACCTAAAAGAGATACATCTAGATGACATGGACATACGACTAATATGTAATCTATACTGGGAGCAAACAGCAATAATAAAATATAACAAAGAGAACACTACACCCATTGATATAAAAAGAGGAGTAAGACAGGGATGCATCCTATCACCAAGCTTGTTCAATCTATACACTAAGCACATCTTTAAAAACATCATAGAGATGCCAGGCCTAAACATTAATGAAAATATATTCAATAACTTAAGATATGCTGATGATACTGTACTACTAGCAGAAAATCCTAAAGATCTACAACAATTACTTAATAAAATAAACATGATAAGTAAAAAAAATATGGACTAGATATGAATATCAAAAAGACTAAAATCATAAATAAAGAAAATACTCAAAATCCACAAGTGGATATAAAAATAGAAGGAATAGACCTGAAGACAGTTCAGAACTACAACTACCTTGGACATACTATAACCAGTGATGGAAAATGTACAACTGAAATAACAAAAGAATAGGAATGGCAAAAATTTAATTTCATTTCATTAAAAATATACTAACATCAAAACAAATAACACCAGGGCCAAAACTAAGAATAGCAAAATGTTACATCTTCTCAATATTCCTGCATGGTGCGGAAACATGGACATTAGACAAGAACACAGAACAGAGAATTGAAGCCTTTGAAATGTGGATATATAGAAGAATAGGTAGAATTGGATGGAAGGAAAAGAAAACAAACGATGAAGTCTTAAAACAACTAACAATAAAAAGAGAACTAGTAAATACAATTCAAACAAGACATGCGATTTATGGGCCATGTTAAAAGACACAACAGCCTACTAAAAGTAATCTTGGAAGGGTAAATACAGGGTAAAAGAGGCAGACAAAGACTAACATGGACGAGTAACATCAAAAGATGGACAAGTCAGCCTAAGACAACCTGCACCATCAAAGCAAGAGACAGAGCAGAATGATGCTCCATGGTAGCCAACCTTCGTTGCGGAGATGGCACTCGATGATGATATATATATATACATGTATTGGTGCTATCATTAGTGTGGCTGTAGTGTTAGCACATTTCTTATCTTAACTTCTTAATTAGTTTTTAGTTCGTTTCCAACCAAGCGCGCCATTTCCAACTTATAACAAATTTGGGTATTAGTCTTAGATTGACAGAATTGAGGCGAAACGGGGGCGCTAATAAGAGAGAATTATCGCTACCTTTATTATCTTGTTAATTTCAAAAGATGTGCACTGGTACTGTGAAGTTTAAAACACTCACTAATTTACTTGTCACGAAATTACTTTACCTAATATTTGATAGGACACTACATTTGTTACTCTTGTGTTCTGTTTATTTTATTTCCTGTCTAAACACAAATACGGCCCATCCTTGACGTATGCTACCAGAACAGCAAATCTGTTGTATTTGTTTACAGCTGCCACTGATATTTGTTTAAGGCATATCTCCGTCTTGTTATTGTGTTTGTTTAGCATCCGCTAGTAGTATCATAGTATGCCGTTATTTTTATTGTTCATTTTGTGTAACAATCCACTTTAAATATTGTTACTCTTTCTTTGTTTGGTAGTTTCTCTCTCTCTGTAACAAACTTTGAGAGAGCCAGATTGAAAATGATGACATTTCTCTTGTCCTTAAAATCAATCGATTTCCTTGCTTACGTTACAGTATAGGAGGGGCTAATTACCTTAGAGCTGTCAACAACTTCAGGCAGGGCGGAGCTTGTCACTTTGCTGCGCTGAATAAGTTTTGATTGGCTTGACATGGAACATAAATAATGAACTCACGTTGGAAAGATTGACCGAGTCAGTGGTGGGCTGTAGCCAATGAGCGTTGAGCAGAGTTGACATAGCGGCCATTGTTGCGAGCTCTAGTTTGGCTTGTAGTCCCTCTCTAGTGGATGCTTCACTCATATCAATCACATTTCTTTCTTCTATTTTTAAGTTTAAATGGATTAATATAATTTATTTCTTACTTAAAGGAAAATTTTTCAAAGTGTATTTTTATGTGTTGTGAATTCGATATTTCATAAAAGCAGGATATATTATATTTCTGTGTGTAGTTCGGAGTAAAATCTACAAGAAGTGAGTCACCCCTGAAGCTGGGGGAGCTTCCATTACGTCTCTTCTTTGGCGGGATTTCGACGTTCAGGTCGAATTTGTGAGGTCTTTTTACCAGATCTATGGGCAAACCTTTGCTTAAAGTGTAGTCTTCGATGAAGGCGATCTTTTTTTGTGTGTTGCTTGGTTTGGTTTTCCTGCTGCTATTGCCGACGTGTAGAGCTTCCCCCCTGACATCGGTCGAACATGTACCCAAACCGCCATCCAGTAAGTACCTCATTCTATCAACACACAAGCATCATCATCATCATGCTAGTATAAATTCGTCTCTTATTAATTTACTCGTTTAGAGAAATACTATAACGTATTTAAATACAACTAGGTATATTCTAAATAGTCTCCCTAATTGAAATGTGTTACATTCACGGTCATGTCTTTGTGTTCAGTATTCTAGTTCAGTTAAAATTCTTATTCTTCTCACCCCGTCCAGCTTATTTGTTCGGTCAGTATTACTACTTGCTTGGTCTACTCAAATTAAGAAGAGAAATTGTTTACATTTAACGGTTAATTTCGGGGTTTTTTTTCTGCGAGATACTACCACGATTACACGAAAACTATCAGGACAATAATAAACAACACAAGGCACAGCAAAATGTATTTGAGAGCAAACAGCCGGTTCCCTCGCTAACTGTAGCCTCCTCACGCTTCTAGTCCCCATCCCCAGCCATTTTCCCGTCTCTTGGATCCCAGGTCGATAGCCGCATGGAGGGCGCGACACACACACACATCACAGCTATCTGTTGTAGTCACTCATTCGGGTTAGTCTCATTTAATAATCATTTAGTACATCTTATAATATGAAGCCTCTACTAAGGTAAACTACATTTAACACTGTACTGTACACTTACTTAACTTACTACTAAGTCTCGTTAAATGTTATTTCTTTTTTCTCAAGGAATCAGCCAGTGCGACTTGTATATTTATTTACTACTTTACCTTCTCTCGCTGACAAGAGAAACTGTCAGTCTTACTGACTTAATACTTAATGTCTTATCTATAAACTTTATTTCAAGTATTAATACTGTGATACTTTGATATGACAGTGAATGCACTGATGAACTTGAATACGAGTTTATGACTGTTGGGGTGTAATTATTTCTTACTTTGTCACACTTTGTGTAAAAGCCTCAATTGAATGTGCATATTAAGTCTATAGATGATGATGATGATTAAGTCTATAAATAATATGTAAATAATATTTCATTGGAATATTTATTTATTCTTCTTGTGTGGTCGTGTTTAACCTATGGATAGGAAACGTGTGTTCTCGGTTCATCAGGATCAGGTCAACTTCTATTTTGATAACAATGGCGCGCCTATGGGGAATGTCCATCCAGAATGTACAAGACTTGTATCGGTTGATGAGATGTAAGAATCAGAAATGATCAACGGCTCAGAAAGCAAAAACAGCAAAGTGTGTGCTTACACAAGAAGACGCATATTCAGGGCACAAAAGACGAACATGGCAGACCACCGTGAAAGAGATATGGAGTCTCATCACAATCACATATTATTCCAAAGATAGGCATGAAGAGAAATTCTAACCTATGTCAGAAGAAAGATCTACAAATATGTACATGGAATGTTAGCATTCTTTACAAAGAAGGAAGATTAAAAAATATTATTTTTGATGCAGAACGATTAAACATAGATATTTTAGGCATGTCAGAGAAAAGAATGTGGGTACATCATCAAGTACGGGGGCCTACTGGCGTAGGTGATCATGTCTCTCCACAACTTTCGATCTCGACAGTTATTTATCATTTCTGTTGTTGACCTTCTGCCAAGCCATTCTCTTAAGCTGTCTGGTATCTTTTCTCTTTGCTTCCCTCTATCTCTTCGCCCCTCAATTTTTCCAGTTGTTACAATATATTCCAGCTGTTCCCTTCTCATTACATGGCCAAAAAATGATGATTCTTTCTTCCTAATATTGGAAATTAGCTGTCTTTTTGCTGTGGCCTCTTTCAGAACATTTTCATTACTCTTCTTAACTCTTTCCGTACGGAAGCTTTTTATCAACGCAACGGACGAGATTTCAAAGACAAAATTGTTCATGGTTTTAGGAATCAATGTACATATTTATATTTTTCTAACATAAAACATATTATATATAGATGTTTAGATAATTGAACAAGGTATTAGATTTTACAAATATCAAGATGATACAATACATGTAAAAAGAATATGGTTTGATGGCGTTCACACTAATCAAATTGAGTGTGGCGCACAGTGCGGCGAAACGTACGGAAAGAGTTAATTGTCCATGGTATTCTCAACATTGTTCTGTAAACCACATTTCTACAGACTCCAGTGATTTTCTTGTCTGTTATCCTATTGTCCATGATTCACATTCATATGTTAAGATTAGCTCTACATAAAATTTAAGAACTGTTTCTTGTTTCTATTGTTAAAAATGGATTGCACAGTATCTTCCTAATTTTCTGGAAAGTTGTGGGTACATACAGGATGAAAAATATACATTTATATATTCAGGCAACAACAGAACATCAAAAAGGAGTAGGAATACTAATAAAAAAGAGAGCTATAAAAAAAATTATAAATTTATAAGTACTCACAGGATACAAGAATAGGATTATACTACTCAAAATGAAAGCAAAACCATTTAACATAGCAATTATACAGACATATGGACCTACTCAAGACTACACAGATGAACAAATAGAGGCATACTTTGAACATCTAAATAAAGTGATGAAACAAGTGAATTTTCTGACATCTTGATTGTAATGGGCGATATGAATGCTAAAGTAGGAAAAGTTAGATATAAGACCATTGTATGAAATCATGGTTTGGGAAAAAGAAATGAAAGAGGAGAAAGATTAATACTTTTTTGTGAAGAAAACAGGCTGAAAATATGTAACACCTACTTAGAGCAAGAGAAAAGGAAACTATACACATGGAAAAGCCCTGGAGATAAGAAGAGGAATCAAATAGACAGCAATAATAAAAGGTAGGTTCAGTAGCAGCATCAAGAAAGCCAAAACCTATCCCCCTCTCTCTCTCTCTCTCTGCGTTCAGGACTCAATCAGAGTAAGGATTCCAGACTCTCATATGAAGTCAGCTGTCAGGCTAAGTGTGTTGATCGCCCCCACAGACAGAACATCACAATTAGAGTCTGTCAGATCCACTCTGACTGAACACCCGTTAATACGTTGCACTGTGTTATGCGCCAGTGGCCCAGTGCATCCGATTTCAGCCAGCGCTTTATTCGGGTTGGCTTTCCCTAGCCTTTGATTGTCCCCAATCTTCCTGCAAGGCAGCAGATTTGTCTTTTCTGTAGGGGGATTCTGCCCTTAGATGGTAGGCCCTCCCAGGTTTACGAGCACCATCTGCCCGAGTCACTAGAGGTGACTAACACAGACATGCACACCTATCCAGGAGCAGATATTAACTTAGAGATCACAATCCTGTAATGATTAAAATGAAAGTTAAAGTACAGAGACACAAACAAAAGACTAATTCATCAACAATATTACTAGATATAACAGCTTTAAATCAAAGATTACAACAAAATCGTCATCAAGTATTATGCCAGCTGGCGTAGGTGATCATGTCTCTTCACAGCTTTTGACCGTGACAGTCATTTATCATTTCTGTTATTGACCTTCTGCCAAGCCATTCTCTTAAGCCGTCTGGTATCTTTTCTCTTTGCTTCCCTCTATCTCTTCATCCCACAACTTTCCCAGTTGTCACAATATATTCCAGCTGCTCCCTTCTCATTATATAAAAAAAAAAGTAAAGTACCCCCGTCACGCCAAGTGGCGTATAGGGAATATGGTGTTAGTGACCATAATTTTTACAGACCTTTGGCACATGATTTTTGGGGTAATGTGGTCGGTATTACGCCCGTGCCGCTTTACTTTCCCAGAAAAAAAATCAGGTACCCATTTAAGGCTGGATGAACCTGGAAGCCGTCGGTTGGGATCGAACCCTACCTCTTGTCCTTTGTAGTCCAGTTCACTAACAACTGAGCTATCGCGGCTCCCCTTCTCATTACATGCCCCATAAAAATGATGATTGTTTCTTCCTAATATTGGAAATCAGCTGTCTTTTTGCTTTGGCGTCTTTGAGAACGTTTTCATTATTCTTCTTAGCTGTCCATGGTATTCTCAACATTCTTCTGTAAAACCACATTTCTACAGGCTCCAGTGATTTTCTAGTGTGTTGTCCTATTGTCCATGATTCAAATCCATATGTTAAGACTGGACTGCATAACATTTAAGAACTCTTTTTCTTGTTTCTATTGTCAAAAAGTATGGTTTTCTTAGAGGTAAATCTTTGAGCAATGTTAATATATCATAGTAGAAAGAGCCATAGAGGTGAAAACAGATCTATATCTATGTTTCATAGATTATACCAAAGCATTTGACAAAGTAAAGAACCAAAAAATAATCAAAATTGTAGAAGGCATAAACATAGACAGCAAAGATCTCAGAATAATAAAGAACATGTACTGGCAACAAACAGCTGCCATAAGAACTGGAAATCAATTGGGAATGTTTCAACAAATAAAACAGGGTGTTGTACAAGGTTGTGCACTGTCACCAGATTTGTTTAATATGTATAATATTATTTTAAGATCCATAAGGGGCATGCCTGGAATAACAATTGGAGGTCATAATATAAATAATCTAAGGTATGCTGATGATACAGTCTTAATCGCTAAGAGTTAAAATGAGTTACAAGAAATGTTAGACATATAGTGAAAGGAAGCAAAAATAAAGGACAGCCTTAATAGCAAAAAGACAGAAGTAATGGTAACAACAAAGAAAAAGACATCACCTCAGTGCATAATAAAGACAAGTGGAACAATATTGAAACAGGTAAATGAATTTAAATATCTGGGGACAGTGTTAATTTCAGATGGTAGATGTACAACAGAGTAGAGATGCAGAATGGCTCAGGCAAAAGCAGCTTTCCAAAGAATGTGGAAGATACTATGCAATCCATTTTTGACAATAGAAACAAGAAAAAGAGTTCTTAAATGTTATGTAGAACCAGTCTTAACATATGGATATGAATCTAGGACAACAGACAAGAAAATCACTTGAGCCTGTAGAAATGTGGTTTTACAAAAGAATGTTGATATCTTAGTCATGTGGCTCAAAAGATTTAATTTGTGATGATCATTGCATTCAGTCGCACCAGATTCTTTGGTAGTGCAATGAATATTGATTTTAGCAGGTCATCTGGTATATATATCTGCTGTTGTTGATATCATTCAATATTTTTGTTATTATTTTTATTCCAAAATCACCCATGACTTCAATCTCATCTTTAGTTATATTATCGGATCCATGAGCTTTTCCTGCTTTCATGTTGCGCAAGGCGTCTTCCACTTCTTCTTTGAGTATTACTGGTCCTTCCCCATTATCCTTAATATTTACTTTTGTTTCGTTCATCATCATAAAAATTTTAATGTATTCTGCCCATCGTTCCCTTATGCTTTTTTGTTCAATAAACAGTTCTCCTTCCTTTGATCTTATATATAATTTACAACCAAGTGGCAATGTATAAAGAAAAGCATTAAAGAAACTAGCGACATCTTACCCAACTTTATCAACTTTTATTGCTTTGCCTAAAAGGAATGGTGCAGTTGAATGCAGTGATTTTAGAACAATATGCCTAATGATAAAGTCTGTGACGGTAGATGGGGCAGAGGAATCAGAAATGATCACCAGCTCAGAAAGCGATAACAGCAAAGTGTGTGGTACACAAGAGGCAAATTCAGGGCATGAAAGATGAATATGGCTGACCTCTGTGAAAGAGATTGGAGCCTCATTACATACTATTCCAAGGAAAGCAATGGAGAGAATAACACCAGGGCTAAACTTAGAATAGGAAAATGTTATATCTTCTCAACATTCCTGCATGGTGCAGAAACATGGGCATTAGACAAGAAAACAGAACAGAAAATTGAAGCCTTTGAAATGTGGATGAGTAACATCAAAAGATGGACAAGTCAGCCTAAGACAACCTGCACCATCAAAGCAAGAAACGGAATGGTGCTCCATGGTAGCCAACTTTCGATGCGGAACAACACTCAATGATGATGAGCCTAATGAGCCATGTAACAAAAATCTTGCTAAAAGTGTACAAGGAAAGGATTCAGAATAAAATCAAGATGGAATTAGAAAGATATTTTGGATATAGTAAAAACGGTGGTTTAAGTAAAAATGTGGACATTAATAGAAAAGAACACAAGTAAACAGACCAATATATGCCTGCTTCATAGACTACACTAAATCTTTTGATAGAATACACCTTAAACAACTTATTGACTGCATTAAAGATACACATCTAGATGACACAGACATACGACTAATATGTAATTTATACTGGAAGCAAACAGCAATAATAAAATATAACAAAGAGAACTCTACACCCATTGATATAAAAAGAGGAGTAAGACAAGGATGCATCCTATCACCAAGCTTGTTTAATCTGTATTACTAGCATAAAATACTAAAGATCTACATCATCATCTTCATCATTGAGTGCCTTCTCCCCAATGAAGGTTGGCTACCATGGATCGCCATTCTACTCTGTTTCTTGCTTTAATGGTGCAGGCTGTCATAGATTGACTTGTCCATCTTTTGATGTTACTTGTCCATGTTAGTCTTGGTCTGCCTCTGTCTCTTTTACCTTGTATTTTTCCTTCCAATATTACTTTTAGTAGGCTGTTGTGTCTTTTAACATGCCCCAAAAACTTCATTTGTCTTGTCTTAATTGTATTTAGTAGTTCTCTTTTTATTTTCAGTTGTTTTAAAACTTCATCGTTTGTTATCTTTTGTTTCCATCCAATTCTACCTATTCTTCTATAAATCCACATTTCAAAGGCTTCAATTTTCTGTTCTGTTTTCTTGTCTAATGTCCATGTTTCTGCACCATATAGGAATATTGAGAAGATGTAACATTTTGCCATTCTTAGTTTCAGCCCTGCTGATATTTGTTTTGTTGTTAGTATATTTTTCATGGCATTTAAATTACTTTTTGCCATACCTATTCTTTTGTTTATTTCAATTTTGCGTTTTCCATCATTGGTTATAGTATGTCCCAGGTAGTTGTAGCTCTTGACTGTCTCCAGATGTATTCCCTCAACTGTGATATTTAATTGTAGGTCTTGAGAATTTTTTTTGTTTATGATCATAGTTTTAGTCTTTTTGACATTCATATCTAGTCCATATTTTTTGCTTGTTATGTTTATCACATTAAGCAATTGTTGTAGATCTTTAGGATTTTATGCTAGTAGAACAGTATCATCAGCATATCTTAGGCTATTGATTATCTTTCCATTAAAGATTAGGCCTGGCATCTCTGAGATGTTTTTAAAGATTTGCTCAGTGTATAGATTGAACAAGCTTGGTGATAGGATGCATCCTTGTCTTACTCCTCTTTTTATATCCATGGGTGTAGAGTTCTCCTTGTTATATCTTATTATTGCTGTTTGCTTCCAGTACAAATTACATATTAGTCGTATGTCTGTGTCATCTAGATTTATATCCTTTAGGCAGTCTATGAATTGGTTATGGTGTATTCTATCGAAAGCTTTGGTGTAGTCTATAAAGCAGGCATATATTGGTTTGTTTACTTCTATGTACTTTTCAATCAATGTTCTCATGCTGAATATGGCTTCTTTTGTCCCACTGTTTTTCCTGAATCCAAATTGTTGCTCATCTAATTCAGTATTGATTTTATTCTAAATCCTTCCCTGTATAACTTTTAGTAAAATTTTTGTTACATGGCTCATTAGGCTTATTGTTCTGAAATCACTGCATTCAACTACACCATTCTTTTTAGGCAATACAATGAAAGTTGATGTTTTTAGATCGTTTGGTATGTATCCTGTAAACATAACAAGCAAAAAAATATGGACTAGATATGAATATCAAAAAGACTTAAAACTATGATCATAAACAAAGAAAATTCTCAAGACCTACAATTAAATATCACAGTTGAGGGAATACATCTGGAGACAGTCAAGAGCTACAAACTACCTGGGACATACTATAACCAATGATGGAAAATGTAAAATTGAAATAAACAAAAGAATAGGTATGGCAAAAAGTAATTTTAATGCCATGAAAAATATACTAACAACAAAACAAATATCATCAGGGCTGAAACTAAGAATGGCAAAATGTTACATCTTCTCAGTATTCCTGTATGGTGCAGAAACATGGACATTAAACAAGAAAACAGAACAGAAAATTGAAGCCTTTGAAATGTGCATTCATAGAATAGGTAGAATTGGATGGAAAGAAAAGAAAACAAACAATGAAGTTTTAAAACAACTGAAAATAAAAAGAGAACTACTAAATACAATTAAGACAAGACAAATGAAATTTTTGGGGCATGTTAAAAGACACAACAGCCTACTAAAAGTAATATTGGAAGGGAAAATACAAGGTAGTAGAGGCAGACCAAGACTAACATGGACGAGTAACATCAAAAGATGGACAAGTCAATCTATGACAGCCTGCACCATAAAAGCAAGAAACAGAGTAGAATGGCGATCCATGGTAGCCAACCTTCGCTGCGGAGAAGGCTGATGATGATGATGGTATTAGTATGTCCCAGGTAGTTGTAGCTCTGGACTGTCTCCAGATGTATTCCTTCAACTGTGATATTTAATTGTAGGTTTTGAGAATTTTCTTTGTTTATGATCATAGTTTTAGTCTTTTTGATATTCATATCTAGTCCACATTTTTTGCTTGTTATGTTTATCACATCAAAGATCTACAACAATTACTTAATGAAATAAATGTAACAAGCAAAAAATATAGATTAGACATGAATATCAAAAAGACTAAAGCTATGATTATAAACAAAGATAATACGCAAAACCTACAAGTGGTTATCAAATTTGATGATATAGACCTGGAGACAGTTTAGAGCTACAACTACCTTGGACATACTATAACCAGTGATGGAAAATGTACAACTGAAATAAACAAAAGAATAGGAATGGCAAAAAGTAATTTTAATATAATGAAAAATATATTAACACATCAAAACAAATAACACCAGGGCTAAAACTAAGAATAGCAAAATGTTACATCTTCTCAATATTCCTATATGGTGCAGAAACATGAACATTAGACAAGAGAACAGAACAGAGAATTAAAGCTTTTGAAATGTGGATATATAGAAGAATAGGTAGAATTGGATGGAAAGAAAAGAAAACACACGATGAAGTCTTAAAACAACTAAAAATGAAAAAAGATCTACTAAACACAATTTGATTTTTGGGGCATGTGAAAAGACACAGTAGCCTACTAAAATAAACCTTGTAAGGGAAAATACATGGTAAAAGTGGCTGGACAAGTCAGCCTATGATAACCTGCACCATCATAGCAAGAGACAGCGGAATGGCACTCCATGGTAGCCAACCTTCGATGTGGAGACAACATTCATTGAATGAATGTTAGTTAAGTCATATTAATTTAATCTTATTTCCCACTAATAACAGGAACTATCAATTCTTTATTTATCTTCTTTTAGTAGCCAGTCACACAAGATTTATTTTCTTTTCATATTCTCTTTAAAAAAAATAATAATAAATTGTGAACTATCTTCTGTTAGTTCTTAATCATACAAACACCATTGCTTAATCTTATTAACCTCACTCTATTTTCTTTTTCGCTTTCTTGTGGAATGAAAGTTACATTGTAAATGAAAGTTACATGTGCTTAGTAGTTAAGTTTCTTACTTTTTAGTCTGACTCAGTGCAACTTGTATTTTTTCACTTAATGGTAGAGTTCATATAGAGCTGTTTATTGGCAATTATTAGTAGTTAGTCTTGTTGTGTATTACTTAGTGTGACTTGCATTTACTTTCTCACACTGGCAGACACTGATCACACTAGTAGTAGTCAGTTACTTCTTACTGTATCCTCTTACTGTATATTATGGATAACAGTAAGTAGCATCACCAAATTACAGGGCGATGTCTATAAAAGTCATTTCTTAAAATTACTGTTTAGTCTCATCATAACTGTAGTTTTTACTTTCTTACTTAATGAATGTTACCTAATTGTTGTCAGTTCAGAGTTCTTTTTCGCTGTATATTCTTATCTTAGTAAATTTCTTTCTTTTTTGTTGGCATATATGTTGTCTCAGACATATGCTTTGCTCTTTGTAGTCCAGTCCAGCTGTAACACGCTTTCACTTGGCTCTGCTCCCCCTCACTATTTTACCAACCAATACTCTAGTCTTCTTCTCGTAGAATCAGAATGTATTCATAATTCACTTGCCTCATGTGCATACTATGATTTGTAATGTGAAGTAATAATGGGAATTGATGTTTTAAATATATATATATTTTGTTTTTCTATTTCTCTTTCCTTTATTAGTCTTTCTCTGTGGGTGTTTCTTTTAGCATGTACATTTTGCAGTGCTGTTACTTGGCGTATAATCAGCTGTATCTTAATCTCCTTTCGGGTTTCCACTATTCTTTTCTGTTCAAGCCCATTTTACCCTCCATTGAGGCATAGTCAATCAGCAAGAGTATTCCAATGCTAAATGTCCAGACAGGTTGACAGTTGGTCGTCTGTCTGTTGCGATGTAAGGCAGGATTGCTCCAGACAGAATGAACAATTCTCCTTACTTATAATGTAGACACTATAAGCTTTGACAAACAGTCGTAAACAGCAATGTACAACATTGGATAGCAGCACCTATGACAACTCCATGTAATATTTCTAGAGATTGGCTTCACTGGCCAGTACTCCAACAGGTTTAATGGCATGTAACATCGTAGGTCAACAATTACAAAGACCTACAAATCACATCATTCTCACACACGCCATAGTGAAATATACAAATCAGCCACTGCTACTCAGTTTGGCCATATGATCTGAAGTATCTCATGTAAGCAAGTTTGTTTTAATTATGGAATGGTGACCTTTGTATGTCAGTTATGCCATTTCGTACCATTGATAGCAAAATAAAGAGTAATGATGAAGATTTAAAAGTGGTCAAGCGATGGCTTGTTTCCAGTCCCAGGCAGAAACAATCATCATTTTTTTGTCCATGGTATGAAAAGGAATAATCATCATTTTTGTCCATGGTATGAGAAGGAACAATCAATATTTTTCGGGCACATCATGAGAAGAGGAAAGTTGGAATACTTGGTTACAACTGGCAAAATAAAAGGAAAGAGAGATCGCGGATGACAAAGAGAGAAATTACTAGATGGCTTTGTGTCTTGGCATGGAAAGCAGTCAACAACAGAATTGATACGATGTACTGTAGATAGAAGATTGTGGAAGGACATGATCGCCTACGCCATCCGGTATGGCACATGATGATGAGAAGGAAAAATTGGATTATGTTGTAGCACCAAGAAAAATTCAACAAAAAGGAAGAATGTGATTGAGGAAAGTTGACAGAAGATACATAACAGTTTAAATGAGTGATTTGATAGAAAGTCAGCTACAGAATAAATAAAATAACTAGAGATATCAAGTTATGTAGAAACATCACTTACACAAGCAGGAATGACGCTTGATAATAAGTAACTTTCTTCTAAGTTGATGTCTTATAAACAGCAATTTTTTCCTTTCATACTGGATTCTGGCTCAGTTTAGAGGAGCCTGTGTTCCCATATTTTCAAGAGTTGTTCTAGTTCTAGCAATGCTACTAGGGATCACCAAAGTTGGACGGGTCTAAAGACTGGGACCAGGAAAAGTCAGACACAAACATGTTCAAATTGGATTCACTGGGCTACATGCTGACATAACAGTACAACATTTCTCACCATGAAGACATCACAGTCTAGTAGAAAGTGATATGGTGCTCATACAGGTAAGAGTGCCCCGCCCCCTGCCTCGAAAGGGTTCAACCAATGCTATTAGTGGTCACCTTCCTCTATGTTGTGGGGTCAAGGCACAGAGAGAAAGGGAAAGAGCCGTTGACCAAACATCAACACTAAAAAGGCTTTTGTGGCCATCACCACCGCCAGACCAGGACAAGCTGTATGGAAATGTCACCGGCCTTGAGCTGACAAATACTCTCTTTGAGCTTACTAATATTGATGTCTAGAAGAGATGCATGCAGCAGCAGAAGAATAATAGTACAGTCAACAAATCAATACCAAATGTGAGTCTGTGTTCAGAGGTGTAGAGAACTCATGCCATGAGTGGCACTCCTAACTAGGAGTGTGATTTGATCAGAGTCTTGCTTTTACAAAGCATGCACACCTGGTGCTATTGAAAGACAGAAAGGGTCTATCTACAGCGATAGTTGTGGCCGCTGCACAAATTGAGAAACATTGTCATATACTTTTACCAAGGGGCTTGTCTTGGTGTTTGAGTATACACTGAAATTCTGACTCAGCGATATGAAAACTGCAAAAGGATACAAAATGAGACAAAGTGTATCATACTTGGGACGCATACCAGATACGGAGTGCAGGGTGACGTATTACCTCCCTGATTTTCTCCACCATGGCAGACAGAATAAGGCTTAGCCAAGCTTGAGCCTTGAATCACTGCAGACATGTGTCGTCATGAATTTATGAGTACTAAAGGCAGCAGTACCTTCATTAATGGATGTTTGCGCAGAATAAAAGAATAGAAATGACAGGACGAAATCACTAACATAGAATTATGGAAAAGTATCAGTCAAATACTGGTGGGTAAAAAGATTTAGCGAAGATGATGGCGTTTGACAGTATATACACTGCAGAAGCCAACTGAGAGTATTACATGACAGATCCTCTTGTAGAAAACCCAGGGGAAGAGACAAAAAGGAAGACCAAAATATTCTTGAAGAAGACAGGTGGAAGCAAACTTGAAGATGATGGATATAACATGGAATGATCTTAAAAAAATGGAAAGAAACAGAACGACTTGGAAAGTGTCTGTTGAAGACCTATACTCCACAGAAAATTGAAAGGAAGAAGAAAGGCAGCTGGTTGAAAATAAGAAAATCTGGGATAAGTCATGCTATGCTATTTTCCAGCAGATGTGTTCAATCAATACCTAGAATCCAGTTAAGAAAGGAAATGGGTGAGTGCCATCTAAGAGAATGCAAACAAATACACTCCTTCTAAGTCGTTGAGGCAGAAATGCAGATCTTTATTCTCAAGAACTCTTCTGAAAGTGGAGCAATCATTTACACAGATACATATGTTATTCATGAAATAACAATTAAATCATCATTTTTTGGCCATGTAATGAGAAGAGAACAACTGGAATATATTATAACAACTGGAAAAATTTAAGGACGAAGAGATAAAGGGAAGCAAAGAGAAAAAATACCAGACAGCTTAAGAGAATAGCTTGGCAGAAGATCAACAACAGAAATGATAAATAACTGTCAAGATCGAAAGTTGTGGAGAGACATGATCACCTACGCCAGCAGGCCAGGTACTTGATGATGATGATGATGATGATATATTATTCTGCACATACTGATCTCATATGCTTTTATGGTTCAGGATGGAATCAGAACTGCGAAGGATGGCAGTAGTACTTTCATGTAGAACACTAGTTTGACTATGGAAGTTATAGCATCACTAAAGCAATGGCATGGCTTGAACAACGACATATATGCATGTGTTTCTCCTCAGTTGTTTGCGTTCACCCGATGACTAAAGGATCACACTTCTTCGTCATGTGGTTCTGGTCCACAGATCCAGGCGCATGCCATCAGCTGTGGGTCGCTGACAACTTCCAGCTCTGTCGCTGTGAGGCGCCTTTGCTTCCTTTTTCCTCAGTAACTCAGTGAGTATGTTCATGAAAATCGCAACTGGCTGGGCTCTGCTGCAGTGGTCTTTATTTTTGCTCCAGAGCATGAGGGTGTAAGAGATAATGAACATGCTGACAAGTTTACCAGTTTGTGGCAACAAGTAACATTTTAAACAGCCCTCAGGGTTGCAGGACAAACTACTGACTGAAGTAATGACTCTTAATCTGCAACCATGAATAGACTATATGAATATCGTATCAAAGAGGGAGATAGGAAAGGAGTGCTATGCAGGGAGCCAAAGAAGACTTGTTAACCAGCAATATACTGGTGCCATTATCCGCTGTACATTGGGGAATATACTTAGATGTGATCTGAGCACTTATGAACTTGTCCGATGTGCAATGAAGATGGCATATCAACTAAATTAAACTAGACTAAGACTGAATGTATTTGATTTTTATAATTTCAATTTCCATTTCTCCTAAGATTCTCAGATTATGACTGACGTCTGTTTACATTGTTCTCCAGAAAGTCAAATTATTTTTCTCCTACATCATTATCTATTTCTTTACACCTTTTGTATCATTTCCATTTTAACTTGCTCTGAATTTTTATGTTGTGTGCTAGGTGCCTCAGCCAGGCCAACCTTTCAAGTTTACAGTGGCAGAATCATGTGACAGAATCAAAGAAGAGTTTAGCTTTCTTCAGGCTCAGTACCATACGTAAGTATTTTTTTGTCTTTTTGTTCTTTGAACTTGTATCATGGCTGGCTATTTGATTTAAGATCAGCCACAACAATTGATCAAGATTCTAGTCCATTCCTTGTGGTGGTCCCGGATATAGACCAAACAGTCTAGCCATATCAGCACAGATTGAGAGGGAAGGCAACCCCTTAGCCAGAAAGCCATGCTGAAGTCAGAAGTGCTGGATTGAAAGGCACAGGTATAGCAGCTTTGCTTTAAACCACACCACAATGTATCTGTGTCAACGTAACATCCTTTCAAGGGTAGACTGCGAAGAGAAATAGATAGATGTGAGGCAAATGCAGAAGTATCATGGCTGATGTTTATACAAATGGTGTCCTATTTTGGCTACATCATCATCATCATCGAGTGCCTTCTCCACAACGAAGGTTGGCTACCATGGATCGCCATTCTACTCTGTTTCTTGCTTTGATGGTGCAGGCTGTCATAGATTGACTTGTCCATCTTTTGATGTTACTCGTCCATGTTAGTCTTGGTCTGCCTCTGCCTCTTTTACCTTGTATTTTCCCTTCCAATATTACTTTTAGTAAGCTGTTGTGTCTTTTAACATGCCCCAAAAATTTCATTTGTCTTGTCTTAATTGCATTTAGTAGTTCTCTTTTTATTTTCAGTTGTTTTAAAACTTCATCATTTGTTTTCTTTTTTTTCCATCCAATTCTACCTATTCTTCTATAAATCCACATTTCAAAGCTTCAATTTTCTGTTTTCTTGTCTAATGTCCATGTTTCTGCACTATACAGGAATAATGAGAAGATGTAACATTTTGCCATTCTTAGTTTCAGCCCTGCTGATATATTTGTTTTGTTGTTAGTATATTTTTCATGGCATTAAAATTACTTTTTGCTACGCCTATTCTTTGTTTATTTCAATTTTACATTTTACATCGTTTTACATAGTATGTCCCAGGTAGTTGTAGCTCTTGACTGTCTCCAGATATATTCCCTCAACTGTGATATTTAATTGTGGGTCTTGAGAATGTTTTTTGTTTATGATCATAGTTTTAGTCTTTTTGATATTCATTTCTAGTCCATATTTTTTGCTTGTTATGTTTATCACATTAAGCAATTGTTGTAGGTCTTTAGGATTTTATGCTAGTAGAACAGTATCATCAGCATATCTTAGGTTATTGATTATCTTTCCATTAAAGATTAGGCCTGGCATCTCTGAGATGTTTTTAAAGATTTGCTCAGTGTATAGATTGAACAAGCTTGGTGATAGGATGCATCCTTGTCTTACTCCCTTTTATGACCATGGGTGTAGAGTTCTCCTTGTTAAATTTTATTATTGCTGTTTGCTCCCAGTACAAATTACATATTAGTCGTATGTATGTGTTGTCTAGATTTATGTACTTTTCAATCAATGTTCTCATGCTAAATATGGCTTCTTTTGTGCCACTGTTTTTCCTGAATCCAAATTGTTGCTCATCTAATTCAGTATTGATTTTATTCTGAATCCTTCCCTGTATAACTTTTAGTAAAATTTTTGTTACCTGGCTCATTAGGCTTATTGTTCTGAAATCACTGCATTCAACTGCTCCATTCTTTTTAGGCAATGCAATGAAAGTTGATGTTTTTAGTTCGTTTGGTATATATCTATCTATCTATCTATTGACCTTTCGAGCCGTAACCGGCCCATAGGGCGTAGACCAAGATACACCTTCTCCTATATGAATTTTTGTTCTAGCAGTTTTCTTTTAAAGATATTTTATCAAATCTCGCCATCTGTCTCTGTTCTGTGCAAGCAGTTCTATCTCATTGAGGGAGCAGATTCCTGCTGCTCTTGCCTCTCTCATCAATGTTCTTCTCAGTGTCTCCCTGGGTCTTCCTCTTTTTCTTTTACCTGTTGTTTCCCATATGAGGGCTTGCTTTGCTATTCGATTATTATCTCTTCTCATCACATGTCCAACGTATGACCATCGTCTTTTCTTTATTACTGAAGATATTAGTGGTTGATTGGCGATTTCTCTAATTTCCTCGTTTGTTTTGAATTCGTTCCATTCTATACCAAGTATTTTCCTTAGACATTTATTTTCGAATGCGTTCAACTTTGTTTCTATATCTCTTGTTGTTTTCCAGCTTTCACACGCATACGTAAGGGTTGATAGTACATTTGATTTGAATAGCCTAAGTTTTGTGTTTGTGCTAATGAGTTTTGATTTCCACAACTTTTCAAGGCTTGGTATGTATCCTGTATGGTATATGTCATTGCATATGTCTGATCACTTCAATGCCAAAATCTTCTAGTGCCTGTACCATCTCTATCTGTATAATGTCAGGTCCTGCTGCCTTTCCCTTTTTCATTGTTTTTATAGATTTTTCTACTTCAGATTTCAGGATTTTATAGTTGTATGTACATTTTATGTCTGGCTTTTGTCCCTTTCGTCATGAAATAATTCTATTATATATTCTTGCCATCTATCTATTATATCTTTGTTGTCTGTTGGCATTCTTCCCTCTTTGTTTACAATACATCCATTTCCTGCAGCTTTTTTGTCTTTATTAGTCATTCTCTTTATTTTTGTGTGCTCTTAAGTTTTGTTTACTTTCCATAGTTTCGACTTCTAGACATCTTTGGTTGAGCCAGTCTTATTTTGCCTTTTTGCACATCCTCCGTATTTCATTGTCAATATCCTTGTATCTGGCAGTGTTTTTCGCTTGTCTTCTTTCTTCCATTTTTTCTAAGATTTTGTCAGTTATCCACTTTTGTTTTTTGTTACTTTCCTTTTTGGGCAAGGTGTTGCAGGATTCTTGCATGCTGTTTTTTATGCATTGCCATTTTGTTGTGACTTTTCCCTCAGGATTTTCTCTTCTGTACTGCTCAATCCCCTCTTCTAGCAGCTTCTGATATGTGTTCTTTACTTGTACAGTATAAGTTTCTTTTACATCTTTCTGGTTTAACGCTATTATATCTATTGGTGTTGCTGAATTAGTTTTTGTTTGTTTGTTTCTCTTTAATTTGATTTTCATTTTTATCATTACAAGATTGAGATCTGAATTAATATCTGCTCCTGGGTAGGTTTTGGGTTTCTTGATGCTGTTCCAGAATCTGTCTTTTATCATTATGTAATCTATTTGATTCCTCTTACTGTCTCCAGGGCTTTTCCATGTGTATATTTTCCTTTTCTCCTGCTCAAAGAAGGTGTTGCATATTATCAGTCTATTTTCTTCACAAAATTGTTTTAATCTTTCTCCTGTTTTCCTTTTTCCTAAACCATGATTTCCTATAATGGTCTTATATTTACCTTTTCCTACTTTAGCGTTCATGTCACCTATTATAATCAAGGTGTCTGATGATTTCATTTGCTTCATAACTGTGTTTAGATCTTCATAGTATGCCTCTATTTGTTCATCTGTATAGTCTTGAGTAGGTGCGTATGTCTGTATTATTGCTATGTCAAATGGTTTTGCCTTCATTTTTAATAGTATAATCCTATCATTGTGTGTCCAGTGGGTATTTAAATATTTTTGTAGCTCTCGTTTTATTAGAATGCCTACTCCTCTTTGATGTTCTGTTGTGTTACCTGAATGTTTAATCGCTCTGCTTCTACCATTAGATTTTCTAATTTTCCTTGTTGGTATAAGGTCCTAACATTCCATGTAGCTATTTTTAATTCGTTCTTAAAACAATAGGCTCCGATCTCTTTCAAGGTGGTCTTTGATATTCGTCTTTCGTGTTCTGAATATGCCTCATGTGTACCACACACATTGCTGTTTTCGCTTTCTGGGCCGTTGATCATTTTTATTTTGGCTACATATAGTTAAAAATTCTAGCAAGAATTATGTGCGCCTGCCCCCATCACTCAAATGTTGGGAATGTTATTTTTGCTGTCACATAACAATTATGGGAATGAGAGTCTGTAATTTTACATGTGACACCTAGCGATCTGGCACATCTCCGGGCTAACCCTAACATGCGTTTAAGTTACGATCTTAACTTACTACCAACTTTGTCGGTAAGGATAAACATTTTATGCTCAGTGAAATCGTAGAAAAATGGAGATAGGCAAACAGAAGAGCATAAGATCGCAAATTATATCTCCCTCGACGCTGAAAGGCTAATGAAGAAGGAAAGAAGAAGAGTTTCAAATGTTAAACAACTAAAGGTTATTCTATACTGCTACCTGGAAAATTGCCAGTGTGCTGCCGGGGCCTGAAAAGGGAGTAAAGCAAAGTGGCACGGTTCCCTACCATGCATGTACGTAAGAGATGACTAAAGAGGGTTGGGCATGGGACTGGCTATCCCGTACTGTAAAAATATAAGCCAAAAAAACTTCACAAACATGGACAAGTCAAAGAAAAGAATAAAGGCTACGTATAATAGTTGAACAAAGTTTAGAACTACAGTCCCCACCTTATATTGGATTCATAGATTACAAAAAGGCATTTGATAGCTTAGACAGAGGAATGCTTAGGAAGTTGCTGAGTCATTACGGAATCCCCACAAAGTTTATTAACTTGGTAAGAGCAATGTATGAAGGAATGAAATGTAGGGTGGTGTATGAAGGGCAGCTTACAGAAGCATTTGAAGTAAGAACAGGAGTAAGGCAGGGATGCCTTCTTTCTCCATTTCTCTTTCTACTGGCCATAGATTGGATTATGAAAATAACTCAAAACAACAGAAATGGAATCCAGTGATCACTGACCAAGCAACTTGATGATTTAGACTTTGCTGATGATATAGCTCTCCTACCACACAAACATGAACAGATGCGAGATAAAATGAGCATACTTAATGAGAGATCACAACAGATGGGACTGAAAATATATAGAGATAAGACCAAAATTATTAGAATTAATGCAGTTGGCAATAACCAAATAAAAATAGGAGAAATACCTCTACTAGAGGTACAATCTTACATATATCTGGGCAGTAATATAGACAAAAAAGGTGGAAAAGAAAATTATTTCAAAAGCAAGAGGAGCATTTGTTGCACTGGGAAATATATGGAAGTCCGAAGAAATTAGGTTCAATACCAAAATAAAAATGTCAAATCCAATGTTAAGTCAGTCTTACTATATGGCTCTGAAACATGGAGAACAAAAAAATTAGTTATTGAGTTATTTGCGGGTCATCATCATTGCACTCTGAACATGTCCATAGGTGCTCAGATCCCCTCCTCAGCAATTCCCGCAGTGTCCAGCGACTGGCGCCTCCAGTTCTATGTTGGTTGATAAGTCTTCTTACACAGCCACTAAGTTTCTCATTTCTGGCTGTGCCCATCTTAACTCCCATTTCCATCATCCGAAGAAGTGACGTGGATCTGTGTTTGTCGAAGTCATGTGCTCTTCCCACATCTCGGAGGGTATTGATGATGTCCGCCCGATCCATTGGTTGCCCGTCCCCAACGACAGCGCAGCTAGCCAACCTGTCCGCTCTTTCATTTCCCCGTACTCCCGCATGTCCAGGGACATAGACAAAGGTGACCTTATGTATTTTGGATTTCTGCAACGACTCTACCCATTGCATGCGTACAGAGCCCGCCTCCACTTTTTTAATCATGCTCATCGAATCACTCAGGATACATGCGTGGGTGTAGTCTTGTGACTAACCATTTGAATGCCTTGGTCACTGCCATCGCCTCCATTGTCATGCTACTCGTGGTCATGACGTATGCACCACTATCCTCCTTGACTATTCTGCCTGCCGGGCGTGCTGTAAATGCCCATGCACTTCTTTGGTGTCGTATTACAGATCCGTCTGTATAGATGACTGCATCTTTCTCATCGGTGTTATCACAGATGAGACCGTTGACCTCAGCATTAACCACGACTGGGCTGTTCCCTACTTTTCCTGTCGAGTGTGACAATACATGAGAAAGCCCCCTTGAAAGACGTAGGCACCGGTATCCACTCCTCACCAACGCTAATATTGGTAAGCCCACAGACCTGTTTGATGACATCTTCTGCTCGGCCCACCCATGATTTGCCTCTTTTTAGCCTGGCACCTTTCCCTGTGTTGAGCACGTGGTGCAATGGGTGCTCTTTATCTGTACTAATCTTCAGGTATGCTTGTGCTCTCCAGATCTTGATTCTGTCATCCATGGTTGGAAAGTCAAGAAGATACTTCATTGCTACACAGGGAGTGTCCCTTGTACATCCCAAGATAATGTGCATGGCTTCATTTTGTATTTTCTCCAGCCTATCAATTTGAGTCGTACTGACAGCAAGAATTGCCAGGGCATACTCGATTGGTGCGAGGACTAATCCCTGGAACAGAAGAGTAAGTAGCCTCTGCTCGATGTTGGCAGCTGCCATGACCTTCAAGGCGGCTAATCCTTTGCGGGATTTTGATATCACATGGCCGACGTGGTCCCGAAAACACAGGCTGCGATCAAACTCAACTCCCAGGTATGTCATCAACTTGTCCCTGGTCACCTCATCAGCTCCCATTCGTACTACCGGTGTGGTCGTATTAACGATATGATTGTTAAGGGAGAACCATGAAACTGATGCTTTATTAGGATTAACCAAGGCACCTGAAACCCCACACCAGGAAGAAATGCGATCGAGTTCGTCTTGCATTGTGGAGGCGATTCCCCTTCTGTCTCTTCCTTGCCGATATACCAGAATATCATCAGCAAAAGTCATAGTTCTTCCCCTCCCATCCAGCTGTTGTTCCGTGATCGTTATTGTGTATACGTTAAATAGAACTGGTGACATTGGTGAGCCTTGTAGCAGCCCTGGACAAATGGATGTTGGCTTTGAAGACCAACTTCCACATCTGAGTATCACCTTCCTCTGAAACAGTGCCGTGGCGATCCATCTAATGAGGAAGGGGTGCACCACCAGTTTGAGGAGCATATACGTGAGATATTCAAATGGTACCCTGTTGTATGCATCCTCCAGATCTATAGCAGCAGCACATATCTCCTCTCGTCTGTGGAAGTCTTCGAAGACGTCATAAGCAAGGACTGCAGCGTTGAGCCATGTCTCTTTGTTATATCTATAACCTCAGAGTGTAGGTGGGAATGCGCGTTTCTGTTCAAGGTGACAGGTGAGGACACGAGCAACTATTTTCTCCAGCAGCTTGCCCACAGTGTTCTGCATTGTGATGATTCTGTTGGCACTGATCTGAGAATGGTCCTTGTTTGGCTTCGGTAGCGGTAGTAAGTAGCTGTGTAGCCACTCTGAATGCTGGCATTATACTCATTGGCCAGTTTTGTCAAGTTGTTGTCAGCTAAATTGATTATGTCATCGTACCGAACACCATCTGGACCAGGAGCAGTGTTGTGTGACCTTTTAAGTGTCGTGCGAATGGTATTGGTTGTGATTGTGAGATCTTCTTCCAGCACTACATCCTTACACAATTTTGACAGCGATCCCTGTATCCTCATTCTTACAGCCTCATTTCTTTGGTCTGTCTGTTCAATGTAGCGGGCAAGCAGGGCCTTCCTTTGCTCTCATCAGATTTGTGCCATATCCGGCTGTGCTCTGAAAGTCTGGTATGCCTCTGTGTCATGTTGTGCCATTCATGCACTGATGAAGGCGCCAGAATGTGGCTAGCGATTTTTCTGAGCACACTTTTTTACAGAAGTCATCCCATTTGGCATCCTTAGCCTGCTTTAAAAAAAAAAAAGTAAAGTACCCCCGTCACGCCAACTGGCGTATAGGGAATATGGTGTTAGTGACCATAAATTTTACAGGTATTTGGCACATGATTTTCGGGGTAATGTGGCCGGTATTGCGCCGCTTTACTTTCCCAGAAAATCCGGTACCCTTTTAAGGCTGGGTGAACCCGGAAGTCGTCGGTTGGGATCGAACTCTACCCCTTGTCCTTTGTAGTCCAGTTCACTAACCACTGAGCTATCGTGGCTCCCTTAGCCTGCTTAGCACATAATTTAAAGTGCATCATTTTTTGGTCGACCTCTTCTTTCAGACGCTTCAAGAGCTCAGGTTGTGTTCTTCCATTCTTTCTAGCTTTCTGCCATGTCTTGGCTGTTTGTCTCTTGCTCTGCCAAGCTTCCCCGACTTCTACGTTCCACCAGGGTGGCTGCGTCCATCTCTCCTGCCTCCTATGAGGGGCGCTCTGTTTCCTATGAGTGATTTTGCTAATGACGTCATGAAGTTAGACTTTCATTAATGGATGCTTTCACAGAATAAAAGGATGGAAATGGCAGGACAAAATCACTAACATAGAATTATGGAAATGTACCATTCAAATGATACTGTACTACTAGCAGAAAATCCTAAAGATCTACAGCAATTACTTAATGAAATAAACTTGGCAAGCAAAATATATGGACTAGATATGAATATCAAAAAGACTAAAACTATGATCATAAACAAAGATAGTACTCAAAACCTACAAGTGGATATCAAAATTGAAGGAATACACCTGGAGACAGTTAAGAACTACAACTACCAACTACAACTACCTTGGACATACTATAATCAGTGATGGAAAATGTACAACAGAAATAAACAAAAGAATAGGAATGGCAAAAAGTAATTTTAATGTAATGAAAAATATACTACCATCAAAACAAATAACACCAGGGCTAAAACTAAGAATAGCAAAATGTTATATCTTCTCAATATTCCTATATGGTGCAGAAACATGGACATTAGACAAGAAAACAACAGTGAATTAAAGCTTTTGAAATGTGGATATATAGAAGAATAGGTAGAATTGGATGGAAAGAAAAGAAAACAAATGATGAAGTCTTAAAACCACTAAAAATGAAAAGAGAACTACTAAACACGATTCAAACAAGACAAATGCGATTTTTGGGCCATGTTAAAAGACACAACAGCCTACTAAAAGTAATCTAAGAGGGGAAAATGCAAAGTAAAAGAAGCAAAGGCAGACCAAGACTAACACGTACGAGCAACATCAAAAGATGGACAAATCAGCCTATGACAACCTGCACCATCAAAGCAAGAGACAGGGCAGAATGGCGCTCCATGGTAACTAACCTTCGTTGCGGAGATGGTACCCTATGATGATGATGATGATGATGACCAGTCAAATACCAGTGGATAAAGAGATACAGGGAAGATGATGGAGCTGGATAGGACACACACTGCGGAAGCCATCTGAGAGTATTACACAACAGGCCCTTTTTTGCAATCCCCAGGATAAAAGACAAGAGGAAGACTAAGGAATTCTTGGAGAAGACAAATGGAAGCAGAGATAAAGATGATGGGGAAGACATGGAATGATCTTAAAAGAATGGCAAGAAACAGAACGGCTTAGAAAGTGTTTGTTGAAGACCTATGCACCACAGGGAGCTGAAGGTAGAAGAAGAAAACCTGGAAAATGGACCAATCCTCTTGTCTATAGTTTATAAAAAAAATATGACAGCCTTTCTTCTCTTTTGCTTTGGTTAAAAAAACACGTGGCATTCCTCAATAGGGATGAAGTTCACATACTAGATTGTATAAAGTAACTCAGGTATCATGTTGATAAATGACCTGCAGGATTACCTTCCATTGCCGTCCGTCTGTTATGTTAAATGTTATTAGGCACTGGAAATATGAGGTCATATGTTGATTCCAAACCACTATATAACTTTACAGCCAGTTTCTGTTCATCATAAAATAGCATATGTTGCTATTTCCGTGCAAAATTTCTTTCTCTTCTTTGTTTGCTCATCATCTGCCTTTCAAATGGCATTTATGGGCTTAATAACATTGTGCCATGGTTTACAACTTTCAACTGAATATGTCTGACTTCATCGCTGCATCCTTTGAAGGGTTAGCTTACCTTTCCTCTTCAATTGTCCCCACTTCACCAGACTAATTAGTATGTTTTATGAGCCATAACAGGGAGGTAGAATAAGATTTTTGTTAATTTTGGTTCACTGATCCTTATGCAATCTGTTAGCTCCATGAGTTGCTGACTGCGATCAGAACAGAATTACTGAACACCTAATGTGTTTGACCTGAGAGTCTGTATCCCCTGACTACCTCATGTTGGGATGTTACACATGACTCAAAATATTCTTTGTATGCAAAAGTCAATATTGGACCAACATCTATACACTTTAGTGATTGGAATATAATCTTCAGATTTATGGGGTTCTCTGTTAAGGTTAACCTACTTCCTGAAACTGAACTACTTCTTAATGATAAGCTTGATGGCTGCTCTGGCACTTTGTGTGGCCTTACTCAGGAAAGAGGACTTTACCAAGTTTGGTCTTCATTCCTGAGAGAGGAGGAAAATTGGTGGGACAATAATGTATATATTGATAGACTAAGGAGTTAAAAGGTGGAAAAGGGATCTGCTTGATCCGGGGTGCTTAGTGAGAAAAGCAGATGTATCTAAAAACACCTTACAGGAAAAATCAGTCTGCATATGCTTAGAGAAATACTGGGAGGGGTAGTGGAGCGGATATGGGGATGCCCCAACTGCAATGAAAACGATTCCATGAATAGAATAGAATACTTCCTGAAACATGCATGCATTTTGTAAATCATGATCTACAAACAGTTGGCACATTTAACATGATGTTGTACATTGCATCATATTGGTAGGAGTTTGATTGTATTAAAGTTTTGGAATGATATTGTCTTTTGTGAAATGAGGTTGAATTCTTTTGACAAGATTGAAGTTGTAATAAAAAGTTTTGGAGTGGAATGGCAAAAGGCTAAATTAGAAACTGAGCCACTGTGATTCTTAATGCTTTGTATATGCTTGCTTGGGAAACATATTTATATGGACATGATAACTTCTTTGAGTAAAATAATTGACATGGGGGGTGGGGAGGATTCTGGTTGGTTTTGGTGCAAGATGCTGGTCTCAAGACAGTGAGGTTGTGAGTTCAAATCTCAGCTTCATCAGTTGGGGTTTTTATATGTCATTTTCTCTGCGGCAACCGCCCCGGGTCTCAGCAACAAGACCCAGCTTTAAACGTCAAAATACTCATCGATGGAAAAAATATGAGAGATCAGAGGACAGTTATTTGCCGGTGTCCGTTGGCACATACGGCCATCCCTATAAATTGCCACTGTTGTCTGTTTTGAGCCAGCCTTTCAAGCAGGCCCCATGTGAAACTGTCCCTTCTGTTCTTTATCAACAATTTTATGCTGGTCTCTTTTGGGTCTTCTTCTTGCTGTCTTGCGATCTGGAGTCAGACTAAGAGGTACTTTCAATAGGTTTGTCTGAAACCATGACCCATCCAGTGCAATCTTATCTTTAGGACCAATATAGTAATATCTTTAGTGCAGGTTTCCATGTGAAGAAATAATAACTTATATGGAACATCATCATCGAGTGCCATCTCCGCAACGAATCTGCTCTGTCTCTTGCGTTGATGGTGCAGGTTGTCATAGGCTAATCTGTCCATCTTTTGATGTTACTCATACATGTTAGTCTTGGTTTGCCTTTGTTTCTTTTACCTTGCATTTTCCCCTCCAAGATTACTTTTAGTAGGCTGTTGTGTCTTTTAACATGGCCCAAAAATCACATTTGTCTTGTTTGAATTGTATTTAGTAGTTCTCTTAATTTTTAGTTGTTTTAAGACTTCATCTTTTTTTTTTTTTCCCATCCAATTCTACCTCTTCTTCTATATATCCACATTTCGAAAGCTTTAATTCTATGTTCTGTTTTCTTTTCTATTGTCCATGTTTCTGCACCATATAGGAATATTGAGAAGATATAGCATTTTACTATTCTTAGTTTTAGCCCTGGTGTTATTTGTTTTGATGGTAGTATATTTTTCATTACATTAAAATTACTTTTTGCCATTCCTATTCTTTTGTTTATTTCAGTTGTGCATTTTCCATCACTGGTTATAGTATGTCCAAGGTAGTTGTAGTTCTTAACTGTCTCCAGGTGTATTCCTTCAATTTTTATATCCACTTGTGGGTTTTGAGTATTTTCTTTGTTTATGATCATAGTTTTAGTCTTTTTGATATTCATTTCTAGTCCATATTTTTTGCTTGTCATGTTTATTACATTAAAGTAATTGTTGTAGATCTTTAGGATTTTCTGCTAGTAGTATATTATCATCAGCATATCTTAGTTTTTTTATTATCTTTCCATTAATGTTTAGGCCTGGCATCTCTGTGATGTTTTTAAAGATTTGCTCAGTATAAAGATTGAACAAGCTTGGCTAGTTTCTAATTATAAAAATTTAAGATGATTTCACTGAAGCTGTAATTTGTGTATGTACATAATTTCTGACATCAGCTAGTATTTTTAGCTGGAATGTTTGTGTAGCCTTCTATGATTTTTGCTTTGAGTTTGTGAAGGTCTCCTGGCTTTGTGACATCACCATTGCTGTTAGCGTAGCCTCTCAAAAGGAAATAAGAGGATGTCATATCTGATAAGCGCGTAGAGCTCAACATCGCTGAAGTGAACAATTCGGGGGGGGGGGGGGGGGGGGGGGGAGATAAGAGAGTACACTTTTATTGAGAGCTATGTTCTTGTTATTAGTAACTTTTTTTTTTAAGTGAACCTGTATAGCTCTTTGTTTAACCCATTATAAAGTTTATATTAAAATGACAGGCTGTGTGACAGTCTTTCAGTATTCAGCAATTCACATATGGATTGTCATCTCACAAATTCTTATGTTCTGTCAGTTTCTTAAGACTTAATTTTGCCATTGAATATGACCACAAGACTCCCACACCTTCAATCAGTCAAAGTGAAATGTAACCCAATAGGCAAGTTAGCATGACAGAAAACTATTGGGTACTAGAGAATAGCAAAAATTGCATGTCCTATTTGTGATCTTTGTCAGTCTTGATGTTTAGAAAAATTTGGTCACTGAAAAATAATAGACAGCACAGACCATTTCGAGGTTATATCAGGTGTAAGACAAGGGTGCATACTGTCTCCCCTATTGTTTATTCTATCTATCTATCTATTGACCTTTCGAGCCGTAACCGGCCCATAGGCGTAGACCAAGATACACCTTCTCCTATATGAATTTTTGTTCTAGCAGTTTCTTTTAAAGATATTTTATCAAATCTCGCCATCTGTCTCTGTTCTGTGCAAGCAGTTCTATCTCATTGAGGGAGCCGATTCCTGCTGCTCTTGCCTCTCTCATCAATGTTCTTCTCAGTGTCTCCCTGGTCTTCCTCTTTTTCTTCTTTTATTGTTGTTTCCCATATTGAGGGCTGCTTTGCTATTCGATTATTATCTCTTCTAATCACATGTCCAACGTATGCCCATCGTCTTTTCTTTATTGTTTATTACATACATGGAATATATTACAAGTTAGCCAACCCATCAGAGACAGAGATGATCAACAAGCTTTTATTTTCAGATGATCAGGTACTAAAACATGGAAGACCTATAAGAACATTTAATAGACTCAACAACACAGGCACAAAATACAAGAGGAAAATCAACAAAACAGAAATCATGAATATCGCAGAAGAAAAACAGAACATCAACGTAACTATAGAAAGCAGACAACTAAAACAAGTAGAGGAATTTAATTACCTAGGAAGTCTAGTGACAAATGACAATTCACAAACAGCAGAGATAGACTCTAGATGCAACAAAGCTTGTCAAATCATTGGACGGCTATCACCACTATGTCCAACAAGGAAATAACTGTAGAGGCAAAATGGGCACTCTACAATACAGTCTTAATCCCAGCATTGAGCTGCCACTGCCAGTCCTGGACTCTAGATCCAAGAATAATAAGAAAAATAACCTTTACATGAAATGTATTAAACGAATGACAGGAAATAGCCTGAGAGATAAGATCAGAAATGAGGAACTGAAAAATAAGCTAGGAATAACCAACACACCAACCCTAAATATATAAAGAAAGAACAGATAAAATGGTTAGGCCATGTGACAAGGCAGATAGATCAAAACACAAGACTTGAATAAATGTTGCAAGAACACCAGACCCATGGCCGACCACGAAAAAGATGGATTGATGGAATATTAGAAACACTAGGAAACATAACAGGAGAGCAAAAGACCGCAAATTACATCTCCCCTCTACGCTGAAACGCATATCTTCTTCTGCGATCATGGCTCATTCAGAGTAGGATTCTGGACTTTCTTATGAGGCAGCTGTCTGTTAAGTGATTCAGTTGCCCCATATAGTTTGTTTTCCAGGGATGTGGGTGTGGACCACATTGTCCTCAGGTCTGTGTACTTGTGGCAATCCTGTAGAACATGTTTTGTTGTCCAGTGTACAGTGGCATTGGCTGGTAGTACCTATTTGAGTTTGTTGAACATGTGGTTTCTCATTCTGTTGTGGGCCAGTGCGTAGGCGAAGTTGATGACTTGATCCCTCTTTGATAGTTGGAGGTATCCGTCACTCTCGTTATACTTTGGGTGTTCATGTTTCCATTTTTCATGGAACTGACCCTGAGGATGGATTTGGCTTCATCATAACTGAGTGGAGGTTCTCTTGTGGTAATCTCCCTCCCTCTTTAGCTAATTTGTCTGCGCGTTCATTCCCGTTGTATATTACAGTGTGATGGTATCCACTGGATGACCACTCTCTGGAAGTTATTGCATAGTTGGTCTAGGTTGTTCTCAAGTCATCTAGCTCATGTTCTGGTGTTTTTAGATCTGTTAGGACTGACAGTGCATCAGTCAGTATCACCAATTCTTGTGCATGATATTTGGTGTTGGATAGCCAGTTTTCTAGCATCTTTGAGGGCTTCAGTTTCTGCTTATAGTTGTTTGAGAATTTCCCAGTTGCTATTGCCTTGGTGATCTCATTCTGGTATTCAGCCTCAGGAACACACCTCCTCTCCATTTCTGATAGCATTTGTAGCAGAGCCATCTGTGTATATGTAGTGACCAGGAGTCCTGTGGGTAGTTGTCGTTTGTGTGTTGTTCTGCATGTGTTTTCTCTCTATGTCTGTTGTGTGCCTTTTTTCATGATTCTATTATGTCTTCCTAAGTTGTGGTATTTTGTGTTCCCGTGAGGAGCAATTTCAGATGGGCATAAAGGTTTCGGTAGTGTTTGGGACAGTA
>JAVIAB010000051.1:143671176-143947252 GCA_032433765.1 Megaustenia siamemsis | reverse complement strand
CAATTATCATGAGTCTTAAAATGAATTCTTGCATTTTACAAATCATCGCATAAAAATGTATGACTATTTTTGCAAAGAGGCTAAACGAGGAAGATTATTTCATTCTTAGAAACCATGAGAATAGGACAAGACACATTTTGGATTTATCTAAACGATCATTTAATCGCTGGATTCAAGCACGTGACCGTCAATGTTCAAAATATACAAAATCACAAGGAAGAGCAAAAATGTTGGATAATTTCGACAGTGAACTTATTAGAAGTGAAATTCGCAAAATGTTGGGTATGAATGAAACTGTTGCAATAAGAACATTAAAAGTATCGCTGAAAAAGAACAACAGTATTGAAATATCAAAGTCTACATTATGGAGGAATGTGAGAGCTGCAGGCTTTACATTCAGAAAGTATTCCAATGGACGAAACATCATCTGTGAGAAGCCACATATAGTAGTCATGAGAAGCAAGTACTTACGTGAAGTAAAAGAGGTGCGCAAGCAAGGTTATGATATTGTGTACTTGGATGAAACATGGATCAATGCTCACCACACTAACAAAGGAATGGCAGTCATCAGATGGAAAGATTAAGAGATTAATACCTAGCAGCAAAGGACAGCGCTTGATAATTGCTCATGCAGGTAGTCGACAACATGGACTAATACAGAATGCAGAGCTCATTTTTCTTTCAAAATCCATAGACAATCGGGATTATCACTCTGAGATGAATGGTCACATATTTAGACATTGGATTGAAATTCTGTTCTCCATCACTAGATCGACCATCTTGCCTAATAATGGACAATGCAGCGTACCACAACATTGTTGCACTTGAAGATAAAGTCCCGACGTCATCCAGTACAAAAGATGCTATTAAGATATGGCTCACAAAGGAGCACATACAATTTAATAACATGTACTTAAAACCTGAATTACTATCTCTAGTAAAGCAAAAACAAAGGACAAGATTTTTCAAATAGATAAGATTATCCAAGAGCACGGTCATATAAGTTTGAGGCTGCCACCTTACCATGCTCATTTAAATCCAATAGAACTAATCTGGGCAAAATTAAAAGGACAAATGGCAGATGAAAATACAACATTCAAAATATGCGATGTAAAGACTCTTGCTAATCTCGCTTCATTAAATATAGACAAAGATTATTGGGCTAAATGTGAAGACCACGTCTTAAAACAGGAAGAGGAATATTGGAAAAATGATGGTTTGTGGAATGTTCAACCCCAAAACAGTTATTAATCTTTTAGACTCGCCTGATTCAGAATGAAAGTATATAGCCCCCACAATGTTGGCCCCTATATTACCTTAAATTAGTCAACAAACGGTCCTTTTCAGGACCACACAATTATGAAAATTGGACATACAGGTATACCTTGATATTATCGTCCGTCCTCGAACTGAGAAGACAATAATTCTCCTGGGTTTTTTTATTATTGAGTTATTTCCCCATTACGGCCACGCCTTTACCTAGTGAAAATTAATCATAGACCAGCAACTACGGTAATTTCTTTATTTAGGGGTTTACAATTTTGACAAACATCAAAGAAATTCGCCGCTTTAAGAAAACTGCAGCTGCAAGATATTTGTTAAATATACATTTAAAGGGTCTTTTGCATTCTAATAACATTTGGAAAATTTCAACAGTTTTTAACAAACGGTTACTGAGCAATAGCGTTTTGAAGTTGGGCACGTGATTTGAAACGAGCTATAGTCACTACTTAGTTAACACTGTCCCTCTTACTGTAACTCACTTGTGTGTATTCCATCTTTTACTGAATCAACTGAATTTCGCCACTTCTATTCTATTCTATCACTGACAACTAACTCATAACTTGAGCCTACCGTTCCTACTCTATCCTTTTACTGAAACAAACTCTAACGTGATCAACAGTACCAGCTGTAACAAAACTAACACACAGCTGTCTGCATCAGATCCCAGCAAGGTCTAACGCTCAACTGAACTAACTTATTATTTGTCTGACTTAAAACCCCTCAATCTCGCTTTCGCATTTCTCTCAATTCCCGTTTGAACTGAGTCCCGTTCGCTGTCATAATTTTCACGTGGGCCTACTGAGCTCTTTAACTACCCTACCAATTAGAATACTCGCAATTTATCACTGCTATCTCCTAGAGTATTTTCAACCCGTTACTGCTCTCCCTATTTCATTATTACTGCCATCCGCCTACTTCACTAGGGAACACTGCCACTCAGCTAACTAAAAAAATTGCTTCGTAGGCAATGTCTTTCTCGCAGGTGTTCTCGTGACTATAGCATAAGGCTGCGATCACAGCTCGGAAATACATAGGTATCTGTTTTTCATGTTAAGACAAGTATTTCCGGATATGGTAGGGCCGAATACTTGCGTTGCAGACAAACATTTAGAACGAAACAGCACGAATAGTAGTTTCCAGTGGTTTAGGCTGGAGACAAATAATAATAAATGAATATTATTATAGAGGGAAACTTCAAAAATACAGATACACTATGTATTCCCGAGCTGTGATCGCAAAGGTAGGTAGGCAGGTAGATATATATATATATATATATATATATATATATATATATATATATAATATATATATAATATATATATGGGATTAAATCAAACACAGGGAAAAATACAGATACACTATGTATTTCCGAGCTGTGATCGCGGCCTTATGCTATAGTCATGAGAACACTTGCGCGAAAGATATTACTTACAAAGCTAATTTTTTAGTTAGCTGAGTGGCAGTGTTCCCTAGCGTTTGGCTTTTCGTAGCAAGGCGTTGTGCCACTGAGTACGGGTTCGATCCATCTATGGTCCATATTTTTTCTGTTGATTATTTGTCAATTTTTCTGAGTGCTGTAAACATACCTCTTCCTCTGAATTGATTCACTGATTATCGCCTCGGAAGTTTCCCTCTATAATAATATTCATTTATTATTATTTGTCTCTAGAGACAAGACAACAGGTTTCATAAGAAAACTAGGCATCCGAGTGTGACCGCAGAAGAAAAGAATAATACATAAATAGTTGTATGGGTGATGCATACGATGTATATATGACGCATGCTTTGTTTCTTATGGGACAGTGCATACATCGTTGTATAAATAATGATGCATGTATGGTTTATATAAGCAATGCACACATGGTTACTTAAGACCAAATTTCCATTTAAATTGGGACATATATGTGGATCCACATACTCTCTTTAACATTGATGTGAAGTAACGATTGAAATATGTTTGGCAGCTCTGTAGGTCATGAAAAAATGACATGTTGGTGGAAAGAGTAGTATCTAAGGCTCAATAGAAGACGACTTATGTGTGTGTGTGGGCGAAATGAGATGCTTGAGAAGAGTTATCGTTAGTGTTATCAAGTGATGAAAATAAATTGGAAAATAAAGACAGTCGCAAGAATTGGAGTTAAAAACGGGGTTCGTTTCGGGCAAAGTGGAATTTAAATGACACGGGATCAAAATGAGAAGTTTTGGTACGCCCTGGAGATATATGCACAATAAACGCGAAAATTACAACAGAAAGCAATACGTAACTTAAGACTTTATAGGACAAAGAGAAGCTGTGAAATAGAGAGGATCTAACGAAATGTTGTTTTGGTTGTGTGTGTGTGTATGGGGTTGAGGGTGATGGTTGACGTCATGTACACAGCGTAGCATGTGATGATGAATGGAATACACTTATCAATGATTCAACTACTTTCGTTACTGTCGTCTTTTTAAGTGTGGCACGACAACACTCTTAAGTGGACCAGTTCTTGTGTCGGGTCTGTCATTGCTTTGAAAGTTACAGAGCCGGTTGCCTTAAGTGGATGACCTATAGAGAGCCATCAAACCTAGGAAAATGTTAGTGACTTATAAACATATTGAAGGCCTCGATAGCTCAGTGGTTAGTGAAATGGAATAAGAAGAGGCTGGGTTCGATCCTGACGGCTTCCAGGTTCACCCATCCTTAAAGGGGGATCGGATTTTTTTTCTGGGAACGTAAAGCGGTAGGTGCATAATATTGACCACATTACCCTAAAAATAATATGCCGAAAGTCTATAACAAAAAAAATATTGGAATTAACACCATATTCCTTATTGGCCGTGTGGCATGACGGGCTCTTTACTTTATGTGGACACATGTCTTGGTCAAGCAGAGATTTGTGATAACGTAAGAGCAGATTTGTGGTAACGTAAGAGCAGATTTGTGGTAACGTAAGAGCAGATGAAATTACCTCGGGTGCGTATATAACGGGGCATCCTCTTGAAGACCTTCATTGGCCTTCAACGGTTGTATTTTGGATATCGATATACACCCGTCGGTGTGAGTGTAGTTTTGTGACGTTTAACATATCAACTCACTCGGTGAACGAAGTGCGTGCTCAAACATTCAGCAGTGCCAAAAATACATTGCGTTCATTTTCTTTTAAAAAGATATTTTAAAATGGCGATTTGTGCACCTGTGGGTTTGACCAAAGTGATGTTATGTCAACTCTGGCATCACCAAATGAGCTTGCGTTCCAGTTTGATATATTTAATTTGCTGTTTTTTTTAAAATGGTGGAAGGTGTGTGTAATTATCAAGTCCAACTTCATCCCGAGCTATGTTGTTTCTCTTTCTACCTTTCATGGAGAACTAAGGTAGGGTGGTGATTAGATTTGTTGATACAGTGGCGTCAGTCCAGCTCTTCGGGGAATGTGCCCCTGGCTCACTGAGGGGAAGTACTAACCACGAGGAAAAAGCACTGACCACCTTAGCTCCAAATGTGTGACCTAGTTCGGTGAAGTCAAAAATTTACCCCGCTACGATATTGGATTCGATACGATACGTGGCTATTTAAATTTACATTGTTACCTTCTGTTCATCATCATCATCGAGTGCCGTCTCCGCAACGAAGGTTGGCTACCATGGCGCGCCATTCTGCTCTGTCTCTTGCTTTGATGGTACGGGTTGTCATAGGCTGATTTATCCATCTTTTGATGTTACTCGTCCATGTTAGTCTTGGTCTGCCTCTGCCTCTTTTACCTTGTATTTTCCCTCCAAGATTACTTTGAGTAGACTGTTGTGTCTTTTAACATGGTCCAAAAATCGCATTTGTCTTGTTGAATTGTGCTTCTGTTGGATACGCTAATCTCATAACCTCGTGCTGTTTAGCCGAGACAAGAAGTCGTGCTTTGGTATCTGCTGTTGTATTTGTTGATGGTGTTATCAAATTCAACCAGCCTACACTGTTAAACATCGCAACTTTCCCGCCAATGTGGCCCTGCCATTCTTGTGACTTTCACCTCTTCTCGCGCGATTTGGTGAGATTGTCCAGTTCACACGAGGCACGGAGAAGGAAGAAAAATGTGAAATCACGAAATCAATGTCGAGAATTAAGGATTTGAATGAGGCTGTCTTTTTCCATTGATTTGATTGGCAGTCTGCTGTCTGTGAGGACTACTCGGGTCTCCATTAGCCGTCTGGTCTCTAGAATAAGGCGAAACGTGCCCAGATGTGCTCGTTGGTGGCAGGCAGGAAGTTTCCACGTGATTGATTAGAAAAGTTTCAGTTAAAGTGGTCGTCGACGGATAGTGGGATATTCAGTTATTGATATTATCGAACGAACCGCCTCGCTAATTAGGCACAGGTTTCACGCCTGGATACCTCCGCTGGTATGGTTGGATACAGGTAAAGGAAAACCCTACAGTAAAGCTAGTTTTGGTCGGTGTAGACTGCTAATTTGAGTGTATGGAGATTGTCAAGTGAAGGGTATGTGCTTATTCGTCCCTATAAAGAATGAGATCTGTGGTTTGGGCATATGATCAGACATACGAACTAAATCGGATACATCGAGTTAACAACAAATGATACGAGAACACCAGATCAAGAAAAAGGTGATTATACTAAAGACACTCAAGGTGTAACATCAGAAGAAGCCAATAGAAGAGCAAGAGACCGCGAACCATATCTCCCCTCGACGCTGAAAGGCAAATGAAGAAGGAAAGAGACTGAGATAGGAAAACCAGTATCTGTTTGATTGTTGCAAATTGTGTGCGGTAAAGACTAAAAGAACAATCAGCGCAAAACAGAAATGTATTGAGTCTGGTCATGTCTAACTTTGTGTTAATCCCACTCTCGTTTCAGTATTATGAGATGTCATATGGGCTGAACGTAGAGATGCATAAACAGGTAACTAGTCGTGTACTTGTATTTGTGTTTGACGTGGCTTGTTTTGTTGGACTGTGATTTTTTAAAACTAATCCGTCCTTTGTTAATTCTGATATTGTGTTGTAAACTTAAAAAAAAAAAAATTAATATTGATAGTGTAATTGAAAACAATGTTACTCTTTTGTTTGAATATGTGGTGATATCAAGCTATCCTAGTGAGAGGATTAATTAACCTTCATTGGTGATATCAAGCTATCCTAGTGAGAAGATTAATTAACCTTCATTGGTGATATGGAAATAGGATGACATATTTATGTGATTTACACTGGAACTAGTTGTTGTTGCTTTTTTTAAATAAAGGTAATATAAATAATTATATTTATTGAAAATTTATTCATAAATTCTGTAATTATATTTTGACGTGACAGTATTTCCATAATTTCCAATGTTATTAGACATAATATGAATTCATGCTCATTACAGTGTTTCAACTGTCAGATTTGTGTCTGATACCGGAAGTTGTGCTTACTTGCCCATGAAGTGTTACATAGCGTGATCCACTCACAATAACTGTGACATATTAAAGTTAGACACAAGCATAGACGCATTAATCTGGACAGTGCGGATAACGATCTCCTCCCTTCCGCATAGCAGGGGGGATAAATTGAAATAATAACATCCCGCATTTTATTTGTTATTTCCATGGCGACACACATTTCGTATTGTTATGAATAAATAGTTACTTATGATAGGAAGATTCGTCATATTCAGAAAGAATTGGGAGAGAGTGGTAGAGTAATCCTGCCAGTCGCAAGGGATGATGTATTTTTTGTTGTTGTTGCCTGCTGTGTAAAGATCTTGCCAGAGGTTACCTTTTCTTCCTTCCATCACATCTAGAATCGGCAACTTTTCTCAAACATTAATTCTCACTATCCAGCTGGATCTATCATTAGCGAGCACTTCTTAATGAGTTAAATCCATATCAATCGGCCTTCTTATGTCACATTTACATATATATCTTTATGGCGTAGAAGGGGTCTCCTTTATTTTTTTTTTTTTGCGAAGACTGTCTATCCATAAAAGATGTCTTAAGCATACATCCCTCCTGCATTTGGTCATCTGAGGCGACGTTACTGAAGAGATACGAACATGCTTGGCATCCCAACACGATCCGTCACGTCATAGTTTGCCACTATCTTGGAAAGTTCCACATATCTTACGTAGCGCTTGGCTTTAGAAAAATAAATCATTGCGTAGATTATGTTTTCTTTTGAAAATTGTACTCTTGATACTCCTGCAAGGTTGTGCTCTGAAGTAACCAATCGTACTTGGGGGGGGGGGGGCTATGAACCAGCTATCTTACTGTGCGGAGTGACTTGAGTTAATTCGTTCACACTTGGTGCTCTCTTCCCCCACCCCTTTCTCATAAGCCTTTCTTCATCTCAGAAAGAAGCTTGTAATAAAGAAACAAGAGTTATGTGAGACGGAGACTAGACAAACATCCGGTTATTGAAGGTCGGCCTTATATGGGTGTTGGGCAATACTTCAGTAGCTGAGAATGAATGATCCTAGTTGGTTTTGTGGAAGCAAAGGACAAGCCTGGAATATCAGATGAGTGAAGTGTTCTCACACTGTTCTACGCTGGATCCATAGCTGCCCATTGGTCCTGCTGGAGTGCCAATTTGAGGGGCACGTCTTTGAAGCTTCCATAATTATAATAGAGTATTTGCGCTATATTTAGCATGAGTCGTGCTCTCGCGAAACGGAGATAAATGAAGTGGCGGCCGATATATGAGAGTTAGACGAAGTGTGGGGGAGTTCAAGTGACCAGAGGGATATCCAAACTATTAACCGCGACTCGTTGAGAGTTGAATATCCTGTCGTTTTAATATAAGTGCATTGACCATATTTGAATAAAACACTTGTCAAAATATGAAAGGTCAAAGTTATGTGATGGTGTATTACAGAAATCCAGTATGAAGTGTAGAACATGGTAAGACTTTGTCAACAGTATTATTAAAAAGACATGTAATTGGAATAGTCAGAAGAGAGACTGAACGGATTGTGTCTGTCGTCATATACTTCGGCATTGAAGCGTCGTTAGTCAGGTTTTAAGCGTTGCCACGGTATGGGAGGAGCTATTTTCAGAAGATACTCCATTTAGATGCGATTGTCACCCTGAAACCATAAACACTTGGGAAGAAGCGTTAACTCAAATAATAGGCAGTGAAAATCAAAGTCACATTGGAATCCTTTATAATTAACTTTGTACAATTTTGAAAAAATAATAATGCAACTCTAAGTGTATGTACAAAGGGGAAATAATCTGGTTTTTTTTTTAGCCTTGTAAATCACTGGAACCATGATGTTTGAAAATTATGTGACGTTAAGTCTTCAGGTGAATTTATTGGCAGGCACCATTATTTGTCGTGTTTGAGCGTGGTGGAATATCATAGAGGAAAAGAGGGGGGGAAGGGTGTGTGATGGGGGCAGGCGGTAGTAAAGCAAAGCATCGAAGTCAATCTAATATAAGTGCTCACTGGGTTTTGTAGTAAAGTAAAGAGTCCCGTCACGCCAAGTGGCGTATAGGGAATATGGTGTTAGTGACCTTAATTTTTATAGACCTTCGGCACATGATTTTGTGGTAAAGTGGTCGGTATTACGCCCGTGCCGCTTTACTTTCCCATAAACAATCCGGTACCCATTTAAGGCTGGATGAATCTGGAAGCCGTCGGTCGGGATCGAACCTACCTCTTGTCCTATGTAGTCCAGTTTACTAACACCGAGAGCTATCGCGGCTTCCAGTTTGTAGTACACATTGGTATTATTGTACCTTAAGTGATGACCAAAGACGTTCAATCTGAATTGGGTACGGTCAGCGCCCACGACTGACTGCTTCAGGGTCATGCTCCACGTCCCTGCAGTGCTCATGGAAATCCGCCCCGTCTGGCCAAGCGAATATAGATCGAACAGGGAAGGCAAAACGGTACTGCACTGCAGAATGCCGTTTTGAAGTCGAATGTGTTGGTCCAAAAAGCGCAAATATACCACAATATATCTACGCCACGCCCACTTAACGTTTTTAAGGACGGATGGCGAAGAGAATTATTCATTCTTCAAGTAGCCATTGCCTAAAACGCCAGAGAGAGAAAAAAGGGGGGGGGGGAAGAACCATAAGTGATTCTTAAATGAAAGCCAGGTTTGGAACTGGCGATGTGTGCAAGGACTACTTATTGTGTCGGCAATTTAGCAGAACCGTCTTGTTTGCAAAATCGTTTCAAACAGAAAATCTAATTTGTACAGCAAGTACTTTTTGTGGCTGTCAGCATCTGGACGATGCATCATTGGTGCTACCAGCTAGAAGTGGTGAAATCACTATTCTGCCGTGTGCACTCATTCTTCTTGTAGTACCGTGAGAATGTTGATGCCCTTTCAAGTCAGCTCATTGAAATGTGGTCAGTTCTGTCAACCGTGACACATTTCTGACAACCGCCCCTTGCAATGTTGGGGCGCTGACTATAGACACGGGAGACGGGGAAAATCCTCCAGACATCGGATGCTATTAACGGGGCATATTACCCGGCCTGCCGTCATTACTGCCAAAAATTAATCGGCGCCCTGCACATATTTCCCCCAACATTTTGTATTTCATTCAAGCAGTCTTTTACAGTTTCCAATTAATTTGCATTTTCCCAGAGATTCGGCAATTAAAAAAGAAAATCTGTGGCTCGGTAACGTTGCTTGGCATTGATGTCACATTCTTTAACGGATAATCATACACGCCATAATGTTGTACAGTTCTAACACTACGGTCACTGACCATGCAAACGGGCTATCTGAACAACCAAATTTATTTTTAAAAGTGCTTGAGTCTGCTGTGATTAATATTATAATTACATATTTAATGACGTCATTGCGTCATAACATGAATCTCTCAAAAAAGAAACAGAACATCAACATAACGATGGACGACAGACAACTAAAACTAGTAGAGGAATGTAAATACTTTAATAATACGTAAATACCGGAAGTTTCGTGACTAACGACAATTCACAAACAGCAGAAATAGACTTAAGATGCAATATAGCTTGTGAAATTATCGGACAGCTTTCACCATTATTACAGGAGTAACGGTTAGTTCCCCCACTATTGAAGGTTAAACAAAGATTATTCGATTACAGGTTATTCGTAATGATTAGTTTCACCACTATTGTTCAACAAGGAAATAACCGAATAGGCAACATGGCCACTCTACAATACTATCATCATTCCAATATTGTGCTACCAATGCCAGTCCTGGACCCTACATGCAAGAATAATAAGAAAAATAACCTCGACTGAGATTAAATGTATTAGACGAATGATAGAAAACAGCCTGAGAGATAAGAACTAAGACAAAACTAGGAATAATTCTCGCCATAGAGCACATACAGAAACAACAGATAAAATGGTTTGGCCACGTAATATGGCAGAAAGACGAAACCACTACTCAAGGAGACTTTAACAAACGTTGAGAGAACACCAGACCCAAGGGCCGACTACGAAAAAGAAAGTTTAGTGGAATATTAATTAGAAACACTAAGTAACAATAGAAGATGCAAATAGAAAAGCAAAAGACCGCAAATTATATCTCCTATCGTCGCTGAAAGACAAATAAACAAGGAAAGAATAAAAGGAAGAGAACTATAACGTAGTAGTTTACATTTAACACACGCTCAATTGTGTACCTGAAATATATAACCTGTACTTGTCTCTTTCATTTATGTTAACTTCATCACACATTCAGCGTAACTATTTCTGTTATATGTTTTCTGTATTGAGTTAGAAACACACAAGTTCTTTTCTGTTACAAACATCATATCTAGTGGTATTAAAGGGAATCGTGTATAATGAATGAAGTAATAAGATGATAGGGGGCTTTGGAAATATGTTTTTGCAGAGGATTGTTGAGAATACAGTGGGCCATTAAAGGGCGTCTTGAGTAAAATCAGTGCAAGAAATGAAGCTGTCTAGAGTATAGGCAGTCTTACCTTCTTCTGTTATGTCTTTGGGAAGGAGAAAATTTGACTGCTTTGTAACATCATCACCATCATCAATTACCGTCCCTGCTGGTGTAGGTGATCATGTCTCTCCACAACTTTAGATCTCGACAGTTATTTATCATTTCCTTCGTTGACCTACTGCCAAGCCATTCTCTTAAGCTGTCTGGTATCTTTTCTCTTTGATTCCCTCCATCTCTTCGTCCTTCGATTTTTCCAGTTGTTACAATATATTCCAGCTGTTCTCTTCTCATTACATGGCAAAAAATTATTATTATTTCTTCCTAATATTGGAAATTAGCTCTCTTTTTGCATTGGCCTCTTTCAGAGCGTTTTCATTACGCTTCTTAGTTGTATATGATATTCTCAGCATTCTTCTGTAAAACCACGTTACTACAGCCTCAGTGATTTCTTGTCTGTTGTCCTATTGTCCATGATTCACATCCATATGATAAGACTAGCTCTACGTTAACATTTAAGAACTAATTTTTTTTTTCTATTGTCAAAAATGGATTGCATAATATCTTCCTCATTTTGGGAAAGCTGCTTTTGCCTGGGCCATTCTGCATATCACCTCTGTTGTACATCTACCATCTGAGGTTAACATTGTTTTGTAACAACAAGCTAGGAAAAGTTAGTCGTCGATAGAAAATAATAGACAGCTTGTGTGGCATGATTAAAGATCAAAACAACAATGATAATGAACTGCGAGTAGAGGAATGTATGATGGATCAACGTGACAATCGCCCGTATTAGTTTGACACATCATATCTGTATAAATAAAGTGACATCATTGAATTTATCCAGCTGTCAGCTCTAGAGGCAAGCATTTCAATGACTATATAGAAAGAATGTCCGTTACGGTCCACTCTCAAAGTAACCACAATTAGATTATGATCCATTTGTCTGGAGACAAACACGTTTAAAAAGAAAAAAAAAGGGGGATGGGGGGTGCGGCTTGCGGACTTCTCCTATAGTTGAAATAATTATGTTTGGTAGGGCATTATCTTGATTTAAGGCGTGGGGAGGCGTTTATAAGGCCGTAGAATTAAGGCCTCTTGCCCAGTGCAGTCGACACTACGTATTCTTGTCCGAGTTTTTATTTCACTTATACATTGAGTTATTTCGGGTCATCATCATTACACTACGAACATACGTGGCTTTAAGTGCTCAGATCCCCTCTTCAGCAAGTCTCGCAGTGTCCAGCGACTGACGACTCCAGTTATGTGTTGGTCTTCTTACACGCCTACTAAGTTTGTCGTTTCTGGCTGTGTCCATCTTAACTCCGATCTCTTTCATCCGAAGCAGTGAAATGGACTGTGGTTGTCGAAGTCCTGTGCCCTTCCCACATCTCGGAGCGCATTGATGATGCATATATATATACAAAGTATCTATCCTATACATATATCTGCAGATCATATTAAACATAATCAAAGGATATATGTATCATATATGCATCATCAAGGACCGGGCCTGCAGGCGTAGGTGATCATGTCTCTCCACAACTTTAGATCTCGACAGTTATTTATCATTTCTTTTGTTCACTTTCCGCCAAGCCATTCTTTTAAGCTGTCTGGTATCTTTTCTCTGTGCTTCCCTCTATCTCTTCGTCCCTCAATTTTCCCAGTTGTTATAATATATTCCAGCTGTTCTCTTCCCATTACATGACCAAAAAAAACGATGATTGTTTCTTCCTAATATTGGAAATTTGCTCTCTTTTTGCTTTGGCCACTTTCAGAACATTTTCATTATTGTTCTTAGCTGTCCATAGTATTCTCAACATTCTTCTGTAAAATCACATTTCTACAGACTCCAGTGGTTTCCTTGTCTGTTGTCCTATTGTCCATGATTCACATCTATATGTTAATACTGGCTCTACATAACATTTATGAACTCTTTTTATTGTTTATATTTAATAGATATACATATATGCATACATACATAAAGATTTTCTTTTAAGATAACATGCTCTCCTTGACTGGAGCAAGAAAATTCGGCCACCCACCACTCCTCTGCTATAGTAATATGTGAATAGGATAAGTACAGTCCAATTAATAACCAGCAGCTTAACAGTTTTTAGTTTCAATAATTTTTTGGAAGGATATGACGGGCTATAAACGATTTTCTATAACGCCTGAGTTATGTCAACTCTTGATTGCTGACACTGACACCGAGTCATGTCAACTCTTGATTACTGACACTGAGTTATGTCAACTCTTGATTACTGACACTGAGTTATGTCAACTCTTGATTACTGACACTGAGTTATGTCAACTCTTGATTACTGACACTGAGTTATATCAACTCTTGATTACTGACACTGAGTTATGTCAACTCTTGATTACTGACACTGAGTTATGCCAACTCTTGATTACTGACACTGAGTTATGTCAACTCTTGATTACTGACACTGAGTTATGCCAACTCTTGATTACTGACACTGAGTTATGTCAACTCTTGATTGCTGACACTGAGTTATGTCAACTCTTGATTACTGACACTGAGTTATGTCAACTCTTGATTACTGACACTGTGTTAATTCAATTCTTGATTGCTGACACTGTGTTAATTCAATTCTTGATTACTGACACTGAGTTATGTCAACTCTTGATTACTGACACTGTGTTAATTCAACTCTTGATTACTGACTGTTTCAATTTTAGAAATTAACATTTTCTTAGCGATGAGCAAAGCATGCAATGTTTTCTTTTTGTTGTAAAGCTCTGCCATCATTAGTAGTTCATCCTTTCTTAGCTATGAGTAAAGCATGCACTGTTTTTTTTTGTTGTAAAGCTCTGCCATCATTAGTAGTTCATCATTTCTTAGCTATGAGTAAAGCATACACTGTTTTCTTTTTGTTGTAAAGCTCTGCCATCATTAGTAGTTCATCCTTTCTTAGCTATGAGTAAAGCATGCACTGTTTTCTTTTGTTGTAAAGCTCTGCCATCATTAGTAGTTCATCCTTTCTTAGCTATGAGTAAAGCATGTACTGTTTCTTTTTGTTGTAAAGCTCTGCCATCATTAGTAGTTCATCCTTTCTTAGCTATGAGTAAAGCATGTACTGTTTTCTTTTTGTTGTAAAGCTCTGCCATCATTAGTAGTTCATCCTTTCTTAGCTATGAGTAAAGCATGTACTGTTTTCTTTTTGTTGTAAAGCTCTGCTTCCATACTCACACACAAAGTTCAGATATCCATAGAGTTCGCGTCTCCCGTCCCTGTTTCCCCTTTATCTTTGCCATTCACTTGAAGCGTACAAGCCAACAATAACTTGCTTTACCACGTGTGTGCTGAAGTGCAGTGCTTAGCGGAACAACATGTTGTCCCAACGGGTCGGGCTGAGGTGAGAAAGCAAACTGAATGCATAGCGTCTGCTTTTTTTAATGCGTTCAATGAGGTCGCCTTTTTATTATTATTTTTTGAAGTTGTTGAAAGAAACGTTCTAACGTGGATCTCTAGGCTGTTGGTATTAGTGCGAATTTACATTTATTAATTTTATTGGTGATAGTGGGGAAGGGATGGGAGTGAGAGAAATACTGTTTTGTCACGGGAGGACTGAGTTTTAGCGTGTTTTTATTCTCTCTCTCTCATTCTCTCTCATGCTAGCACAGTGGAATCATGTTCTGAGAGATGGTTCGAGAGCGTGTGTTGATGTGATTATGTTTATTATGATCTGCAGACATGCTACATGTAAAAGAATTCATAAGAATCACAAACTATAGTGATGTATAACTTTTATTTTATTGGGGGGGGGGGGGGGGGTGTCATTATTCGCTCGTCTATGCACACCATGATGATACTAGTTGTATATCAATCTGGAACCATTCGTCATGGCCACCACACTTTGATGTGACATATTATTCATACCTAATTATCGCTTCAGGGGTGTATACTTCTGACGTGTACATGAGGGCCTGTTTGCACTGTACTCGACACACAATAGTCTTTCCCGACTTTGATACTTTGTATCATGGACAAGTCAGTCAATGACAACCTTAACTATCAAAGCAAGAGACAGAGCGAAATGGCTCTCCATGGTAGCTAACCTTCGATGCGGAGACAACACTCAATGATGATGATCATGGGATGATTTCATGACTTGCAAAAGTAAGAGAAACAGTCAAGTATCCAACAATATCATATATAATTAAAAACAGAAAGTGATATATGTCGGCTGTTTTTTAATGAGAACTGATAAGAAGGGTACCCTCAGAATAACAGAAATGGGATCCAGTGATCACTGACCAAACAACTTGATGATTTAGACTTTGCTGATGACATAGCTCTCTTATCACACAGCCATCAACAGATGCAGGATAAAAGAGCATACTTGAGAGATCACAACAGTTAGGACTGAAAATTAATAGAGATAAGACCAACATTATGAGAATTAATACAGTTGGTAATAACCAAATAAAACTAAATACCTCTACTAGACATACAATCTTACATATATCTGGGCAGAAATATAGATAAAGAGGGAGGAACAGAAAATGATACCAAAATAAGGATATCAAAAGCAAGAGGAGCTTTCATTGCACTGGGAAACATATGGAAATCCAAAGAAATTAGGTTAAATACAAAAATGAAAATCTTCATCTCCAATGTTAAGTCAGTCCTATTATATGGCTGTGAAACATGGAGAACAACAAATTTGACAATCACGAAGATACAGACTTTCATTAATGGATGCTTACGCAGGGCAAAATCACTAACATAGAATTATGGAAATGTACCAGTCAAATACCAGTGGATAAAGAGATACAGCGAAGACGATGGCGCTGGATAGGACACACACAACAGAAGCCAATTGAGAGTATTACAAAACAGGCCCTTTTTTGGAATCCCCAGGGGAAAAGACAAAGAGGAAGACCAAAGAATTCTTGGAGAAGACAGATAGAAGCAGAGATGAAGATGATGGGGAAGACATGGAATGATCTTAAAAGAATGGTAAAAAACAGAACGACTTGGAAAGTGTTTGTTGAAGACCTATGCGCCACTGGGAGCTAAAAAGGTAGAAGAGAAGAAGAAGATAAGGGTATCGTAAATAAAGCCCTCCAGTGGAAAGTAGAGGATAGATGATAAAGAGAACGTCGATCTAGACAAACGCTAGAAAGAACTCTGTTGCGGAATCAGGTCCCGTGTCGAGGTTGAAAGGCTCGCCCAGAACAAGGATATGTAAGAAGACACGTTGTGGACCAGGTGCTAAGTCTGATGTATGACAGAAATGAATCGTTGGGCACATGGTCTTGAATTTCTGTCCCGTGTGCTGTCTCCAACTCTAGATTTCAATAGTTCAATGGTTGGATGGTGTCTATCTATCTTTCGTTCGCCTGAAGTATTGTCTATATCTGCAATGTCGTTTCCTGTATAAATTTTACTGTCTTTTGTAATTCTTGCAGGCCCATATAGTTTTGTCTGTAGTGTTGTATCTATGGGCCAATGGATTTTCCTCAGTCTACTATATTCAGTGCAGTCTTGAAGTATGTGTTCAGCAGTCTGGGGTGCCTGTCCATATGTACAAGTAGTTGATGTGCCGATCTTGAATTTTGTATACATGTGACTATGGAGTCGATTGTGTCCTGTTCTTAGGCGTATAATGATAACTTGTTCATATCTATTCATATTATGAAAGGCATCCTGATTTGGGGCTTGTGGTCCTCTGATTGATTTGATTATCTGTTTCTTATGATGGTATGTAACTGGTGTATCTAGTTGTGTGCCTGTTGAACCTTCCTTTGCCAACTGATCTGCTTTCTCATTTCCTGGTATTCCACAGTGAGACGGGATCCACTGCAGGGCAACCCTGTGGTGCTTGCAGAGTTCAGTCAATAAGGTCTGCAGATGTGGTAATTTTCTGGATTGTAGTGCCTGGAGTACTGATCTTGCATCTGTCAAAACACTACAGGCTGTGGGCTAAGATTACTGTTCAGCAGTTTTTCTATTGCCAACTTTATTGCTTGTATTTCTGCATCATAATTGTGACAATATTTCCCTGTTGCTATTTTATTCATATCCCTAGTGTTATTTGGGTACTCTATATATGCACCTGCTCCCCCATTCTTTACAGCATTCTGTGCTGATCCATCTGTGTACACACGGATCCATAGGTCTTGTGGGTATTCTTCATCCAGGAAACTGAGAGTTATTGTTTTTCGCTGTAGACTATTTTGTTCCTCTTTGTCAACTATTCCTTTCACTTCTGTCCGTATTTGAACTGATAATCCTGATTCATCTGTCCAGGGAGTCTGTTCTGGTATGGGCAGAAGGGGTTTAACAACTCTTGGCATGTCTGGTGTTTGTCTACTAATACGCTTGGCTTGGTGGATAAAGCTGCTTCTCTTAAGTCGTCCCAATGCAAGATTTTGGAATCTGTCCTTCAATGGATGTCTCGGCATGCATACACATTTTTCTGCCTGTATCAGCACCTTTGTGCCTCTCCGTTCTCTCAGTGCTGGTATCCTCCACAATTTCTCCATCTCCAATATTGGTGTTGATTTCATTGCTCCTGTGATGACCCTAAGTGCCTGGTTTTGTACTTTATCCAGTTCTTGCAATGTGGTGTTTGATGCTGAGCACCATGCGGATGATCCATATTCTAAATGTGGGCGTATACTCTGTTGGTAAACTTTACTGAGTATTTTCCCACTCGCACCCCATGTGGTTCCACACAACTTTCTTAGAATAGCCAATTTCCTCCTTGCTTTTTGGGTTGCCAAGAACTCTGTTTTCTCTTTCCAGCTTCTCCGTCTGGCTTGTAGTTTAGCCCGTTGAAATTTGGCTTTAGCATGCTGGTAGTTGTTGTGGTGTTCTTGGCAAGGGTTATTTTCTGCTTGCTTTCGAGATGTTTCCATGTCATTGTGCAGTTGCTCTAGCTCACTACTCCAGTATGGTTTGTAGTGTTTCCGTGCCCCTCTAGGTATTGTTTCACTGGCAGCTTGTATTATTAGTCTACTGAATTCATCAACTATTTTGTTGATGTCTCTATCTGTATTTATATCTTTAGTCAGTACACTGGTGTAGTGTTGATACATTTTCCAGTCTGCCTTTTTGTAATTCCATCTGGAGAGAGTGCTGCTCTCCCTGATGGCCTTATTTTGTACCACTAAAAAGACTGGTCGGTGGTCGCTGCCTCCAAGTTGTTTCCCAACAATTCGTGTGATATTCCAATCCAGGTCTGGTGAATGGAAAGCAAGGTCTGGTGTAGATGTGGTATGCCATGATCTGGAGTAGAATGTTGGTGGATCTGTTGCCTGGTTTAATAGTATAAGCCCATTGTCATCCTGCCAATTTTCAAGCTCTTCACCTCTCTTGTCCATATGTTCATAGCCCCAGCTCTGTGAGTGGCTGTTAAAGTCTCCACATACAATTATTCTTTCTTTTAATGTAATTGTGTCTAGTGCTAGTGGGCGGTCACTCGGACAGTAGTAGTTAAGTAGATGGAAGTCTGTATTTCCTGTCCTGAGGTGCAGTATTTGATATTCCGCCCCATCCATATACACTTCAATCTGACATGCATTAATGTTGTTCCTTACAAGAGTCAGTATTCCGCCCTTTTGTCTATTTATTCTGTCAGATCGGTAGCACTGGTATCCCCTAATCTTCAAGGCTATGTCGTTGTTTAGATGGGTTTCCTGCAAACAGCATATGCTTATTTGTTCTTCATGCAGGATATTTTCTAATTCTATCTTTTTACTGTACCCATCTCTTTTGCTGTTGATGCCTTCAGCATTCCAGTGCATTATTTTAGTGGTCTTATTTTGGATTGGCCAGTAGCTCTATTCTCTCGCCCCTGACTCCACAGAGCGGTTGAGAAGGACATCCAGTAATAGAGGTTGGGCCCTTTCGAGGCTGAGGACCCGGCGCTGCTCCTGCCTGAGTGCCCATCACAGGGCGAGTGCCATATCGATTTGCGGTTATAGACATACTTCCATTTGCGTTGAGTGCGTGGCATCCTGATTGTCGTGCGCCTTTTGGCTGGTTGCCTCCGACTTCAGCACTTGAACTTGCTAGAGCAGACTGTGGTCTTGCTCGGTTGTAGGAAGGCCTGGCCAGTCTTAGTTTTCAGTCCCTGGTGACTGTTAAGCCCCATCCCCACGACAAGGAGCTGGCCTTGATGATGTTTTGTTGCTGGTTGTCGTCTCCAACTCTAGATTTCAATGGTTGGATGGTGTGATCTGTGCTGTGTTGGTTGAGCAATAGTTGGCGCATCAACAAAGCTTGTTTTGTTGCTGGTTGTCGTCTCCACGTAACGATGTCATACATACATTTCTTACCACTTAGGTGTTTGCATGGGCCGCTGTTGTCAGACTGCAGAATGACCTACTGTTGTTTGGCTTGATGACACCAAGGTTGGCTTGACTTGGTCTGAGTCCGTTCTTGGAGACTGACTTGAGACCTCAGTTTCACACAGACTACACTTTCGAGGATAACGTGTCGGGTCACTTTAAGTTGCGTGACACAGTTTGTTCTTCTAGAGTCACGTTTGTGACACAGTTGGTTCTTCTAGAGCCACGTTTGTGACACAGTTTGTTCTTCTAGAGTCACATTTGTGACACAGTTGGTTCTTCTAGAGCCACGTTTGTGACACAGTTGGTTTTTCTATAGCCACGTTTGTGACACAGTTGGTTTTTCTATAGCCACGTTTGTGACACAGTTGGTTCTTCTAGAGCCACGTTTGTGACACAGTTGGTTTTTCTAGAGCCACGTTTGTGACACAGTTGGTTCTTCTAGAGCCACGTTTGTGACACAGTTTGTTCTTCTAGAGCCACGTTTGTGACACAGTTTGTTCTTCTAGAGCCACGTTTGTGACACAGTTGGTTTTTCTAGAGCCACGTTTGTGACACAGTTTGTTCTTCTAGAGCCACGTTTGTGACACAGTTTGTTCTTCTAGAGCCACATTTGCGACACAGTTGGTTCTTCTAGAGCCACGTTTGCCACACAGTTGGTTTTTCTAGAGCCACGTTTGTGACACAGTTTGTTCTTCTAGAGCCACGTTTGTGACACAGTTGGTTCTTCTAGAGCCACGTTTGTGACACAGTTGGTTTCGTCTAGAGCCACGTTTGTGACACAGTTTGTTCTTCTAGAGCCACGTTTGTGACACAGTTGGTTCTTCTAGAGCCACGTTTGTGACACAGTTTGTTCTTCTAGAGCCACGTTTGTGACACAGTTTGTTCTAGAGCCACGTTTGTGACACAGTTGTTCTTCTAGAGCCACGTTTGCGACACAGTTGGTTTATCTAGAGCCACGTTTGCGACACAGTTGGTTTTTCTAGAGCCACGTTTGTGACACAGTTGGTTCTTCTAGAGCCACGTTTGTGACACAGTTGGTTCTTCTAGAGCCATGTTTGTGACACAGTTGCTTCTTCTAGAGCCATGTTTGTGACACAGTTGGTTTATCTAGAGCCACGTTTGTGACACTGTTGGTTTATCTAGAGCCACGTTTGTGACACAGTTGGTTCTTCTAGAGCCATGTTTGTGACACAGTTTGTTCTTCTAGAGCCACGTTTGTGACACAGTTGGTTTATCTAGAGCCACGTTTGTGACACAGTTGGTTCTTCTAGAGCCACGTTTGTGACACAGTTGGTTCTTCTAGAGCCATGTTTGTGACACAGTTTGTTTTTCTAGAGCCACGTTTGTAACACAGTTTGTTCTTCTAGAGCCACGTTTGCGACACAGTTGGTTTATCTAGAGCCACGTTTGTGACACACTTGGTTCTTCTAGAGCCACGTTTGTGACACACTTGGTTCTTCTAGAGCCACGTTGTGACACACTTGGTTCTTCTAGAGCCACGTTTGTGACACACTTGGTTCTTCTAGAGCCACGTTTGTGACACACTTGGTTCTTCTAGAGCCACGTTTGTGACACACTTGGTTCTTCTAGAGCCACGTTTGTGACACACTTGGTTCTTCTAGAGCCACGTTTGTGACACACTTGGTTCTTCTAGAGCCACGTTTGTGACACACTTGGTTCTTCTAGAGCCACGTTTGTGACACACTTGGTTCTTCTAGAGCCACGTTTGTGACACACTTGGTTCTTCTAGAGCCACGTTTGTGACACACTTGGTTCTTCTAGAGCCACGTTTGTGACACACTTGGTTCTTCTAGAGCCACGTTTGTGACACACTTGGTTCTTCTAGAGCCACGTTTGTGACACACTTGGTTCTTCTAGAGCCACGTTTGTGACACACTTGGTTCTTCTAGAGCCACGTTTGTGACACACTTGGTTCTTCTAGAGCCACGTTTGTGACACACTTGGTTCTTCTAGAGCCACGTTTGTGACACACTTGGTTCTTCTAGAGCCACGTTTGTGACACACTTGGTTCTTCTAGAGCCACGTTTGTGACACACTTGGTTCTTCTAGAGCCACGTTTGTGACACACTTGGTTCTTCTAGAGCCACGTTTGTGACACACTTGGTTCTTCTAGAGCCACGTTTGTGACACACTTGGTTCTTCTAGAGCCACGTTTGTGACACACTTGGTTCTTCTAGAGCCACGTTTGTGACACACTTGGTTCTTCTAGAGCCACGTTTGTGACACACTTGGTTCTTCTAGAGCCACGTTTGTGACACACTTGGTTCTTCTAGAGCCACGTTTGTGACACACTTGGTTCTTCTAGAGCCACGTTTCTAGAGCTACACAGACAGGAAAGATCGTCGCACTGGACGGGCAAACTCCTGTGTTTCCATTTCCAACCAGTTCTCACAGCCAAAACGTATTTTCTGGACATAATGGATTTCCCGGTTCAAGCGTGTGCGTTTATGATTCCCCTGAAAGTAAAGAAGAAAGAAAGATTCCGAAATGAATTGGTTTTTCAGCCACCATTTCCCATAGGTTCGAGGTTTGCAAACTGAGTTATATTGGAGGCTCTAAACACCCCCCCCCCCCAACCTCTTAAAAATGATTGCGATAATGATTTTCTTCAATAGTTTCAACTCAATGTATTGGCTTTCGTGTCACTTGCGGCAATATGGTTCGGAGTGTCAGAAAATGTTGAATGTTTGCAAGACAAGATCAGTGGTAAGCTAAGTGTTTACTTCGTTACAGTAACGATTGTGATAGACGAAGTAAAATTGAGTGGAAAAAGGGGGTGGAGGTGTAGTTATTTAATAAGACACGACAGTGGACAATTTCCAGGTATTTATCCCTTCAGTGACATTAACAATCAGTGCACAAGTTTGATTGAGACACTCCGCCATGAGAAACTGTGCTAGAACCTGCGGTGATGCATGTATATATGTCAGTGATACCTTGTTCAAGGAATGGCGAATGAACATCATAAGCACACTCCACGATGTCATTCTGTGCGTTCACAATTTCGCTCAATGCCTAACTTTCTGCCTATTTCGATGTTCAGCACCCTTTTCTACACCAACTTCTACACGGAGCGTGCGATCTTTACTGCATAATCTTGCGTGAAATACTTCACCATTGTGAATACACTCACGTAAAATACTAAACCGTCTGGGTTGCGCCATGATTTTCACTCCGCCACGCGCCGCCGCCCGCCCCGCCCCCATTAACAAAAATTAGACCTCAACATATGCTACATGTAAAATCCACAAACTACCAATACCTCATCACCGGCGTTATGACCGAAGCAAATGCCGATGCACATACAGACAGGTAAATTTATAGGACCCACATATTGAAGGAGACCATTTGGAGGACCTCGACTTTGCTGATGACATAGTTCTCATCAGCAGTCAGATAAAAACGATGCAGGAAAACACAAATGAACTATCATCAATAGCCAGCAAAATTGGGCTTGAGATCAATCATGAAAAGTTTAATTCCAACAGATGACAAAATATACACGGAAAACAAACCAGCAGAAGAGATCGATCACTTTATCTATCTTGGAAGTCACATTGATCGAGAAGGAGATACAAGCAAAGAAATTAGAATCAGAATAGCTAAAGCAGCAATGTCTTTCAGAAGCCTTGAAAAGTTGTGGAAATAAAAACTCATCAGCACAAACACAAAACTTAGGCTATTCAAATCAAATGTACTATCAACCCTTACGTATGCGTGTGAAAGCTGGAAAACAACAAGAGATATAGAAACAAAGTTGAACGCATTCGAAAATAAATGTCTAAGGAAAATACTTGGTATGGCGTGGAACGAATTCAAAACAAACAAGGAAATTAGATAAATCGCCAATCAACCACTAATATCTTCAGTAATAAAGAAATGACGATGGTCATATGTTGGACATGTGATGAGAAGAGATAATAACCGAATAGCAAAGCAAGCCCTCATGTGGGAAACAAAAGGTAAGAGAAAAAGAGGAAGACCCAGGGAGACACTGAGAAGAACATTGATGAGAGAGGCAAGAGCAGCAGGATTCGGCTCCCTCAATGAGATAGAGCAGCTTGCACAGAACAGAGACAGATGGCGAGATTTGATAAAATATCTTTAAAAGAAAACTGCTAGAACAAAAATTCATATAGGAGAAGGTGTATCTTGGTCTACGCCCTATGGGCCGGCTACGGCTCGAAAGGTCAATAGATAGATAGATATTGATATTGACGTGATTTGTTATCCGGTAACAGGCAGGATCGGATCGGCTGCATTGTCGATTGTATAATTAGGGAAATCATTTTGATTCTAATGACAGCGACAGGCTTGCCAAGCATCAGGTATATTGAACTTGAACTTAATTGCAAGAAATTGAGTTATTTGTGGGTTACCATCCTTGTACTCCGAACATATCAATAAGTGCTCAGATCCACTTCTCAGCGTGTCCTTGCAGCGACTGACGACTCCAGTTCTGTGCTAGTTGATAATTCCTCTTATGCGCCCACTAAGCCTCTCGTTTCTGGATGTACCCATCTGTACTCCCATCTCTCTTCTCTGAAGGAGAGACGTCCATCTGATTCATTCAACGGCAGGACATCCAACGGCAGGACATCCAACGGCAGGACATCTCTTTCATTTCCTCGTAATCCCTCATGTCCAGGGAAGTAGTCAAAGGTGATTGCGTTTCGTTGACTTCTGCAATGACTCGACCCATTCCCTGTGTACAGAGCCCACCTGCACTCTTCTTGTCATGCTCATCGAATCACTTGGCATGGCTGTAATCTTGTGACCTCAACCATATGATTCTCTTGTCATGCTCATCGAATCACTTGGCATGGCTGTAATCTTGTGACCTCAACCATATGATTCTCTTGTCATGCTCATCGAATCACTTGGCATGGCTGTAATCTTGTGACCTCAACCATATGATTCTCTTGTCATGCTCATCGAATCACTTGGCATGACTGTAATCTTGTGACCTCAACCAAATGATTCTCTTGTCATGCTCATCGAATCACTTGGCATGACTGTAATCTTGTGACCTCAACCAAATGATTCTCTTGTCATGCTCATCGAATCACTTGGCATGACTGTAATCTTGTGACCTCAACCAAATGATTCTCTTGTCATGCTCATCGAATCACTTGGCATGACTGTAATCTTGTGACCTCAACCAAATGATTCTCTTGTCATGCTCATCGAATCACTTTGCATGACTGTAATCTTGTGACCTCAACCAAATGATTCTCTTGTCATGCTCATCGAATCACTTGGCATGACTGTAATCTTGTGACCTCAACCAAATGATTCTCTTGTCATGCTCATCGAATCACTTGGCATGGCTGTAATCTTGTGACCTCAACCAAATGATTCTCTTGTCATGCTCATCGAATCACTTGGCATGGCTGTAATCTTGTGACCTCAACCATATGATTCTCTTGTCATGCTCATAAATCACTTGGCATGGCTGTAATCTTGTGACCTCAACCATATGATTCTCTTGTCATGCTCATAAATCACTTGGCATGGCTGTAAACTTGTGACCTCAACCAAATGATTCTCTTGTCATGCTCATCGAATCACTTGGCATGGCTGTAATCTTGTGACCTCAACCATATGATTCTCTTGTCATGCTCATCGAATCACTTGGCATGGCTGTAATCTTGTGACCTCAACCATATGATTCTCTTGTCATGCTCATCGAATCACTTGGCATGACTGTAATCTTGTGACCTCAACCATATGATTCTCTTGTCATGCTCATCGAATCACTTGGCATGACTATAATCTTGTGACCTCAACCAAATGATTCTCTTGTCATGCTCATCGAATCACTTGGCATGGCTGTAATCTTGTGACCTCAACCATATGATTCTCTTGTCATGCTCATCGAATCACTTGGCATGGCTGTAATCTTGTGACCTCAACCAAATGATTCTCTTGGACACTGTCACCACCTACATCGTCATGTTACTCGCGGTCATAATGTGATGTCTCTTTGTCTGTTCAGCCTGCTTGGCGTTCTGTAAATGCCCATACGCTCATTTGGTGTTGTATTACGGATCCGCCTGTCTAGAAGACCTTACCCCCAGATATGAGCGCATGAGATACATTAAATCATATTATATTGTCTTTAAATTGAAAAAAAATAAACAGAGATGAATAGTGTGGTCAGAAATGAGCACTATCCACATGAAATGGAGGAACTTTGTTGTTGCTCTACATGACCTCACAAACCAGTCGTGCGGCCATGGACTATTATGTCGACTTGTGATCAAGTAAATAAGGACAAGTAGAAATAAGAGGTAGATAAAGGGACTAATAATCAAATGGCTTAAGAAGAAAGAGTTACGGAGAAGACGGATAAGAAGAAAGAGTTACGGAGAAGACGGGAGAGAAGGAAAAAAACCATATTTTTTCTTTTAATTAGCTAAATCAGCAGTTGTCTAGCGGATTGAAAACAATAGGGTGAGAAGCTTGTTTAGAAAATGTCTATTTCATGCTCATCGAATCACTTGGTATGACTGTAATCTTGTGACCTCAACCAAATGATTCTCTTGTCATGCTCATCGAATCACTTGGCATGGCTGTAATCTTGTGACCTCAACCAAATGATTCTCTTGTCATGCTCATCGAATCACTTGGCATGGCTGTAATCTTGTGACCTCAACCATATGATTCTCTTGTCATGCTCATCGAATCACTTGGCATGGCTGTAATCTTGTGACCTCAACCATATGATTCTCTTGTCATGCTCATCGAATCACTTGGCATGACTGTAATCTTGTGACCTCAGCCATATGATTCTCTTGTCATGCTCATCGAATCATTTGGCATGACTGTAATCTTGTGACCTCAACCAAATGATTCTCTTGTCATGCTCATAAATCACTTGGCATGGCTGTAATCTTGTGACCTCAACCATATGATTCTCTTGTCATGCTCATAAATCACTTGGCATGGCTGTAAACTTGTGACCTCAACCAAATGATTCTCTTGTCATGCTCATCGAATCACTTGGCATGGCTGTAATCTTGTGACCTCAACCATATGATTCTCTTGTCATGCTCATCGAATCACTTGGCATGGCTGTAATCTTGTGACCTCAACCATATGATTCTCTTGTCATGCTCATCGAATCACTTGGCATGGCTGTAATCTTGTGACCTCAACCATATGATTCTCTTGTCATGCTCATCGAATCACTTGGCATGACTGTAATCTTGTGACCTCAACCATATGATTCTCTTGTCATGCTCATCGAATCACTTGGCATGGCTGTAATCTTGTGACCTCAACCATATGATTCTCTTGTCATGCTCATCGAATCACTTGGCATGACTGTAATCTTGTGACCTCAACCAAATGATTCTCTTGTCATGCTAATCGAATCACTTGGCATGACTGTAATCTTGTGACCTCAACCAAATGATTCTCTTGTCATGCTCATCGAATCACTTGGCATGACTGTAATCTTGTGACCTCAACCAAATGATTCTCTTGTCATGCTCATCGAATCACTTGGCATGACTGTAATCTTGTGACCTCAACCAAATGATTCTCTTGTCATGCTCATCGAATCACTTTGCATGACTGTAATCTTGTGACCTCAACCAAATGATTCTCTTGTCATGCTCATCGAATCACTTGGCATGACTGTAATCTTGTGACCTCAACCAAATGATTCTCTTGTCATGCTCATCGAATCACTTGGCATGGCTGTAATCTTGTGACCTCAACCAAATGATTCTCTTGTCATGCTCATCGAATCACTTGGCATGGCTGTAATCTTGTGACCTCAACCATATGATTCTCTTGTCATGCTCATAAATCACTTGGCATGGCTGTAATCTTGTGACCTCAACCATATGATTCTCTTGTCATGCTCATAAATCACTTGGCATGGCTGTAAACTTGTGACCTCAACCAAATGATTCTCTTGTCATGCTCATCGAATCACTTGGCATGGCTGTAATCTTGTGACCTCAACCATATGATTCTCTTGTCATGCTCATCGAATCACTTGGCATGGCTGTAATCTTGTGACCTCAACCAAATGATTCTCTTGTCATGCTCATCGAATCACTTGGCATGGCTGTAATCTTGTGACCTCAACCATATGATTCTCTTGTCATGCTCATCGAATCACTTGGCATGGCTGTAATCTTGTGACCTCAACCAAATGATTCTCTTGTCATGCTCATCGAATCACTTGGCATGGCTGTAATCTTGTGACCTCAACCATATGATTCTCTTGTCATGCTCATCGAATCACTTGGCATGGCTGTAATCTTGTGACCTCAACCATATGATTCTCTTGTCATGCTCATCGAATCACTTGGCATGACTGTAATCTTGTGACCTCAGCCATATGATTCTCTTGTCATGCTCATCGAATCATTTGGCATGACTGTAATCTTGTGACCTCAACCAAATGATTCTCTTGTCATGCTCATCGAATCACTTGGCATGGCTGTAATCTTGTGACCTCAACCAAATGATTCTCTTGTCATGCTCATCGAATCACTTGGCATGGCTGTAATCTTGTGACCTCAACCAAATGATTCTCTTGTCATGCTCATCGAATCACTTGGCATGGCTGTAATCTTGTGACCTCAACCATATGATTCTCTTGTCATGCTCATCGAATCACTTGGCATGGCTGTAATCTTGTGACCTCAACCATATGATTCTCTTGTCATGCTCATCGAATCACTTGGCATGACTGTAATCTTGTGACCTCAGCCATATGATTCTCTTGTCATGCTCATCGAATCATTTGGCATGACTGTAATCTTGTGACCTCAACCAAATGATTCTCTTGTCATGCTCATAAATCACTTGGCATGGCTGTAATCTTGTGACCTCAACCATATGATTCTCTTGTCATGCTCATAAATCACTTGGCATGGCTGTAAACTTGTGACCTCAACCAAATGATTCTCTTGTCATGCTCATCGAATCACTTGGCATGGCTGTAATCTTGTGACCTCAACCATATGATTCTCTTGTCATGCTCATCGAATCACTGGCATGGCTGTAATCTTGTGCCTCAACCATATGATTCTCTTGTCATGCTCATCGAATCACTTGGCATGGCTGTAATCTTGTGACCTCAACCATATGATTCTCTTGTCATGCTCATCGAATCACTTGGCATGACTGTAATCTTGTGACCTCAACCATATGATTCTCTTGTCATGCTCATCGAATCACTTGGCATGACTGTAATCTTGTGACCTTAACCAAATGATTCTCTTGTCATGCTCATCGAATCACTTGGCATGGCTGTAATCTTGTGACCTCAACCATATGATTCTCTTGTCATGCTCATCGAATCACTTGGCATGGCTGTAATCTTGTGACCTCAACCAAATGATTCTCTTGGACACTGTCACCACCTACATCGTCATGCTACTCGCGGTCATAATGTGATGTCTCTTTGTCTGTTCAGCCTGCTTGGCGTTCTGTAAATGCCCATACGCTCATTTGGTGTTGTATTACGGATCCGCCTGTCTAGAAGACCTTACCCCCAGATATGAGCGCATGAGATACATTAAATCATATTATATTGTCTTTAAATTGAAAAAAAATAAACAGAGATGAATAGTGTGGTCAGAAATGAGCACTATCCACATGAAATGGAGGAACTTTGTTGTTGCTCTACATGACCTCACAAACCAGTCGTGCGGCCATGGACTATTATGTCGACTTGTGATCAAGTAAATAAGGACAAGTAGAAATAAGAGGTAGATAAAGGGACTAATAATCAAATGGCTTAAGAAGAAAGAGTTACGGAGAAGATGGGATAAGAAGAAAGAGTTACGGAGAAGACGGGAGAGAAGGAAAAAACCATATTTTTTCTTTTAATTAGCTAAATCAGCAGTTGTCTAGCGGATTGAAAACAATAGGGTGAGAAGCTTGTTTAGAAAATGTCTATTTCACAAATCTGATAACAAAACCAAATCTTGTATGAGATCAAAGAGAAAGGTCACATATACTTTTGTACTGAAAACACAACGTATGTGTGGATATATATTCTCCACGATCCACGCGCTTTCGTTTGTGGCTTTGTTGAGGGACCAGGAGTTACTCAGTGTGAAGACTAACGTGCAGTGTTAATTTGAGTATTACATAACATGTCATTAATTATTATGTAGCGAGTTGAAGAGAACATACAGCCAGCATTGGGTGAATGACTGTTTGTGGCATATGGAAGGGTGGAAGCTATAGATTATTTCTAAATGTTGATCGTCTGGGGGAAAAGGGGGGGGGGGGGAGCGGTACTCTGGTGTAGAGATAGGCACCTTTCATTCACCGATATACCATCTTGTTACTACTGTTTGATCATGATCACCTGATACCTGAGCTTGAACGCTTAGTCCTGTTTCGCACAGTTGATAACACGCAGGTTCTTTATTCGCGTTGTGCTGTAAGAGAAGGTATATATCACATTACTACGGGTTGCATGTCGCCGCCTAGGTAATATTATAACAAAAGTATATCCAGTCTTCTGGATATAATTCAGGATATACATTCTATGGTAGGCGAAATAATAAGCAGATGTATATACAATCAACACCTTACAGGAGCAGTGAGTGTGCACACGCTTCGAGAAAGTACGGTGGGGCGGATATGGGGACGCCCCGACTGAAATGAAACTGATTCTATGAATAAAACAGAATAGAATAGGTGGACGTAGGATTTTGATTAGCTGTTACTTCTGGTCTGATACATTTCCACAATTTTTGTTTATTCCGAGACAAAAACAGAAATCTATGGATGCACGTTGAATGAACGTCCAGTTTTAAAACTGAACAAGCGCTTCTGATGCTCGTTCTAGGCTTCCACGTTGCGCATGCGCGGAGATATTAACTTCCGATTTGGTACCTATATTGGTACATAGTTGTCACATGCGGCTGTCACTTCGCTACTTGTTATACATTCTCAGAAGTAAAATTTAAAAAGTCCCGGAACTTTATAATCTCCCCTCTCGCTCTCAATACACAAAGTACAATGTGAACATACAGCGTTTACAATAACTAACACAAAAGTGGAGTACGTATTACCTCAGAAATAAACATGAACGAAATGAGGTACTTCTTGAACACATTTTAAAGAAATAACCACATAATGTGGAATATTGCCAGTGTATGTAGAATAGATCTTAACACACACAACGATGCCACGCCGGTTGCCGTTCTCTCCACATCTTTCGGGAATGTCATAATTGATGTGGGTGATATTTTATTATGCCATTTGGCTAAGCTGTTCAATATTTATTCTCTTGGTTTTGCTCTGCTCTTCTTTCCGTTCATTCTGCTTGTTATAGTATTTTTATTGCCTTCTTTTCGCATGACATGCTCAGTAAATGTAGATTGTCTCTTCCATATGATTTTGATATTTCTGGTTTCTCCAATTCGTTTAAAACATTTTTCACTTGTAATTTCTGCTATCCATGGAATTCGCAATATTCTTCATATATATTATTTACAGTAAACAATTCTCATGTAAGCGGACCATACACAGTTGATGTTTTGTTGTCCTCTAGAATCGGACACCATATGGCGTATCCAGCCGCTGACAGTTTTGCCGGTCCTTTGTCAGGGAAAAGAACAGTCAAGGGGATGCATTATAAAAGAAACAACCCCCTCATAAATATACAGGGTTCAACTAAAGTGAATTTTTCTTTAATCTTTGTATGACCATTGCAGTCTAATATAACTTAGACGACAGTCTGAGATGAGGTTGAAGGTATCGTGCCTCGCCAAGAAGTAGGGAAGGACCCCTCTTCCCACCTCCAGGACAACAACAATCGACAATATCCAGGGGGTGGTGAAAAGAGCACAGCGGGCACGCCCACCCCTAAATACTGTTATTGTAGAAACAAGCATTCGTGAATGCGCGCTAACAAAAGTAAACATAGGAAAAGGCCATCCGCTACGCATCCTGGCTATGATGAATATGGTGTCCATATTTGTTCACGACTCTCTGCACATTTATGAGTGTCAGTATCACGCTTGGCCGCAGTACATTTTAGGGGAATATATCAAGTACCTATTTTCAAAGGTGGAGTGCATGCCTTCTTGCTTTAATCTCAAAGTTTGTTATCATAGTTAGTGTCATCAAAATTGTGCTATATGTATTAATGAAGATGTCATGAGGAAACTACATTACACTTGTTTTTGAGGTTGGTATTTAATTGGAGTGGTTCACGTGTGTTTTACTGTATAGCAATATGAATATTGTAGAACATCTATTTTATGCTATTAATACTTTAGTCCAATAACATTTATGAGAATAAACATTTTTCAACAGGTGACACTTTCTCATGTAAAATAACTTTAATTTAACCACAAATATTGTAAAAATGTCGGTTATAGCGTTCCTTATGATTATCTAGATTGTTCTCTAGCAGAATTATTCACAAGCCATGTTTCAGGATTGAGAACATTTACAGAGACTGCTAGAATACCAACAAAATAGCTGTGAGTGCACTGTGAAGATGTATAGATCGAAAATAAATAAACCTAGCGCAGAGAGTGTGTTATAACACAATCAAGGTAGTCCTATCAGTACTATCTTCCTCATTCGTATTGCATTTCCGAACATAAGTGCGCAGATTTACAGCTGAATAGTCAGAATTAACGAGTACGTGCAGGAACGATGGCGTGTGAACCCACCGCGCTGTTTGCTATCTTGTACCGAAGTTTTCGATAATGGTTAAAGCCTATCCCTCCTATATTTGATCTCTTTCCCCTCATTTGTTTCTCTCTTTCAGCGTTAATCTAAGCTCTTTGAGTTATGTCTGTGTTAGAAGACAGGTCTTTACAAAAAATATTATTATTAATTATTGTAACTTGCCTGGGACGTGTTAACTACTACATTAAGTTATTGTCCGTCCCAAAACTCGCGCCCCTCTTCAAATGCTAACAAACGTTTGATTTCAATTGTTGGGATTTCATATGTGAACTGTTTATTATTATGGTGTTATATAAACAAATTATCACTAAGAATCATCATGCGAAAAGTGCAAAACAAAATTAGTCCAGAAATTAGCGATGAACAGTGTGGTTTTGTTAGAGATAAAGGAACAAGCAATGCCATTTATATCATAAGATCTTTAGTAGAAAGAGCCATAGAGGTGAAAACAGATCTATACCTAAGTTTCATAGATTACACCAAGGCATTTGACAAAGTAAAGCACCAAGAAATAATTAACGTTTTAGAAAGAATAAACATAGACAGCAAAGAACTAAGAATAATAAAGAACATTTCTTCTTCTTTCCTTCCTCATCTGTCTTTCAGCGTCGAGGCGAGATATAATTTGCGGTATTTTGCTCTTCTTTTCGCCTCTGCTGCTGTTATGTTTCCTAGTGCTTCTAATATTCCATCGACCCATCTTTTCGTGGTCGACCCTTGGGTCTAGTGTTCTCACAACGTTTGTTGAAGGCTCGTTGTGTTGTGTTTTGTTCTTTCTGCCTTGTCACGTGGCCAAACCATTTTATATGTTGTTTCCTTATATATTCTATGGCGGGGGCTATTCCTAGCTTTTTTCTCATTCTTCATTTCTGATCTTATCTCTCAGACTGTTTCCTGTCATTCGTATAACACATTTCATCTCTGTATAGGTTATTTTTCTTATTGTTCTTGCATCTAGGGTCCAGATCTGGCATTGGTAGCACAACGGTGGGATAAAGATTGTAATGTATAGTGCTCGTTTTGCCTCCAGAGTTATTTCCTTGTTGGACAATAATGGTGATAACTGTCCGATGACTTGACAAGCTTTGTTGCATTTTGATTCCATCTCTGCTGTTTGAGAATTATCGTTTGTCATTAGACTTCCTAGATATTTGAATTCCTCTACTTGTTTTAGTTGTCTGCCTTCTATAGTTATGTTGATGTTCTGTTTATTTTTGGCGACATTCATGACTTTTGTTTTGTTGATGTTGATTTTCATGTTGTATTTTGTGCCTGAGATGTTGAGTTTGTTTAAGTGTTTTTGTAGGTCTTCTATTGTTTCATGTATTAGTGCCTGATCGTCTGCAAATAGAAGCTCGTTGATCTCCTCTGTCTCTGATTGGTTGGCTAACTTGCATATATGATCCATGTATGTAATAAACAGTGGGGGGGATAGTACGCACCCCTGTCTTACGCCTGATATAACTTCGAAGTGGTTTGTGTAGCCTGCTGCTGTTCAAAGAACATGTACCGGCAACAAACAGCGGCCATAAGAACTGGAAACCAATTGGTAATGTTTCAACAAATAAAACAAGGTGTTAAACAAGTTTGTGTGCTGTCACCAGATTTGTTTAATATTTATAGTGAGATTTTTTTAAGATCCATAAGGGGCATGCCTGAAATAGCAGTTGGAGGTCATAACATAAATAATCTAAGGTATGCAGATGATACAGTCTTAATCGCTAAGAGTGAAAATGAGTTACAAGAAATGTTGGACATTATAGTGAAAGAAAGCAAAAATAAAGGACTCGGCCTTAATAGCAAAAAGACAGAGGTAATTGTAACAACAAAGAAAAAGACATCACCTCAGTGCAAAATAAAGACAAGTGGAGCAATATTAAAACAGGTAAATAAATTTAAATATTTGGTAACTTTGTTAACCTCAGACGGAAGATGTACAAAAGAGGTGAGATGCAGAATGGCTCAGGCAAAAGCAGCTTTCCAAAAATGAGGAAAATACTATGCAATCCATTTTTGACAATAGAAACAAGAAAAAGAGTTCTTAAATATTACGTAGAGCCAGTCTTAACATATGGATGCGAATCATGAACAATAGGACAACAGACAAGAAAATCACTGGAGTCTGTAGAAATGTTGTTTTACAGAAGAATATTGAGAGTACCATTGACAGCTAAGAAGAGTAATGAAGATGTTCTGAAAGAGGTCAAAGCAAAAAGAGAGCTAATTTCCAATATTAGGAAGAAACAATCATCATTTTTGGCCATGTAATGAGAAGAGAACAACTGGAATATATTGTGACAACTGGGAAAATTGAGGGATGAAGCGATAGAGGAAAGCAAAGAGAAAAAATACCAGACAGCTTAAGAGAATGGCTTGGCAGAAGGTCAACAACAGAAATGATAAATAGCTGCCGAGATCGAAAGTTGTGGAGAGACATGATCACCTACGCCAGCAGGCCCGGTACTTGATGATGATATAAACAAAAATAATTGGAAACTAACAGATGGTTTTTATTTTGACTTATTTGCGGTATATAAAAATACACATATTGATACTAGTGAGATAAAATGTTTACAGGTTCTATTGATCATGAAGAATTTCAAAATACTTATTTTTGCACTTTTCTCGCACACGAATCACGTTGTACTTATTTATCAGTGTGTTAACTTCCTGTGTGCTCTAAATTCATTTACAAAGACATTGTAAAATACAACTCGTCATGGACTCGGAGTAATTACAATACAATGAGTCTAAAATTAAAATTCGAACGCTTCTAAACATCGCGATGAAGATTTATCATTATTTCTGCAGAGAGGATTAAACGGAAGGATTCTTTATCGTTCTTTATCAAACCATGAAAAGATAGCTAAGTATGTTTTGGGGTTGAATAAACAGTCATTTTATCGCAGGGTCAAAGAATGTTGATTTTTATGTTAAAGAAATCCAAAAAGGAAGGAAGGAAGAAAGAAAGTGGTAGATACTCTTGATAAAGGCCTTATACGAAGACACGTTTTTCAAATGTTTGCTTTGAACGAAGCAGTGACACCTAGAAGTAGACTGAGAATGAACAACGGCATTGCCATTTCAAAATCTACATTATGGAGAGTTATGAGAAGTGCAGGCTTCACCTTTAAGAAAGTTGCTGGTGGAAAAAAAAACATCATCTTTGAGAAGCCACATCTAGTAGCTGTGAGAAGCCACATCTAGTAGCTGTGAGAAGCCACATCTAGTAGCTGTGAGAAGCCACATCTAGTAGCTGTGAGAAGCCACATCTAGTAGCTGTGAGAAGCCACATCTAGTAGCTGTGAGAAGCCACATCTAGTAGCTGTGATAAGCTATATCTAGTAGCTGTGAGAAGCCATATATAGTAGCTGTGAGAAGCCACATCTAGTAGCTGTGAGAAGCCACATCTAGTAGCTGTGAGAAGAAAGTATTTACATGAAGTCAAGGAAATGCGTAAAGACATTTATAATATTGTATATATAGATGAAACCTCGATCAATGTTCACCACACATGTGAAATGGAATGACAGTTATCAGATGGAAGTATTAAAAGATCGGTACCTAGCAGCAAAGGGCAGCGCTTGATAGTTGCACATGCAGGTAGCAGATATAATGGGCTGTTACAGAATGCTAAACTTGTTTTTGTTTCAAAGTCGGCAGACGATCGGGACCATTACTCCGAGAATGACAGTCACATATTTAGAGAGTGGATTGAGACAACTATTGTTCCAGCTTCTCCTCGACCCTCTTGTTTAATAATGGACAATGCATCATACCACGACGTAGCTGCACAAGAAGGTCAAAGTCCTGACATCATCGAGTGCACAAGATGAAATAAAGATGTAGCTCATGCAGAAACACATACTAGTCAACATGAAATAGAAACCTGAATTGTTTTCCTTTGTAAAGCAGACACAACGGACACAGATATTTCATGTAGACAAGTTAATACAAGAGCATGATGATGGATGTTTGAGATTACTACCTTACAATTAATACTTAAATCCAATAGAAATAGTTTGAGCAAAAGTCAGAGGGCAGGTAGCAGTTGACAATAAAACCTCCAAATGATGCAATATTAAAACCAAATCACGCAAGATCAAAGATAAACAAAATACTACTGGACAAATTGCGAGAAGCATGTCTTACGTCATGAAGAGAAATATTGGAAGAAGGATGGTTTGTGGTTTATTCAGCTGAAAGAAATTATCAACCTATTAGACACGTCTGATTCTGAATGAGAATCATTACTCTGAAGAAGCTTGACGCGAAATAAGTTTGCTGGCCAGCATGTTGACATCAAATTGTGAAAAAGGACCATTCCAATCATCCAGAAGGTTTGACTTTGATACTGAATATGACCAATTATATTCTGTTCAGTATAAGAGACTTTACTTATCATTTCTACTTGATTCCATGTCACATCTATAATTGTTTCATAGAAACATGTAGCCTGCAAGACGTAATAAGTGAATATAATTCAGTTCTATTTTGTAAGTTTGCTCAAATTTTGATGATACGCCTATGGCTTATCAAAAGTCCAGAAATTGTTAATGTTACTGTGACATTTTTTTTAGGGGAGCAATAATTGCTGCATTGACAAAAATCCAAAGAATTATCCACTTTAATAAGTCAACTGTATTATCTATATACTTTAAAATATACATTTGTAATGTCATAGACAATGTAAGACCACATGCAAAACACCATTAAAATCCCTCCAGGGTTTCCTAGATGTTTGATGAAGTTTGAGGGCATGAGTTTTGAAACGGACGATAATACTCTGTTCTGTTTAATGGATCAGGACTGATAAAAGAAGATCTTGTCATTGACGCATATGATAGTTAACAATCGTTATTTTTAGGTTCATTTGATTTCTATTCCCTTTTCCTGCCCATCAAAATAGTATTATACATGCACTGATTTTTTAAAATCCTTTGCTCGACCAGTTCACGTTTGTTTTATCAATGACGTAATATGTCATCTGTCTTTGATAGACGGAGATCGCCAAGCGACTGAACGCCATCTGTGCCCAAGTCATTCCATTCCTGTCCCAAGAGGTAAGATTGTCTCCCTTACTTGCACTGTCATACTTAGATGCACTCTAATAACGTTTATTGGCTGCTTTGTTCACAACTATGCAGCTCTTTAGAATGTACATAAAATCATCAAGAACATGATCTAAAACTGATTGTGTGTGCGGGTGTTCAATTTGAAATTGCTTTACAGTTTTAATATAAACACAGCCCACCATTGGCCGGTGTTTGCCCAAATAAGAGTATCACTAATTTTATTGACAAAATTGTTCAACTATTTTTTTATGGTAGAGAGAGAGAGAGAGTCACTTTGTTTCTGTGAACACTGTTGCACTATTTGTTATGGTAGATAGAGAGAGTAACTTTATTTCTGTGGACACTATTAAACTTTTTGTTATGGTAGAGAGAGTCAGTCACTTTGTTTCTGTGGACGCTGTTGAACTATTTGTTATGGTAGAGAGAGTCAGTCGCTTTGTTTCTGTGGACGCTGTTGAACTATTTGTTATGGTAGAGAGTCAGTCACTTTGTTTCTGTAGACACTGTTGAACTATTTGTTATGGTAGAGAGAGTCAGTCACTTTGTTTCTGTGGACACTGTTGAACTATTTGTTATGGTAGAGAGAGTCAGTCACTTTGTTTCTGTGGACACTGTTGAACTATTTGTTATGGTAGAGAGAGTCAGTCACTTTGTTTCTGTGGACACTTGAACTATTTGTTATGGTAGAGAGGGAGTGTATCACTTTGTTTCTGTGGACACTGTTGAACTATTTGTTATTGTAGAGAGAGAGAGTCACTTTGTTTCTGTGGACAGTGTTGAACTATTTGTTATTGTAGAGAGAGAGAGAGTCACTTTGTTTCTGTGGACACTGTTGAACTATTTGTTATGGTAGAGAGAGAGAGAGAGTCACTTTGTTTCTGTGGACACTGTTGAACTATTTGTTATGGTAGAGAGAGAGAGTCACTTTGTTTCTGTGGACACTGTTGAACTATTTGTTATTGTAGATAGAGAGAGAGTCACTTTGTGTCTGTGGACGCTGTTGAACTATTTGTTATGGTAGAGAGAGAAAGAGTCACTTTGTTTCTGTGGACATTGTTCAACTATTTGTTATTGTAGAGATAGAGAGAGAGCGTCACTTTGTTTCTGTGGACATTGTTGAACTATTTGTTATTGTAGAGAGAGAGAGCGTCACTTAGTTTCTGCAGACGCTGTTGAACTATTTGTTATGGTAGAGAGAGTCAGTGACTTTGTTTCTGTGGACACTGTTGAACTATTTGTTATTGTAGAGAGAGAGAGTCACTTTGTTTCTGTGGACACTGTTGAACTATTTGTTAAGGTAGAGAGAGTCAGTCACTTTGTTTCTGTGGACACTGTTGAACTATTTGTTATGGTAGAGAGAGAGAGAATCACTTTGTTTCTGTGGACGCTGCTGAACTATTTGTTATTGTAGAGAGAGAGAGAGTCACTTTGTTTCTGTGGATGCTTTTGAACTATTTGTTATTGCAGAGAGAGAATGTCACTTTGTTTCTGTGGACACTGTTGAACTATTTGTTATGGTAGAGAGAGAGTCACTTTGTTTCTGTGGACACTTGAACTATTTGTTATGGTAGAGAGAGAGAGAGAGAGAATGTCACTTTGTTTCTGTGGACACTTGAACTATTTGTTATGGTAGAGAGAGAAAGAGTCACTTTGTTTCTGTGGACATTGTTCAACTATTTGTTATTGTAGAGATAGAGAGAGAGCGTCACTTTGTTTCTGCAGACACTGTTGAACTATTTGTTATGGTAGAGAGAGTCAGTGACTTTGTTTCTGTGGACACTGTTGAACTATTTGTTATTGTAGAGAGAGAGAGTCACTTTGTTTCTGTGGACACTGTTGAACTATTTGTTAAGGTAGAGAGAGTCAGTCACTTTGTTTCTGTGGACACTGTTGAACTATTTGTTATGGTAGAGAGAGATAGAGCGTCACTTTGTTTCTGTGGACGCTGCTGAACTATTTGTTATTGTAGAGAGAGAGAGAGTCACTTTGTTTCTGTGGATGCTTTTGAACTATTTGTTATTGTAGAGAGAGAGAGAATGTCACTTTGTTTCTGTGGACACCGTTGAACTATTTGTTATGGTAGAGAGAGAGTCACTTTGTTTCTGTGGACACTTGAACTATTTATTATTGTAGAGAGAGAGTCACTTTGTTTCTGTGGACACTGTTGAACTATTTGTTGTGGTAGAGAGAGAAAGTCATTTTGTTTCTGTGGACACTGTTGAACTATTTGTTATTGTAGAGAGAGAAAGTCATTTTGTTTCTGTGGACACTGTTGAACTATTTGTTATTGTAGAGAGAGAGTCACTTTGTTTCTGTGGACAGTGTTGAACTATTTGTTATTGTAGAGAGAGAGCGTCACTTTGTTTCTGTGGAAGCTGTTGAACTATTTGTTATTATAGACAGAGAGTGTCACTTTGTTTCTGTGGACACTGTTGAACTATTTGTTATGGTATAGAGAGAGAAATGTCACTTTGTTTCTGTGGACGCTGTTGAACTATTTGTTATTGTAGAGATAGAGTCACTTTGTTTCTGTGGATGCTGTTGAACAATTTGTTATTGTAGAGAGAGAGTCACTTTGTTTCTTTGGACAGTGTTGAACTATTTGTTATTGTAGAGAGAGAGAGTCACTTTGTTTCTGTGGACGCTGTTGAACTATTTGTTATTGTAGAGATAGAGTCACTTTGTTTCTGTGGATGCTGTTGAACAATTTGTTATTGTAGAGAGAGAGTCACTTTGTTTCTGTGGACAGTGTTGAACTATTTGTTATTGTAGAGAGAGAGAGTCACTTTGTTTCTGTGGACGCTGTTGAACTATTTGTTATTGTAGAGAGAGAGAGAGAATGTGACTTTGTTTCTGTGGATGCTTTTGAACTATTTGTTATTGTAGAGAGAGAGAGTCACTTTGTTTCTGTGGATGCTGTTGAACTATTTGTTATTGTAGAGAGAGAGAGAATGTCACTTTGTTTCTGTGGATGCTTTTGAACTATTTGTTATTGTAGAGAGAGAGAGAGTCACTTTGTTTCTGTGGACGCTGTTGAACTATTTGTTATTGTAGAGAGAGAGAGAATGTCACTTTGTTTCTGTGGATGCTTTTGAACTATTTGTTATTGTAGAGAGAGAGAGAATGTCACTTTGTTTCTGTGGACACTGTTGAACTATTTGTTATGGTAGAGAGAGAAAGTCATTTTGTTTCTGCGGACACTGTTGAACTATTTGTTATTGTAGAGAGAGAGCTTCACTTTGTTTCTGTGGAAGCTGTTGAACTATTTGTTATTATAGACAGAGAGTGTCATTTTGTTTCTGTGGACACTGTTGAACTATTTGTTATTGTAGAGAGAGAGCTTCACTTTGTTTCTGTGGAAGCTGTTGAACTATTTGTTATTATAGACAGAGAGTGTCACTTTGTTTCTGTGGACACTGTTGAACTATTTGTTATGGTAGAGAGAGAAAGTCATTTTATTTCTGTGGACACTGTTGAACTATTTGTTATTGTAGAGAGAGAGAGTCACTTTGTTTCTGTGGATGCTTTTGAACTATTTGTTATTGCAGAGAGAGAATGTCACTTTGTTTCTGTGGACACTGTTGAACTATTTGTTATGGTAGAGAGAGTGTCACTTTGTTTCTGTGGACACTTGAACTATTTGTTATTGTAGAGAGAGAGAATGTCACTTTGTTTCTGTGGACACTTGAACTATTTGTTATGGTAGAGAGAGAAAGAGTCACTTTGTTTCTGTGGACATTGTTCAACTATTTGTTATTGTAGAGATAGAGAGAGAGCGTCACTTTGTTTCTGCAGACACTGTTGAACTATTTGTTATGGTAGAGAGAGTCAGTGACTTTGTTTCTGTGGACACTGTTGAACTATTTGTTATTGTAGAGAGAGAGAGTCACTTTGTTTCTGTGGACACTGTTGAACTATTTGTTAAGGTAGAGAGAGTCAGTCACTTTGTTTCTGTGGACACTGTTGAACTATTTGTTATGGTAGAGAGAGATAGAGCGTCACTTTGTTTCTGTGGACGCTGCTGAACTATTTGTTATTGTAGAGAGAGAGAGCCACTTTATTTCTGTGGATGCTTTTGAACTATTTGTTATTGTAGAGAGAGAGAGAATGTCACTTTGTTTCTGTGGACACTGTTGAACTATTTGTTATTGTAGAGAGAGAGAGTCACTTTGTTTCTGTGGACACTGTTGAACTATTTGTTATTGTAGAGAGAGAGAGTCACTTTGTTTCTGTGGACACTTGAACTATTTATTATTGTAGAGAGAGAGAGAGTCACTTTGTTTCTGTGGACACTGTTGAACTATTTGTTGTGGTAGAGAGAGAAAGTCATTTTGTTTCTGTGGACACTGTTGAACTATTTGTTATTGTAGAGAGAGAGCGTCACTTTGTTTCTGTGGACACTTGAACTATTTGTTATTATAGACAGAGAGTGTCACTTTGTTTCTGTGGACACTGTTGAACTATTTGTTATGGTATAGAGAGAGAAATGTCACTTTGTTTCTGTGGACGCTATTGAACTATTTGTTATTGTAGAGATAGAGTCACTTTGTTTCTGTGGATACTGTTGAACTATTTGTTATTGTAGAGAGAGAGTCACTTTGTTTCTGTGGACAGTGTTGAACTATTTGTTATTGTAGAGAGAGAGAGAGAATGTCACTTTGTTTCTGTGGATGCTTTTGAACTATTTGTTATTGTAGAGAGAGAGAGAATGTCACTTTGTTTCTGTGGATGCTTTTGAACTATTTGTTATTGTAGAGAGAGAGAGTCACTTTGTTTCTGTGGACGCTGTTGAACTATTTGTTATTGTAGAGAGAGAGAGTCACTTTGTTTCTGTGGACGCTGTTGAACTATTTGTTATTGTAGAGAGAGAGAGTCACTTTGTTTCTGTGGACGCTGCTGAACTATTTGTTATTGTAGAGAGAGAGAGAATGTCACTTTGTTTCTGTGGACACTGTTGAACTATTTGTTATGGTAGAGAGAGAAAGTCATTTTGTTTCTGCGGACACTGTTGAACTATTTGTTATTGTAGAGAGAGAGCTTCACTTTGTTTCTGTGGAAGCTGTTGAACTATTTGTTATTATAGACAGAGAGTGTCATTTTGTTTCTGTGGACACTGTTGAACTATTTGTTATGGTAGAGAGAGAAAGTCATTTTGTTTCTGTGGACACTGTTGAACTATTTGTTATTGTAGACAGAGAGTGTCACTTTGTTTCTGTGGACACTGTTGAACTATTTGTTATGGTAGAGAGAGAAAGTCATTTTGTTTCTGTGGAAGCTGTTGAACTATTTGTTATGGTAGAGAGAGAGAGATTACTTTGTTTAACAGAATATTAGAAATGATTATAAATGGAAAGAACCAATCATCTTATTGTTTAGTTAATGAAATAAGAACAAAGTAGATAGCTGTAGAACCTTGTACAGATAAATAAGCGAATGAATAGGTATCGGTTTATTACACATTTCTACATAAAGCAGAATAGAAAGTAAAACACACAAGAAGTTGAAGATGTATCTGAATTGATACGGAGATAATACCAATGGCCTTGTTTTATCTGGTTAATAAGGTCATTGACTTTGTTTGATCTGGTTAATGAGGTTTTTGTTCTGATTAATGAGGTAATTGATCTTGTTTGATCTGGTTAATGGGGTAATTTATCTGGTTTATTGGGGTAATTGATCATGTTTGATCTGATTAATGGGATAATTGATCTGGTTAATAAGGTTATTGGCTTTGTTTGATCTGATTAATGAGGTCTTTGTTCTTATTAATGAGGTAATTGATCTGGTTAATGGGGTAATTGATCTTGTTTGATCTGGTTAATGGGGTAATTGATCTTGTTTGATCTGGTTAATGAGGTAATTGATCTTGTTTGATCTGGTTAATGAGGTCTTTGTTCTGATTAATGAGGTAATTGATCTGGTTAATGGGGTAATTGATCATGTTTGATCTGGTTAATGGGGTAATTGATCTTGTTTGAGCTGGTTAATGAGGTAATTGATCTTGTTTGATCTGGTTAATAGGGTAATTGATCTTGTTTGATCTGGTTAATGGGGTAATTGATCTTGTTTGATCTGGTTAATGAGGTAATTGATCTTGTTTGATCTGGTTACTGGGGTAATTGATCTTGTTTGATCTGGTTAATGGATTAATTGATCTGGTTAATTGGGTAATTGATCTTGTTTTATCTGGTTAATGAGGTAATTGGATATGGTTTGATCTGGTTAATGGGGTAATTGGGGGTGTTTGATCTGGTTAATGAGGTAATTGATCTTGTTTGATCAGGTTAATGGGGTAATTGATCTTGTTTGATCTGGTTAATGGGGTAATTGATCTTGTTTGATCTGGTTAATCATATCATTGACTTTGATCTGGTTAATGAGGTCATTGATTTTATTTCCTCTTACCTTTCAGCTCCCTGTGGAGCTAGGTCTCCAACAAACACCTTCTAAACCGTTCTGTTTCTTGCCATTCTTTTAAGATCATTCCATGTCTTCCCTATCATCTTCATCTCTGCTTCCATCTGTCTTCCCCAAGAATATTTTGGTCTTCCTCTTTGTCTTTTTCTTTAGGGATTCCAAATACAGGTCTGTTGTGTAATACTCTAAGTTTGCTTTCTCAGTGTGTGTCCTATCCAGCGCCATCATTTTCGCTGTATCTCTTTATCCACTGGTATTTGACTGGTACTTTTCCATAATTCTATGTTAGTGATTTTGTCCTGCCATTTTCATCCTTCTATTCTGCACAAGCCTCCATTAATGAAGGCCTGTATCTTCATGATTGTCAATTTTTGTTGTTTTCCATGTTTCACAGTCATATAATAGGACTGACTTAACATTGGAGTTGAAAATTTTTATTTTTGTATTGAACCTTATTTCTTTGGATTTCCATATTTATCCCAGTGCAATGAATGCCCCTCTTGCTTTTGATATCCTTATTTTGGTATCATTCTCTGTTCCTCCCTCTTTGTCTATATCACTGCCCAGATGTATGTAAGATTGTATGTCTAGCAAAAAGTAATTTTAATGCCATGAAAAATATACTAACAAAACAAATATCAGCAGGGCTGAAACTAAGAATGGCAAAATGTTACATCTCAATATTCCTGTATGGTGCAGAAACATGGACATTAGACAAGAAAACAGAACAGAAATTTGAAGCCTTTGAAATGTGGATTTATAGAAGAATAGGTAGAATTGGGTGGAAAGAAAAGAAAACAAACAAAGTTTTAAAACAACTGAAAATAAAAAGAGAACTACTAAATACGATTAAGACAAGACAAATGAAATTTTTGGGCCATGTTAAAAGACAGAACAGCCTACTAAAAGTAATATTGGAAGGGAAAATACAAGGTAAAAGAGGCAGACCAAGACTAACATTGACGAGTAACATCAAATGATGGACAAGTCAATCTATGACAGCCTGCACCTTCAAAGCAAGAAACAGAGTAGAATGGCGATCCATGGTAGCCAACCTTCGTTGTGGAGAAGGCACTCGATGATGATGATTTGGTTATTGCCAACTGCATTAATTCTCATAATGTTGGTCTTCTCTATTTTCAGTTCCAACTGCTGTGATCTCTCATCAAGTATGCTCATTTTATCTTGAATCTGTTGATGGTTGTGTGATAGGAGAGCTATGTCATCAGCAAAATCTAAATCATTAAATTGCTTGGTCAGTGACCACTGGTTTCCATTTCTGTTATACTGAGTTATTTTCATAGTCCAATCTATGGCCAGTAGAAAGAGAAATGAAGATAGAATGCATCTGTCTTACTCCTGTTCTTATTTCAAAAGCTTCTGTAAGCTGCTTTCATGCACAACACCACATTTCATTCCTTCATACCTTATTCTTATCAGGTTAATAAACTTTATGGGGATTCCGTAATGGCTCAGTGACTTCCAAAGTATTCCACTGTCTAAACGATCAACTATGTTTGTATTATTAATTTATTATTATTATTCCACATACTTCGTGATCATAATAGAACTGGATTTCCATGGCAGCAGAAGAGATGAATAAATTGCTGACAGAATTACTGTGATGAGGAAACTGTTAAGGAACTCGATGAGGAGCAGACCAACAAATATAAAAACAGCTGCACGCAGACAATATTAGACCAGGTCAGCCAAATGACGTCTGACTTTGGAAGGATACCCAGAATACAAGATAGACGGAAATAAAAATTACTATGGCAGACAAGATTAATGTTAGTAGACAAGTCATACAGGGAGCATGAAACTGTTACTGATTTCCAAAGTATTCAGTGGGTGAAGTGCAGGCAGAAGCAATCAAAGAAAGAAGAATGTAGCCTACTGTGACTACCAGTACTCCAGTGTTGTCTTCCTTTATTAGAAATAAAATATCGAGTACCCATTTAAAGCTCAGTGAATCTAGAAGCTCTGATCGAAAACAAACCTGACGCATTGTCCTCAAAAGACCTGTTCTAACGCGGCTCCAAGGAGTAACCAAAACGGTAGCAAATCATGCTCAATATCTATAAAAATGTAACACACAAGATAGTACTGTACCCATAGTCTTTATCCGCTAATAGACCAATCAAGAATAATAGCAATGACAGCCTTAATGGCTCATCCTCATTGGACATCGAACTCGTCCATAAGTGCTCAGATGCTCTCTCTAAGTAAGTTCCTCAGTGTGTGGGGATAGGCCCGTCCAGTTCTGTGTTGATTTGTTATTCGTCTGTGTATCCTTGCCTGGGGCTCCTTCCTGGCATCCCCAGTTTTGATCTGATGTTCGTGCAGTCCGAACATGGTTGTAGATTAATTAGCATTGACTGAATGAGTCATCAGCTCGCCCTGCCTCCCTGAAATGGTTCAGAATGTCAACTCGGTCTATTAGCGTCCGTTATCCACGGCAGCTGTTCCAACCAGGCTGTCAGCTTGTTCCTTTCCTTTCAAGCCCAAGTGTCCAGGGACAAAAATGAAAAGGATCCCAATCAGTACTGAGCTCTTTGGCGACACCAACCACTACCTTTTTGTTCAGCCTCCTTTGATTTCCCTCAGTATGCTCTTACAGAGTCATCCAGAAAACATACTTGGAAAAAAAAAAGTTATGTTTCAAGCCGGGTTACTTTAGTTAAAGAATAATTTCCAAGGTTAAACTACTTGTAGTTACAGCGAAAGCACTGGTCTCCTCCTGTTCTTTCTCTGACCGGGAACGTGAAAGTCCACGAGCTTCGACTGTGCTGAACAACAGACCCCTCAGTGTCAATAATGGCCTTACCCTCAGGTGAATGTTCGTAGGTCAAGACCTGAGTCTCAGCCTCCACGGCCACAGTGTTTTGTTGTCTCCATTCTCTGTTCAAAGTGATGCAAACCAAAAAGGACGTTGCGCACTCTGCTGGCACCAGTGCACACTCTTCCCCAGGATCAATGTCATCCTAGTGGACAAATCTATGGTTTTCCTGTTTTGAGGCTGCTATCCTTTCACCTCCCAATCTCACTGTGTAGTGGATGATATACATCAGCATTCTCTTTCTCGCTCTCTCTCTGTGTGTGCCTATGCGTGCGTATATTATAAGGGATAAAGGATGGAGACCAAGACGCGGATCACAGCTGGACTGAAATTGGTTAGTGACTCATAGCTGACCACTTGGATCAGGATTATCGGCAAGGGGGATCGAGGGAGAAAGTAACCCATTACCCACAAATGCCATACTTTATTTCTGGCATTCACCCGACCACTACTAAAGGAATGAATAATCCTTTAGTCATTCGCCCTTAAAAAGACGTTCAGATTACGTAAGTAGTATAGAAACCGTATCACGCTAGCCATTAGAGCAGAATTGCACTTCAATAATAGTCTCTGTACATGTTTTCAACAATTTCTGTGCATATTTTTGTTCGTCCAAGTTCGGCTGTACCGTTCGGCTCGGTCGGCCATTTTTTTTTGTCAGTGACCCGCGGCTTATCGGTGACCCGGTGGCTCATGGGCTATCGCTGTGACCCGGCTCGTGTTAGGTGACGCGGTGACTGTGCCTTATCGGTCGGGGATTAGTGACTAGACGACAGGTAAATTTGAGCGTGTATGCTGTCCTTAGTGAAGGTTATTTTAGAGATGAGTGTTAGTGATTTTAAATGTTGATATAAAGTTTGGGATGGAATATTATACTTAAGAAACGTTAAGAAATTCGTAAATTATATTGTTAGGAAAATTATTGTTGTCAAGGAATGTTGTTGTGAAGTTGACGGTTAATCGCGTGTTTGGGGTGGTATTGTTGTCAAGAATGTGGTATTTTAAATGCTGACGGGGTGTTAAACAATGCATTGTTAGTGAAGGTTATTTTAAATGCTGATGGAAAACCGTTGGCACGCTTAGGAAAATTATGGAATATTGTTATTTATTTACACTAAAAAAATAATAAATCTAAAATAGGAATTTATAAAACGTCTCTCTCTCTCTCTCTCTCTCTCTCTCATTCTCTCTCTATCTCTTTCTCTCTCTATCTCTCTCTCTCTCTCTCTCTCTCTGACAAGTGAATTAACCAAGTCAAATAAAACAAATTCGTTCTATATTTAATTTCACAGCTTTTTATTAATACAACAGAGAACAGATACATGAAAATATATTACTTTTCGGTTGCTGAATTTATTAATTTTAACCGTCTGGGCTTCCTACCTCCTGTTTTGGTGGTACTGTCTATTTGTGTTAAATTGCTATCAAATACAGGTATATAGGAAGGTTGATTAGCTTTCAAACACAACCCCCCCCCCCTCCATTTTGACAAAACCTTGATCAAAGCTGGAATATGTAATTGGTGACTCTGCTGAATCACCCGGGATATCAGCGCTGACCGTTCGGCTCGGTCGGCCATTTTTTTTTGTCTGTGACCCGTGGCTTATCGGTGGCTCGTGGGCTATCATGGTGACCCGGCTCGTGTTAGGTGGCGTGGTGACCGTGGCTTATCAGTCGGGGATTAGTGACTAGACGACGGGTAAATTTGAGCGTGTATGCTGTCATTAGTGAAGGTTATTTTAAAGATGGAGTGTTAGTGATTTTAAATGTTGATATAAAGTTTGGGACGGAATATTATATACTTAAGAAACGTTAAGAAATTCATAAATGATATTTTTAGGAAAATTATTGTTGTCAAGGAATGTTGTTGTGAAGTTGACGGTTAATCGCGTGTTTGGGGTAGTATTGTTGTCAAGAATGTGGTATTTTAAATGCTGATGGGGTGTTAAACAATGCGTTGTTAGTGAAGGTTATTTTAAATGATGATGAAAAACCGTTGGCTCGCTTAGGAAAATTATTATGGAATGTTGTTATTTATTTACACACAAAAAAAATTATGTTATTTGAAACGTTAAAAAATAAAATAGTTTAATGGAAATAAATCGGACATGTCAAAAAATAAAACATCCGACTCTGAGCCACTCGCGCTAAGGGACAGAGACAAGGCCAAATTCGTTGAGACTTTATACCTCGTGACCAAGTCACATGGATTGTGGTTCGTGACCGATCACATGACAAGGTGCGCTCGTGACCGATCACATGACAAACCGTGCTCGTGACCGATCACTCATGATCGGTCACATGACATGTAGTCGCTAGTAGATACATGTGATCACGAAAGGTGGTTGATGATGAGTCATGTCCAATATTAAAGATGGTTGATGTGACGTGCCCAATATTAAAGATGGTTGAACAAGTGTATTTCTATAAGACATGAACGTCAAACCGTGAGTAGTAATATTTAAACATTGGGAAATATATAAAAGTAATATTTATTTATTTTTTTAAAGTGTTATTTATTTTCTAATTTAATTTTATCGATGGTGTATTGTGCTTTGTTTGGTTATTGGTAACTCCATATCTTAATCCTTTACAATCCTTTGTAATCCTTTATTGTTAAATAGTTGTGTGGTGGAATAAATGTGATGTAGGATATATATGTTATTTTTTTATTTATTTTCTAATTTTATTGTCGATGTCCGCGTGGTTTGGTCAGACAACAAATTTTCTGTGTTCAGACATCAACTAGCTCTCTCTCTCTCTCTCTCTCTCTCTCTCTCTCTCTCTCTCTCTAACAAATGAATTAACCAAGTCAAATAAAACAAATTTGTATTTAATTCCACAACTTTTTTATTAATACAACAGAGAACAGATACTTGAAAATATATACATGTATTACTGTTCGATTGTTGAATTTGGGCATCGATGGACCCCCCTAAGTCGAAATAGCCACGGAGCGAGCAAACGATAAATGATACGGTCGTTACTGTGTTGTCTCGATTAAAAAGGCATGAGAATTCTATTAAGCTTCGCGCCACGACACTTAAAAATTATATAATAAACACAAAATAGACCACACGTGTTGCTAAACAAATCTTGCAACACCCGTGGGTTGTAGACGAATGGAACGTGTGAGTTCCGCTTGATAAAGTTTAAAATATCCATGTGTCTGGGAGGTAAACCGTAGGAATTGAAATACTCACATTCCCCAAGAGCGTTGTAAAAGAGGGCCACCCATTGCTCACCAGGTTCGTGGGCAGGGTCGGTGTTTATGACAAAGGCTGCAGTCGATGGTGGGCGGTAAGTGGTTTCATGGAAGCACACTAACAAGGGAACAACGTTAAACGAAAATATCCGACATCAAAAGGTTATAAATCTCCCCCGTGTTCATCTTCTTTCTCTCAAACGGCGAAGTCTGTTAGAATCTGCCATGTCTTGGACACCTCGAGTACTGAGTCCAACTCTGCCTAGATGACAACTTGTAGGGGACTAGTTGTGGGAGTGGCAAACTTGAGTTCTATCGACAAGGGCCTGCTTGTGGCTAGCTCAAAATGGGAGCCGTCTAGTAGACTGGAGGAGAGGTCAAAACCAAATAGACAAAATCCGTCCTTGAACTCTCAATAATCAATATTATTCCCAGCATCTTTACCAATCAGACCCAGGGCCAGATTTGTACCAAAGAAAGCTCTCGCGTATTGATTTCGTTCAAAGTCCATAGTTAGAGGCTTTCCGGAAATACATTTCCCGTCGACCGTCAGGTTCATATAAGTCAAACCAAAGTGTTGAAAATTGAATGGGTTAGCGGTATAAACACCATTAAAGGCACTGGCTGTAATCAGACCTATCACTATACGGGTTGGTGTTTGAAACAAAAATAGTCTTGACTTGGAGAACATACCGCTAGTGATGGAAAATGTCTTGATGGTAACCCTCTTGATCGGGTACCGAGCATTCCCGCTTAAAAGAGCCTTTTCGTGGGTCATAGAAATCGCATGGTTTAGCTTAGCTTTCCTGACCACGAGCGCGGCGTGGGTGATAACACTCTTATAACCCACAGACCTATCATGAGCAATGATGTTGAACACATCCTTAGAGGGCGTGAGTTTGATCTTTACATCGACTCTGTTTAACATGTAACGATCCTGCACAAAGACATCAGAGCGCAAACGACCCATCATTTCAATCTATTTATTACTCGAAGTCAAATTGCGCCGTGTTTTAAATCCCTCATTTTCTTTCAAATTATCGTGATGGCCCGCTGTGTCTTTGTAGAACAGAGTGGCAGTCAAGTATCCTGTTTTCGCATCCTCCCCGTAGTTTAGCGTAGTCTCAAACACTGCTCTAAAAGGATAGGTAATCTCGATGGTGTAACCGTGTCGTTTAGAGATATGTGAAAATGGACTGTGAAGATAATTGTTGACTTGTCCTATCTCAGCATCCGATGGCACACTATCCCCATTGGGGAGGGTGATCATGACCCGGTGATACAAAAACGTATTGAAAAGATCTAGATACTCCTTGTTGTTTCCCGAAATGAAAAACTCGATGGGTGTGTCATGTGACAAGGCTGCAATCGGACGAATTTCAATAAATTGACCAGAGTCTAGAGATGTCTGTATGGGTGGAACGCTAAAAAAATCCAAACCAGAGTGAAAACACTCACACGACTTAGGGTGAATGAAAGACATTAATAATCGAAAATGTCCTTTACCACCGACACCCTCGTCTTCGTCTTGTGCGCCGAATGAAGGGGGAACTGTCCAGCTGTCGGTTTTATCCTCTTCGTAATGAGTTCTCCTGGTGGAGGTACCTTCATACCTCGCTTTCTGCTTTGTCCTCGTCGTAAACCACTTCCTGATTGGTTGTTACCACTCAGGTGGTCTACGGCCCCGTGTATCAACCGCTGACCAGCCTCCTTAGCTCATTCTTTGAAAACTTCAACAATATTTTTCCCGGCTAATGCGTCCTGTGCGACCTGCAGACCAGTCTCCAATCCTTCTCTGAGCAAGGCTTTACCCCCTGTTTTTAACCAGGGTAAAATAGCCTTCCCGATTCCCCCAAAGAAACTTCCGATCCCTCGACCACTCTGACTTCGACCTCCTATAAACACGGGCATTCCATAACCCGTCTGACAGCAGTAAAAGTCTTCGTATAACTCAACATCGCGATGAAGGGGTGTGTGTCTCACCATTATACCAAATCGAGATGTTTCTTCACTCGAAAGTGTACCGTTAGCTCCGACGTCCCGCTGGTGAATGGGATGGTTTTTCCATGTTCATTGGCTGAAAGGATTTCTACGATATTGAAGGAAAATCTACACACGGGGACGTAGTGAGGCTTATCGTAGATCTGAAACACCACGGTGTGATTTCTGTTTAGAACAGGCATGCTCCTGAGGAGAGGTACCATCACATCCCCGACCAGTCTGGGTGAAACAATATCACAGTAGACGTAGACATTTTTCGCAACACTTTCCAAGTCCATTGCGCCCACGCTGTAGATATCGGGGGTGGCGCCTGTTATACAGGTCGTGGGGAAGGCTAACATGTTTTTCAAAGTGTCGCTTATGGTAAAGCTGACCCCTTTTTCGTAGAGTTTCAAGATGGCTTTATTCACCTCCTTTGCATAAAAGAATCTCATTTTTTTCGCTTTCACATCTGGGCTCGACTCCTCCGCTTTTATGATCAACGCATTCAATGCGTTGATGAAACCATCGATTATCTCGTATAACCCCGACTCCAGGGGCACGTTGAAATGAAATCTAACACTGCAAATTTTGTTGTTATCGAGAAGTTCGCATCGAATCCAGACATCACCCGCTATTACATTGAAAAAGTTTAGGTGGAAACTGTATCTCCACCAGCGCGATCTCATACTGCGTCAAAATGTCAATGGTCTGAGGGAGTTTAACGAAAAAGTGGCCAGGATTATTATCCTTAAAAAGTTCCATAGATGCATTGCTGGGTAGGGTGATATAAAAACTCATGTTACTTGTTTCACCGTCGCCTCTCCAAGTATGGATTCGGTAGCATGTAACCCAAACAGCTGCTCAGTAGGGCTATCCGCAGTTTTCCGTCCTTTGCGTCTGGCTCTTCGGTGGTCAGATTGAACAGAGAGACCGCGATAATGGTATATATAACTACCACTTGACAAATAAAGACAAGGTACCCCACCTGTTGTGGGTACATTTGTTTAGCCAGATTGATAATTATAATTTGACTTACATCTCGCAGGTTCTTGAAATAGACTAAATAATGTGTATTGAGGCTTATGGTTCGATGTTCCTTGTTTTTTCCTAATAGGTTTTCAACAATATACATCACACTAATATCTCTGTGATGACTACCTTTGCTGAATAATTTTGTTACCCTGTCGTCCGTCTCCGACATCAAGTCATTAATGATGATCAGTCTTCTCTTCTTACCACCGTCCAATTTATCGATGTCTGGTAGACCCTCTATAAATCTCACTGACCCCATGGTCTCGTATATTGGTTGCCATTCCCCATAACACCATATAACTTCCTCCGGCATGAGGACAACTAACTCGTGAAGGTTCTGTATTAATTTTTGCACAAATACCGTTTTCCCACATCCTGTAGGACCGGAAATCAGAGCTGTGAATGGGTGTTTCCATCAGGGATCTATCCTCACAAATGACACTTTAGTGATTATACCACCGAAAAAAATGTATATACATTTTTTTTTCTCACATCCACGACGCTGAATGGGGATTTGCTGTAACAGTGAGAACAAGTGATTTTAGGTCAGCACGCAAGGTTTCCCCTCTTTAACTCACACCTATTTTAAAATCCACAGTCTGTATAAACACTACAGGATTTCCTAGTCTCAACACGCGATACCTGAGGCCGAATTGTTACATACACATCAGCACCCTATTGGCTCAGTCCGAGGGATCACTGAACATGTCTCAACACACCTGATAACGTATTGCGATAGTTACTATAAATAGATGGTCCTCGACCTGATTACAGCAAGGTATAAAGCCCAGTCGATTAGTGTATATGCACACACACGGATAACCAGCGTCTGTTACCTAATGGTTTATGTTTGTTTTCTTTGAATATGGAGTCTTGTAGTGTGAATATGCCAACTTCGTTTGCTATATCCGATCAGCGCATATTCATGTCACGTGGTAATGAGAATATAATTCCATTGTCAAAGGATGGTGTTAAGGCAGTCTCAGTTTGTGTTTTTTGTAACAGACCATTGATAAACATAAGGACATATAACGGTGAGAGTTTTTTGAAGTTTCCTACCAGAGCTGGTATAATACTCTCTCGAGAGAGAAATTTATCACGCTAGTTGAGCTGCGAGATGAGATTTTAACCGCTTATGCGAACCTCAACAACATGCCACTTCTTGTTAACCAGAACCTCAACTACACGCCACCTCTTGTTAACCAGAACCTCAACTACACACCATCTTTTGATAACCAGAACCTCAACTACATACCATCTCTTGATAACCAGAACCTCAACTATACACCATCTCTTGATAACCAGAATCTCAACTACATGCCACCTTTTGTTAACCAGAACCTCACTCTTGTTAACCAGACGAAAGATCCCGCAGTCAGCGTGGATATCCCGGGTGATTCAACAGAGTCACCAATTACATATTCCAGCTTTGATCAAGGTTTTGTCAAAATGGAGGCGGGTTGTGTTTTGAAAGCTAATCAACCTTCCTATGTACCTGTGTTTGATAGACATTTAACACAAATAGACAGTACCACCAAAACAGGAGGTAGGAAACCCAGATGGTTAAAATTAATAAATTCAGCAACCAAACAGTAATATATTTTCATGTATCTGTTCTCTGTTGTATTAATAAAAAGCTGTGAAATTAAATATAGAACGAATTTGTTTTATTTGACTTGGTTAATTCACTTGTCAGAGAGAGAGAGAGAGATACATAGAGAGAGTGATAGAGCGAAAGAGAGAGAGAGACGTTTTATAAATTCCTATTTTAGATTTATTATTTTTTTAGTGTAAATAAATAACAATATTCCATAATGTTCCTAAGCGAGCCAACGGTTTTCCATCATCATTTAAAATAACCTTCACTAACAATGCCTTGTTTAACACCCCGTCAGCATTTAAAATACCACATTCTTGACAACAATACCACCCCAAACACGCGATTAACCGTCAACTTCACAACAACATTCCTTGACAACAATAATTTTCCTAACAATATAATTTACGAATTTCTTAACGTTTCTTAAGTATAATATTCCGTCCCAAACTTTATATCAACATTTAAAATCACTAACGCCCCATCTTTAAAATAACCTTCACTAAGGACAGCATACACGCTCAAATTTACCTGTCGTCTAGTCACTAATCCCCGATCGATAAAGCACGGTCACCGCGTCACCTAACACGGGCCGGGTCACCGCGATAGCCCATGAGCCACCGGGTCACCGATAAGCCGCGGGTCACTGACCAAAAAAAAATGGCCGACCGAGCCGAACGGTACAGCCGAACTTGGATGAACAAAAATATGCACAAAAGTTGTTGAAAACATGTACAGAGTCTATTATTGAAGTGCAATTCTGCTCTAATGGCTACAGTGATACGGTTTCTATACTACTGACGTAGTTACGCTATATCGCGGTTTGTCATTGGGCCGTGATGTTTGCGTCGTTTGGACCAACATATTGACTTAAGAGCCGTGTAGCAATGAGTTATCTTCTTGACTTTCCAACCATGGATGACAGAATCAAGATCTGGAGAGCACGAGCATACCTGAAGATTAGTACAGATACAGAGCATCCATTGCACCACGTGCTTAACACAGAGAAAGGTACCAGGCTAAAAAGAGGCAAATCATGGGTGGGCCGAGCAGAAGATGTCATCAAACAGGTCTGTGGGCTTACCAATATCAGCGTTGGTGAGGAGTGGATACCGGTGCCTACGTCATTCAAGGGAACTTTCTCATGTATTGTCACACTCGACAGGAAAAGTAGGGAACAGAACCCGGTCGTGGTTAATACTGAGGTCAACGGTCTCATCTTCGATAACACCGATGAGAAAGATGCAGTCATCTATACAGACGGATCTGTAAGATGACACGAAAGAAGTGCATGGGCATTTACAGCACGCTCGGCAGGCAGAATAGCCAAGGAAGACAGTGGTATGTATGTCATGATCACGAGTAGCATGACAATGGAGGTGATGGCAGTGACCAAGGCATTCAAATGGTTAGAGTCACAAGACTACACCCACGCATGTATACTGAGTGATTCGATGAGCATGATAAAAAAAGTGGATACGGGCTTTGTACGCATGCAATGGTTAGAGTCGTTGCAGAAATCCAAAATACGTAAGGTCACCTTTGTCTATGTCCCTGGACATGCGGGAGTACGGGGAAATGAGAGAGCGGACAGGTTGGCTAGCTGCGCTGTCGTTGAGGACGGGCAACCAATGGATCGGGCGGACATCATCAATGCCCTCCGAGATGTGGGAAGAGCACAGGACTTCGACAAACACAGATCCACGTCACTTCTTCGGATGATGGAAATGGGAGTTAAGATGGGCACAGCCAGAAATGAGAAACTTGGTGGCCGTGTAAGAAGACTTATCAACCAACATAGAACTGGAGTCGTCAGTCGCTGGACACTGAGGGAATTGCTGAGGAGGGGATCTGAGCACCTATGGACATGTTCGGAGTGCAATGATGATGACCCGCAAATAACTCAATAACAATAGCCGTATTTTGTATGATCCGGTTCCTTCCCTCTTCGATCTCTACTCGCTTGGCCAGACGGATTAGTCATTTTTTCCAGGAGTACTATTTGGAGGTTGAATGAGGTCTTGGATCAGCTCTGTTCGCCTATCCTGACTCACTCATTCAGAGTCAGCTGTGGGTCTCTGGCCGCTATCAGCTCTATTGTTCGCGGATCCTGACTCACTCAGTCAGAGTCGGCTGTGGGTCTCTGGCCGCTATCAGCTCTATTGTTCGCGGATCCTGACTCACTCAGTCAGAGTCGGCTGTGGGTCTCTGGCCGCTATCAGCCCAGTTGCAGGTGGGCGTCACGACCCATAATGCCATACTATAGTCGAATGTGGTGTGCACATAAGGCATAGTCATATGGTGAACGCAGCGCAAGAAAACTGAACGCAAAGTACAATTGAAATTTTTCTGATGTCACCATTTCTGGTATTTGTGTTTGTTTCTAGTAAGACAAAATACTTGTTTGTAAAAAAAATGTTTGTTTTTCAAGTATCTCGCCTTACGTGCTATGATAATTTTTTTCTCGTATCTTAGACCCATGTTTGGTGTTGTGACACGCGATATGTGAACTGTCATCATTCGTCATATCGTTTGCTTTTATCAAAATGTATTTGTGAGTTTAAGTAATGGCTACAGTCAATATGTCACAGCGTTGCCATTCTGGCATTTTGTTTTAACCGCCCTATGAAGTAGTGCATTGTCTGTGTAATTGTTACCGGTAATTCTGTATGGGTACCATTAGCATGTACGTTTAGTGGGTCACGTGATCTACTTATGTAATCCATTAGTGTAATTGCAAATAGTTACGCGGAATTATACTTTTTTTCAACACATTAATAAATGTACAATATTTCTACACACAGAGAAATTAGCATGAATTGTGTGTACATTAATGCAGTCGTATTATATAGTGCGCATTTACGTGCTATAATCAGGACCGGATTTAGACTCGGTGAGGCCCTAAGCTGGTTAAGCGAAATGAAATTGTGAGGCCTGCTGTTAACAAAAATTAACACCAGAAAGTCTCTGTCGTATATTACAATAGCTATATATTACAGCAATATAAACAAATTTGAGGTCCTCTCGTATTGTGAGGTCCTAAGCCTAGATCCGGCGACGGATAGAATAGGTTTGTATGGGGAACATATTAACTAGGGCGATCTCGTTCGATTATCTTGTCTGTACGATTGTTATTACAGTCCAATGTGATTTCATGGTCTACTGCTTGAAATGTGTATGTTTCCTTCCACAGCATCAGCAACAAGTAGCAGCAGCGGTAGAAAGGGCTAAGCAAGTCACCATGCAGGAGCTGAATGCCATCATTGGGGTATGTACTTGAGTAGCTCACCACGGCTTCTCTATATTCCTCTTATGCACTTGTCTATCATGGTTGTTCACTCTCTTTTCACTTGTCTCGTGGATGTTCACTCTTTTCACTTGTCTCCTGGATGTTCACTCTTTTCACTTGTCTCGTGGATGTTCACTCTTTTCACTTGTCTCGTGGATGTTCACTATTTTCACTTGTCTCACGGATATTCACTCTTTTCACTTATATCACAGATGTTCACTATTCTCTCGTGTCTCACGGATGTTCACTCTTTTCACTTGTCTCTCTTGGATGTTCACTCTTCTCACTTGTCTCTCTTGGATGTTCACTCTTCTCACTTGTCTCTCACAGATGTTCACTCTTCTCACTTGTCTCTCTTGGATGTTCACTCTTCTCACTTGTGTCATTGATGTTCACTCTTCTCACTTGTCTCTCTTGGATGTTCACTCTTCTCACTTGTCTCATTGATGTTCACTCTTCTCACTTGTCTCTCTTGGATGTTCACTCTTCTCACTTGTCTCATTGATGTTCACTCTTCTCACTTGTCTCTCTTGGATGTTCACTCTTCTCACTTGTCTCTCTTTGATGTTCACTCTTCTCACTTGTCTCTCACAGATGTTCACTCTTCTCACTTGTCTCTCATTGATGTTCACTCTTCTCACTTGTCTCTCTTGGATGTTCACTCTTCTCACTTGTCTCTCTTTGATGTTCACTCTTCTCACTTGTCTCTCACAGATGTTCACTCTTCTCACTTGTCTCATTGATGTTCACTCTTCTCGCTTGTTTCATGGATGTTCACTCTTCTCACTTGTCTCTCTTTGATGTTCACTCTTATCACTTATCTCTCATGGATGTTCACTCTTCTCACTTGTCTCTCTTTGATGTTCACTCTTATCACTTATCTCTCACGGATGTTCACTCTTCTCACTTGTCTCTCTTGGATGTTCACTCTTTTCACTTGTCTCTCTTTGATGTTCACTCTTTTCACTTGTCTCTCTAGGATGTTCACTCTTCTCACTTGTCTCTCTTGGATGTTCACTCTTCTCACTTGTCTCTCTTTGATGTTCACTCTTCTCACTTGTCTCTCACTGATGTTCACTCTTCTCACTTGTCTCATTGATGTTCACTCTTCTCACTTGTCTCTCTTGGATGTTCACTCTTCTCACTTGTCTCTCTTGGATGTTCACTCTTTTCACTTGTCTCTCTTTGATGTTCACTCTTCTCACTTGTCTCTCTTGGATGTTCACTCTTCTCACTTGTCTCACGGATGTTCACTCTTCTTACTTGTCTCTTTGATGTTCACTCTTCTCACTTGTCTCTCTTGGATGTTCACTCTTCTCACTTGTCCCTCTTTGATGTTCACTCTTCTCACTTGTCTCTCTTGGATGTTCACTCTTTTCACTTGTCTCTCTAGGATGTTCACTCTTCTCACTTGTCTCTCTTGGGTGTTCACTCTTCTCACTTGTCTCTCACGGATGTCTTCTCACTTGTCTCTCTTTGTCTCTCACGGTCTTCACGCTTCTTCACTTGTCTCTCTTGGATGTTCACTCTTCTCACTTGTCTCATTGATGTTCACTCTTCTCACTTGTCTCATTGATGTTCACTCTTCTCACTTGTCTCTCTTGATGTTCACTCTTCTCACTTGTCTCTCTTGGGTGTTCACTCTTCTCACTTGTCTCTCACGGATGTTCACTCTTTTCATTTGTCTCTCACGGATATTCACGCTTTTCACTTGTCTCTCTTGGATGTTCACTCTTTTCATTTGTCTCTCACGGATGTTCTCTCTTCTCACTTGTCTCTCTTGGATGTTCACTCTTCTCACTTGTCTCTCACGGATGTTCTCTCTTCTCACTTGTCTCTCTTGGATGTTCACTCTTTGCACTTGTCGCTCACTGCTCTTCACACTTTGAAATCGTCATTCACGATTCATTTCTTCATATTGCCTTTCATTGCCGTTTTCTCTCTAAACCTGTCTCTTCAGGTCATTACATCTCGTCTTATATAGCTGTTCCTTTTCTTCTTTATAGTTCTCCCTTCTTGTCTTTATGGTTGTTCCTTCTTGTCTCTTATGGCTGTTCCTTCTAGTCTGTATGGCTTTTCTTTCTTGTCTCTTATGGCTGTTCCTTCTCATCTCTTATGACTGTTTCTTCTTTCCTCTATTGGCTATTCCTTTTCATCTCTTATGGCTGTTCCTTCTCATCTCTTATGACTGTTCCTTCTCTCCTCTAATGGCTGTTTCTTCTTTCCTCTATTGGCTATTCCTTTTCATCTCTTATGGCTGTTTCTTCTCTTCCCTTATGGCTGTTCTTCTTCTCTTATGGCTGTTCTCTCTCTAGACATGAATGTTCCTCTTATGGTTTTTTTTTTTTTTACAACGGTACCTCTCCAAACTTGTCTCTTAGTAATTATCTCCTGTCTTAACTTGTCTCTTAATGATTGTCTGCTCTCTAAACTTGTCTCTTATTAATTGTCTCCTGTCTTAACTTGTCTCCTAATGATTATCTCCTCTCTAAACTTGTCTCCTAATGATTATCTCCTGACTTAACCTGTCTCTTAATAATTGTCTCCTCTCAAAACTTGACTCTTTAAGATTGTCTCCTCTCTAAACTTGTCTATTAATAATTGTCTCCTCTTTAAACTTGTCTCTTAATGACTGTCTCCTCTAAATTTATGTTTTAATGATTGTCTCCTCTCTAAATTTGTCTCTAAACTTGTCCCTTAATGATTGTCTCCTCTCTAAATTTGTCTCTTAATAATTGTCTCCTCTCTAAACTTGTCTCTTAATGATTGTCTCCTCTCTTAACTTGTTTTTTTAATTGTCGTCTCCTCTCTTAACTTGTTTTTTTTTTATAATTGTCGTCTCCTCTCTAAACTTGTCTCTTAATTATTGTCTCCTCTCTAAACTTGCCTCTTAATAATTGTCTCCTCTCTAAACTTGTCTCTTAATAATTGTCTGCTCTCTAAACGTGTTTATTAATAATTGTCTCCTCTCTAAACTTGCCTCTTAATAATTGTCTGCTCTCTAAACTTGTCTCTTAATAATTGTCTCCTCTCTAAACTTGTCTCTTAATAATTGTCTCCTCTCTAAATTTGTCTCTTAATAATTGTCTCCTCTCTAAACTTGTCTCTTAATAATTGTCTCCTGTCTTAACTTGTCTCTTAATGATCGTCTCCTCTCCTAACTTGTTTTTTAATGACCGTCTCCTCTCTAAACTTGTCTCTTAATAATTGTCTCCTGTCTTAACTTGTCTCTTAATGATCGTCTCCTCTCCTAACTTGTTTTTTAATGACCGTCTCCTCTCTAAACTTGTCTCTTAATGATTTTGTCCTCTCTAAACTTGTCTTTAAATATCTTCTCCTCTCCAAACTTGTCTCTTAATGATTGTCTGCTCTCTAAATTTGTCTCTTAATGATTGTCTGCTCTCTAAACTTGTCTCTTAATAATTGTCTCCTGTCTTAACTTGTCCCTTAATGATTGTCTCCTCTCTTAATGATTGTCTCCTCTCTTAATGATCGTCTCATCTCCTAACTTGTTATTTTAATGATCGTCTTCTCTCTAAACGTGTCTCTTAATAATTTTCTCCTGTCTTAACTTGACCCTTAATGATTGTCTCCTCTCTTAACTTGTCCCTTAATGATTGTCTGCTCTCTAAACTTGTCTCTTAATAATTGTCTCCTGTCTTAACTTGTCCCTTAATGATTGTCTCCTCTCTTAATGATTGTCTCCTCTCTTAATGATCGTCTCCTCTCCTAACTTGTTATTTTAATGATCGTCTTCTCTCTAAACGTGTCTCTTAATAATTGTCTCCTCTCTAAACTTTTCTCTTAATGATTGTCTCCTCTCTAAACTTGTCCCTTAATGATCGTCTCCTCTCTAAACGTGTCTCTTAATAATTGTCTCCTGTCTTAACTTGTCTCTTAATGATTGTCTCCTGTCTTAACTTGCCCCTTAATAATTGTCTCCTGCCTTAACTTGTCTCTTAATAATTGTCTCCTGTCTTAACTTGTCTCTTAATAATTGTCTCCTGTCTTAACTTGTCTCTTAATGATTATCTCCTGTCTTAACTTGTCTCTTTGATCTCCTGTCTTAACTTGTCTCTTAATGATTGTCTCCTCTCTTAACTTGTTTTTTTAATTGTCGTCTCCTCTCTTAACTTGTTTTTTTTTTTATAATTGTCGTCTCCTCTCTAAACTTGTCGTCTCCTCTCTAAACTTGCCTCTTAATAATTGTCTCCTCTCTAAACTTGTCTCTTAATAATTGTCTGCTCTCTAAACGTGTTTATTAATAATTGTCTCCTCTCTAAAATTGCCTCTTAATAATTGTCTGCTCTCTAAACTTGTCTCTTAATAATTGTCTCCTCTCTAAACTTGTCTCTTAATAATTGTCTCCTCTCTAAATTTGTCTCTTAATAATTGTCTCCTCTCTAAACTTGTCTCTTAATAATTGTCTCCTGTCTTAACTTGTCTCTTAATGATCGTCTCCTCTCCTAACTTGTTTTTTAATGACCGTCTCCTCTCTAAACTTGTCTCTTAATAATTGTCTCCTGTCTTAACTTGTCTCTTAATGATCGTCTCCTCTCCTAACTTGTTTTTTAATGACTGTCTCCTCTCTAAACTTGTCTCTTAATGATTTTGTCCTCTCTAAACTTGTCTTTAAATATCTTCTCCTCTTAATGATTGTCTGCTCTCTAAATTTGTCTCTTAATGATTGTCTGCTCTCTAAACTTGTCTCTTAATAATTGTCTCCTGTCTTAACTTGTCCCTTAATGATTGTCTCCTCTCTTAATGATTGTCTCCTCTCTTAATGATCGTCTCATCTCCTAACTTGTTATTTTAATGATCGTCTTCTCTCTAAACGTGTCTCTTAATAATTTTCTCCTGTCTTAACTTGACCCTTAATGATTGTCTCCTCTCTTAACTTGTCCCTTAATGATTGTCTGCTCTCTAAACTTGTCTCTTAATAATTGTCTCCTGTCTTAACTTGTCCCTTAATGATTGTCTCCTCTCTTAATGATTGTCTCCTCTCTTAATGATCGTCTCCTCTCCTAACTTGTTATTTTAATGATCGTCTTCTCTCTAAACGTGTCTCTTAATAATTGTCTCCTCTCTAAACTTTTCTCTTAATGATTGTCTCCTCTCTAAACTTGTCCCTTAATGATCGTCTCCTCTCTAAACTTGTCTCTTAATAATTGTCTCCTGTCTTAACTTGTCTCTTAATGATTGTCTCCTGTCTTAACATGCCCCTTAATAATTGTCTCCTGCCTTAACTTGTCTCTTAATAATTGTCTCCTGTCTTAACTTGTCTCTTAATAATTGTCTCCTGTCTTAACTTGTCTCTTAATGATTATCTCCTGTCTTAACTTGTCTCTTAATGATTGTCTCCTTTCTTAACTTGTCTCTTAATGATTGTCTCCTGTCTTAACTTGTCTCTTAATGATTGTCTCCTGTCTTAACTTGTCTCTTAATGATTGTCTCCTGTCTTAACTTGTCTCTTAATGATTGTCTCCTGTCTTAACTTATCTCTTAATGATTGTCTCCTGTCTTAACTTGTCCCTTAATGATTGTCTCCTGTCTTAACTTGTCTCTTAATGATTGTCTCCTGTCTTAACTTGTCCCTTAATGATTGTCTCCTGTCTTAACTTGTCCCTTAATGATTGTCTCCTGTCTTAACTTGTCTCTTAATGATTGTCTCCTGTCTTAACTTGTCTCTTAATGATTGTCTCCTGTCTTAACTTGTCTCTTAATGATTGTCTCCTGTCTTAACTTGTCTCTTAATGATTGTCTCCTCTCTTAACTTGTCCCTTAATGATCGTCTCCTCTCTAAACTTTTCTCTTAATGATTGTCTCCTCACTAAACTTGTGTTTTAATGATTGTCTCCTCACTAAACTTGTGTTTTAATGATTGTCTCCTCACTAAACTTGTGTTTTAATGATTGGCTCCTCTCTAAACTTGTCTCTTAATGATTGCCTCCTCTCTAAACTGGTCTCTTAATGATTGCCTCCTCTCTAAACTGGTCTCTTAATGATTGCCTCCTCTCTAAACTCGTCTCTTAATGATTGGCTCCTCTCTAAGCTCGTCTCTTAATGATTGCCTCCTCTCTAAACTCGTCTCTTAATGATTGGCTCCTCTCTAAGCTCGTCTCTTAATGATTGTCTCCTCTCTAAACTCGTCTCTTAATGATTGTCTCCTCTCTAAACTCGTCTCTTAATGATTGTCTCCTCTCTAAGCTCGTCTCTTAATGATTGTCTCCTCTCTAAACTCGTCTCTTAATGATTGTCTCCTCTCTAAGCTCGTCTCTTAATGATTGTCTCCTCTCTAAGCTCGTCTCTTAATGATTGTCTCCTCTCTAAACTCGTCTCTTAATGATTGTCTCCTCTCTAAACTCGTCTCTTAATGATTGTCTCCTCTCTAAGCTCGTCTCTTAATGATTGTCTCCTCTCTAAACTCGTCTCTTAATGATTGTCTCCTCTCTAAGCTCGTCTCTTAATGATTGTCTCCTCTCTAAACTCGTCTCTTAATGATTGTCTCCTCTCTAAGCTCGTCTCTTAATGATTGCCTCCTCTCTAAACTCGTCTCTTAATGATTGTCTCCTCTCTAAGCTCGTCTCTTAATGATTGGCTCCTCTCTAAGCTCGTCTCTTAATGATTGTCTCCTCTCTAAACTCGTCTCTTAATGATTGTCTCCTCTCTAAGCTCGTCTCTTAATGATTGTCTCCTCTCTAAACTCGTCTCTTAATGATTGTCTCCTCTCTAAACTCATACATCTTACTATGTAAGACACTCATCGCTCTTTGATATTCTCTTTTCTCCTCCAAAAGTGTGTGCTAAATAATTGTGTTAGTAAATATATGCGAATTACGGTGTTTGGGTATGGCTTTTAGTATAATATTGCAATAACAGTATCGAGTAAAAGCAGCCTATCGATAGCTAAATTGTGTTCGGTTTCAGACCAGATCAATAATGCGAATATCACAATCAAATGAATACTTGCATATTTTCTATTCCCAGCAAACACAAGTTATGCAGATAGTGTACACATTGTAGACTAGCCGCATTCGGCATATCGTAAAGTTGTGGCTGATTTGATCTTTCATCAAGAACACAGCTTCCTTCGTGGCAACAATAAGCTGTTTATCTTTCCTATCAGTGGGATTGTTTGTGCAGTAACCCTAACTTAGGGCCGGCTGAATTGACGGCCGACATGCTGCCTTTCTCCCTTGAAGTTTAGCAATTTGAAGCTGTGAGAGGCTCGTGATACCATTTCAAGGCTGTGAATTGTCACATTGTCAGTATCTTTAGGGTCTTGTCAAACGGCTGGTATCAAACAATCATTCGTCAGCTCTGTACGCAGGCAATGGGTAGAGACATTGCTGCAGAGGTTGTCAGGTCACCGTTGTCTACGTCTCTGGACATGTGGGAGTACAAGGACACGAAAGAGTGGACAGGTTGGCTAGCTGCGCTATCGTTGAGCACGGTCCAACAATGGATCGGGCGGACATCATCAATGTCCTCCTAGATGTGGAAAGGGCACATCACTCCTTCGGATGAAAGAGATGAGAATTAAGATGGCCACAGCCAGAAACGAGAAACCTAGTGGGCGTTTAAGAAGACTTATCAACCAACACAGAACTGGAGTCTTCATTCGCTGGACGTTGTGAGACTTGCTGAGTAAGGGATCTTTATTAATATTGAGATCAGAAAGATCATATCTATGATGTACGAACTTCATAACACCAGCCAATTTCTTGTTAAGTATACTCTCACAAACATCTAGTTCAAGTATACTCTCACAAACATCTAGTTAAAGTATACTCTCACAAACATCTAGTTAAAGTATACTCTCACAAACATCTAGTTAAAGTATACTCTCACAAACATCTAGTTAAATTATACTCTCACAAACATCTAGTTCAAGTATACTCTCACAAACATCTAGTTAAAGTATACTCTCACAAACATCTAGTTTAAGTATACTCTCACAAACATCTAGTTAAACTATACTCTCACAAACATCTAGTTCAAGTATACTCTCACAAACATCTAGTTAAACTATACTCTCACAAACATCTATTTAAACTATACTCTCGCAAACATCTAGTTCAAGTATACTCTCACAAACATCTAGTTCAAGTATACTCTCACAAACATCTAATTAAACTATACTCTCACAAACATCTAGTTCAAGTATACTCTCACAAACATCTAATTAAACTATACTCTCACAAACATCTAATTAAACTATACTCTCACAAACATCTATTTAAACTATACTCTCGCAAACATCTAGTTCAAGTATACTCTCACAAACATCTAGCTAAAGTATACTCTCACAAACATCTAATTAAACTATACTCTCACAAACATCTTTTTAAACTATACTCTCACAAACATCTAGTTAAAGTATACTCTCACAAACATCTAGTTCAAGTATACTCTCACAAACATTGAGCCCATCACCATAAGTGGGCACGCGTTAATGAAACAATAGCCACGTGCTAGAGCTTCATTTTAACTAGCGTACAAGATCGAGCTGACGCCACTTCAATACTTTTAGTTAGCATTCTAGCAAACTGTGAGGTCACTCACAACTGTCGGTTTTTGTACGGCGGTGCTAGTTTTGTTGTTTCCCCCGTTTGCAGTCCCTTCCTTTTCACCGTTTGCCGATATTTTGGGACACGATACTGGAACATTAGCGCATGCGTACTCGTGACCCTGCTCACATCGGATTGATGGGGAGGGAAGAGTTGGGGTGCGAGGGAAAAAAGAGAGGTTTAAAGGTTAGAGCATGTTTTGTGTGAAGGAAGGATAGAATTGACGATCGCTAAGGAGGCCGTAGGGGCGGGGGGGAGTATAAACATAGTGCAGGAGTCTCACACTCCACGTGCAATACTATACTTTTTTTTTCTTGCAATTCCTTTACCTTACGGGGAAAGATATAATAGCCATTATTTCAAGGGGCAGATGGAGCATATTGGATTGTTGTATCTGTGCCTCGCCTGGTTTTGTTCGTATTTTGATATGGGCTAATTAATAGCCTGACCCGCACATTCCTGCGCCGACAGCACCCACACGGGCACGCCAGCACCTCGGGTTTCGCCGCTTTATCACAACAAGGCGCGCATGCAAAGGTCAGGTGTGGGCTGTTTCCTTTCTTTACCGGCTGGTTCCCGCTCCTCCTCTGTGGGAGATGGGGGCGCTCGGTCCTGGATTTAACGGACGCAGGCATGCTTTCCCGCGAATGACTTTTTGGTGTTGGGGAGAGAGAGAGAGAGTAAAGAGGGGAGATTCGGAGTGGTAGATTTGTATAGGGGTGGAATATAAGGGCAGGATTGATTGAAAAACAGAACGGGGAAAGTGTGCAAGACTAGGGATCATGGGGTACTGTGTGGGGTGGGGTAAGAGAAATCCTACCCCTGGTAGATGAAAGTGAAGGAGTTTCTCTTTGATATATTTCGGGATGAAAGTAGATATATTTTGTTGTAATAATGTTGGCGTCAAGAGGAACTCATATGATGAATTACACTGGTTTGTATGTGCATAATGATAACTGGTATATGTGAGCACCATTTGTTATTTTGTAGGTGGATGGTTATAATGAATGCTTGATTTACAAGGCCTTGGGCGCATGAAATAGTCATCAACACATGGTTGAGTCCAGCTTTTGTCATTGTTCTCTTCAACCGCTTTTGTTTCCTTGTAGAAAAATAAAATGAAACTAAACAATGACAGTAATTAAAGGCTGGTCCATGCCTTGCTTGGCGTATGCCTCAGAATATAGCGGGACATATGTTCCAGATGCGATCGGTATCATGCTAGGTCGCCTCTACCTTTTTTATTTGTAAAAGCTGGGGGGGGGGACACCCCCCCGCCCCCACCACCAATCCAACGATGAACTACAAGAAATTATAGACATAGTGGAAGAAAGCAACCAGAAAGGTCTCAGTCTGAATAGTAAGAAAGCAGAAGTAATGATTATATCGAAGAAAAACAACCAGAAAGGTCTCAGTCTGAATAGTAAGAAAACAGAAGTAATGGTTATATCAAAGAAACAATCATCACCATCATGCAGCATAACAATAAACAGAACAAATGTGAAACAAGTGCAACGCTTCAAATACTTGGGCACAATCATAACATCGGATGGAAAATGCATCACAGAAATAAAAAGTAGAATAGCTCAGGCCAAAATAGCATTTCAGAAAATGAAAAACATCTTATGCAAGAAATCTATGTCAGTGGAATTGAGAAATAGAGTTCATCGATGCTAAATAGAACCAATTCTCACTTATGGTAACAAATCATGGATTGTAAACAAACAAATGAAAAGACGATTAGTGGCCACAGAGATGGGGTTTCTCAGAAGAATGTTGAAAGTTCCCTGGACAGCTAAAAAAACCAATGAGGAAATTCTCTAAGAGGCCAACACAAAAAGGGAGCTCATAAGAATCAAAAAGAAAGAAATAATTAACACTTTTCTTGCACATCATGAGAAGAGGAAAGTTGGAATACTTAGTTACAACTGGCAAAATACAGGTAAAGAGAGATCGCGGACGACAAAGAGAGAAAATACTGGATTGTTTGGTGTCATGGCGTGGAAAAGTCAACAACAGAACTGATACGATGCACTGTAGATAGAAGTTTGTGGAAGGACATGATCGCCTACGCCAACCGGTATGGCACATGATGATGTTGGGTGAACCTTGAACCTGGACCTTTGTGATCAGGAAACAGCATAGAAATGAAGTACAAAGGTGGGGCTGGACTCTCACTAAACAACCACAAAGGTATACATTCATTACATGTGGATAAATAGCTTGTTGAAACGAGTGGATCTGCCTGATGATGGGGGGAGGGGGTTCCTCACTGGGTCTATGGGTCCACTTTAGAAGGTCATGAGGTGGTGTTCTTGTAGGGATATGGGTCCACTTCAGAAGGTCAAGAGGTGGTGTTCTTTTTTGTGGGCTACGGTCTTACCAGGATCAATGAGGATGTTCCTGTGGAACCAGAAGTCCACTTTTAGAGGATCAATGAATGGTGTTGGACCACGAATCAATGAGGGCATAATTTTGGACTGTGTGCCTCTCTGAGAGAATTCTAGAATGAACAGTTTATCATGTTATGCACGGTGGTCTGAGTGACTTGACATGGATTGCAGAGCGAGTTGCGTCCCTTTCTGTGTAATGTTTGATTTATTCTGAACATTAATGCTGTCTCAACACTATCTCGGTGTCTTTGTTCCGGACATTTCCCCGCTGAAACTTGGGACGCAACCGTTCTGACAATTTAACAGAATTATCATTCCTTTTTGTATGAGCAAGTCTGTTTCCATGAATTATCTGACCAGCGAATCATTTTAGAGGAAGAGGTATGTTTACAGCACTAGGAAAAAATGACAAATAATCAACAACAGAAAAAAAAACAAAGAACATTATATGGTTATTTTTTCCGAGTGCTGTAAACATACCTCTTCCTCGCTGATTATCGCCACGGAAGTTTCCCTCTATAATATGTTCATTTATTATTATTTGTCTCCAATTATCAGACCACCACTAGGGTCTGTGATTGTGATCTTTTAGTGCCAGCCTATGTCGTTAGTCATCTTTTAGTACTCTCTCGTGAACTTGGTCCGTTGTTGGTCGTTATTTCAGTAGTAACAATTCTACACGTTTGATCACACATAACGATCATTTAAGTGCTGAAAAGTTATTCAAATATTTTAAATGGTAGGGAAATATGGTGTTGGATCCAGTAGACGATGAGTAAGTAATAGTTAAATACCGCGCCTGTTGGCGTAGAAGACCATGTCTCTCAACAACTATCTATCTTCAGCTGTTTATCTATTCTTTTGTCCGCATCGAACCAGTCGATTCTCTGAATTGTTTTGTATAATGTTTATCCATTTCTTTCTATATCTTCCTCCCCCAGCCTCTTTAATTTGTCAGGTAGTCTCAGCGTATTGCAACTGTTTTCTTCGCCATTTCATGGACAAAACTGCCGCTTGCTTCCTCCGTTGTTTGCTTTGCTCTCAGAATGTCCTCGTTAGTGCCAACTATATTCTCATTTTTCATCTGTTAAATCATATTGTTATGGCCTCCAACGGTTTTCTTTATTTGTTGTTCTATTGTCCATGATTCGTTTCCCTATGTCGAGACCGACTCTACATGAAGAGCTCTTGTTCATATGATGAGAATGATTGGACTATATCGATAATCATCATCGAGTGCCTTCTCCGCAACGAAGGTTGGCTACCACGGAACGCCATTCTGCTGTCTCTTGCTTTGATGGTGCAGGTTGTCATAGGCTGATTTGTCCATCTTTTGATGTTACTCGTCCATGTTAGTCTTGGTCTGCCTCTGCCTCTTTTACCTTGTATTTTCCCCTCCAGGATTACTTTTAGTAGGCTGTTGTGTCTTTTAACATGGCCCAAAAATCGCATTTGTCTTTTTTGAATTGTTCTTAGTAGTTCTCTTTTCATTTTTACTTGTTTTAAGACTTCATCGTTTGTTTTCTTTTCCTTCCATCCAACTCTACCTATTCTTCTATATATCCACATTTCAAAGACTTCAATTCTCTGCTCTGTTTTTTTGTCTAATGTCCATGTTTCTGCACCATATAGGAATATTGAGAAGATGTAACATTTTGCTATTCTTAGTTTTAGCCCTGGTGCTATTTGTTTTGATGTTAGTATGTTCTTCATGACATTAACATTACTTTTTGCCATTCCTATTCTTTTGTTTATTTCAGTTGTACATTTTCCATCATTGGTTCTAATATGTCCAAGGTAGCTGTAGTTCTGATGCAGAATATGGCTTCTTTTGTCCCGCTATTTTTCCTAAATCCAAATTGCTGCTCATCTAATTCAGCATTGATTTTATTCTGAATCCTTCCTTGTATAACTTTTAGCAAGATTTTTGTAACATGGCTCATTAGGCTTATTGTTCTAAAGTCACTGCATTCAACTGCACCATTTTTTAGGCAATGCAATGAAAGTTGATGTTTTTAGTTCATTTGGTATGTATCCTGTGTGGTATATGTCGTTGCATATGTCTGTAATCACTTCAATGCCAAATCTTCTAGTGCCTGTATCATCTCTATCTGTATATTGTCAGGTCCTGCTGCTTTCCCCCTTTTCATTGTTTTTATAGCTTTTTCCACCTCAGATTTTAAGATTGTATAGCCTGATGTACATTTTATAACTGGTTTCTTGTCCCTTTGATCATGAAATAGTTCTGTTATATATTCCTGCCATCTATCTATAATATTCTTATTGTCTGTTAGCATTTTTCCTTTTTTGTCTGCAATGCATCCACCTTCTGTGGCTTTTTAAAATTTGTATTAGTCATTCTCTTTATTTCTGTGTGAATTCCTCTTAAAAGTATTGTTTGCCTTCCATAGTTTCTATTTCTATACATTTTTGGCTGAGCCAGTCTTTTGCCTTTTTGCACATTTTGCGTATCTCATCTATTTTATTGTATTGGGCAGTGTTCTTCGCTTGTCTCCTTTCATCCATTTTTTCTAAGGCTGTGTTAGTTTTCCACTTTTGTTTTTTGTTCTTTTCTCTTTTGGGGTAAGGTGTCGCAGGTTTCTTGTATGCTTTTCTTTATGCATTGCTTTTGGTTGTTATTTTTTCATCAGGATTTTCTCTTCTGTATTGTTCAATTCCTTCTTCTAGCAGCTTCTGGTATGTGTTCTTTACTTGTATTGTATATGTATCTTTAATATCTTTTTGATTTAAAGCTGTTATATCTAGTGGATTTGTTGATGAATTAGACTTTTGCTTGTTTCTCTTTAGTTTGATTTTCATTTTAATCATTACAGGATTGTGATCTGAATTAATATCTGCTCCTGGGTAGGTTTTGGCTTTCTTTACGCTGTTACGGAACCTTTCTTTTATCATTATGTAATCTATTTGATTCCTCTTCTTTTCTCCAGGGCTTTTCCATGTGTATAGTTTTGTTATATCTAATACTACTATAATCGATATTTGACGTCATTAATGAAACTGTAAATGTAGTCTTATTCCAAATGAATAAAACGTCAACAGTGAGCTTGAGCTGCAGTATCAACAAATTGACCTAGTGCCTAGTCACACCATTCATTCTCTGATGTTCTTCCACCTCTATTCACGTGGACTATTTACTATTTATTGTCACGTTTATTACCGCTGTTTAGGCTCACGTTTATTATCAATTCAGGGTTTGTGAAACGAGCGTGTTTATAATTGGACATGTACTAAAACATTTAGCTAGACCGACAGCCGTATCATCAGGGGGGAAAGAAGCCGCTGTCCAGCCTGAACGAGCGTAGGCCAGATTTACCAACAATTCGTCGCCATTGATATAAGTGCAGCCGCTTGTGTCAATGTTTGTTTGGCTTCTAGCTATCGTGTTTACAATGGGTCAATTGTATGTTGGATAGACGGTGTGCGGCTGGCTAGCTATTGTTTGTTGTCTCCTCCCTGTGGAATAAGCCTGGACTCCTTTGTATTGACAGTAACAGCATCATGTGCCATGCTGACTGGCCAAAACCATAATAGATCATATTTCTGTTTATCCTTTGTTGACTTTCTTTCATCTATATCCTGTATTTCCCCTGCACACCCCCCCCCCCGCTCTTCTGTAGGGAGCGCAATATCACTTTCTAGTAATAACGCACCCCCCCCAACCTTTTTTATATCATAACCGTCTTAAATGATAGCTCTTTATTAACATGTTAGCAACAAAAAAAAAAGTTAAATACTATCTATGTGGTCAGTATTATTTGGAGCAAATCTGTGTTATATAGAACAAATAAATATTATTTGGAGCAAATTAGTGTTATATAGAGCAAATTAGTATTATTTGGAGCAAATTAGTATTATTTGGAGCAAATCAGTATTATTTGGAGCAACTCAGTGTTATTTGGAGCTCTTCTTTTTTCTTCTTCTTTTCTCTTTCTCACTGGAACCGAAAAGGTGTCGTGGTTATATCATTTGTCGTTCTTGCGCTGCTCGAACTGTCTGAATTAGTGATTTTCCTTTGTTGTGACATGTTTCTGTCACTGCATCTATCTATCTTCTTCTGGGTCTTCATCTTGGTCTTTTTCCATGCATTCTCGAGAAGAACGCCCTTGATGGTGATTGTGACATCACACACAAGAACACTTTAATTTTTTTTTTTTTTTTTTTTTTACTACGGGCATTAAAATTCATTTATAAATTAAAATTTGACTCCCATCGCAAATTGCATCATGTTGCCAGCAGTCACGCACCGGAAGTCATCTAAAAAAAGTTAGTACCAAAAAAAAATTAAAATACTGTCTTATATGGTCAGTATTATTTGGAGCAACTCAGTATTATTTAGAGCAAATCTGTTATTTAGAGCTAATAAGTATTTTGAACAAATCAGTATTATTTAGAACAAATCAGTATTATTTAGAGCAAATCTGTATATTTAGAGCAAATCTGTATTATTTAGAGCAAATCTGTATTATTTAGAGCAAATCTGTATTATTTAGAGCAAATCTGTATTATTTAGAGCAAATCTGTATTATTTAGAGCAAATCTGGGAAGATAACACCAGGCAGAAAAGTGGTGGAGACCCTTGTCAGAAAGGTCCACTTTGTTTTTGTAGCAGGAGATTTTGGAATAAAATGTGAGCAAGTGTTGATTGATGTTAGAATGTTGCTCCTATGAACATGAGAATAGTTAGTTGCTTCTTGTCTTAATTTAAAATGGATCATGATATCACTGCCACTCTACTATGTGATTGAGATGATATCATTATGGACTCGTTTACTGAGTTTAAGAAGCTTGCCCAAAGCAGGGTCTTCTGATGAAGTACATCTTGAGCCCTATGTGACATTTGATACCACTGGAATTATGGTGATGATGACATCACTACACTTTGTCTTTGAAAATATTTCATCAAAGCTTATATACTTCCCAAACAAAAAGAATTTATATTTTTGCCTATGTTATCTTCTCTTCCATAATTTTATTCAAAAACTTGAGCAAACTCGTTGCATTTGACCCGCCACAAATAAGCTCATCCAGACGTATTTACTAAATCACAAGTTTATCCGTTTTCTTAACAAAAGTTGCAATCCCTACCTGTCATGCCTTCACTGATATGCCTATACCAGTGCAAACATGTGGGATGGATGGATCATGCATACATCAGAAAAAGGATGATTTCAATGTTAGTCACTTGGTGCTACATGTAAGGTCTACAGAGCTTGTGGCTGTGCTTTTGTTGGCATCAGAGTTATTTTCTGACATGGTTCAAGTAATCTTGAGTTCAAATATATGCTGGATATGTGAGATGTCTTAGCTTCACAAGTGTCAGGACATGGCATTATAAGTGGGGAAGTGCCAGCATCAAAGTTATTATTGACATATTCAGTTAACATTTGCCAGTAAACATTGTGGAGATATGCTTTTTTTCATATTTCATTTGTAATTTAAATGTGCACGCACACACACTCATAATTGTGGCTTGATACTTAAAAAACGAAACCATGATCTTGAGCCTGTGAAACTAGAGATTTTACTAGTTCACTATTTGAATTACTTGTAATCTCTTATAATTAGAAATGCTGGTTTAAAAAATTTGATTTTTTGTTCTGGTGCTTATTTAAATACATTTTTTGTTAGTGTGCCCTCTATCTCTCTCTCTCTCTCTCTCTCTCTCTCTCTCTCTCTCTCTCTCTCTCTCACACACACACACTGTGTGTGTGTGTGTTCACTTTCATGTACTCAATGATGGCCAGAGAATTAAGATCTATCTGCATAATTCACATGTGAACACCAGTGACAATGTATATTACCTACTTTATACACTAATTGTGCTTGCACCAGTTACTGATATTATCATATTTTTCAGCAACAGATGCAGGCCCAGCATTTGCCTCATGCCCATGCCCCTCCCATCCCCCTTACCCCACACCCTGCAGGACTACAGCCCCCAATACCACCAGTTTCCAGCGGATCAGGATTTTTGGGATTCACCCAGGGAGTCTTCCACATGCCCCAAGGGCTCAGTTCACTCAAAGGAGAAGACAAAGGTATGGATTTATTTGTTTAGAATATTTTCCAGCTAGACTTGCAGTGTCTCAGATTTGTAACCTTCTTGATATAGTTTGACATTTATAATCTTTGTCAATTCCTGCCGGAAATACATTTATAGCTTGTTGATGATAAAGAATGAAAGTGATTGCTAATATAAATGTTGTGTTATGTAAAGCCTGAAATTCACAGTTTGTAACTTACCATTTTATTTTGGTTAGTGCTTTTTGTTAGTGAAATTTTTCAATTTTGTAGCTTTCTCAACATTGGCTAAGTTCTCGCATATAAAAGAATTTCATAACATTGTATAACAAAATCTCAAGTTACTCATGTATTATTAATACAGAATCTCAAGTCACTTATATATAATAGAATTTCATAACATTTGTCATCATGTGCCATACCGGTTGGCGCAGGCGATCATGTCCTTCCACAATCTTCTATCTACAGTGCATGGCATCAGTTCTGTTGTTGACTGTTTTCCACGCCATGACATCAAGCTATCCAGTATTTTCTCTCTTTGTCATCCGCGATCTCTCTTTCCTTTTATTTTGCCAGTTGTAACCAAGTATTCCAACTTTCCTCTTCTCATGATGTGCAAGAAAAATGTTAATTGTTTCTTGCTGGTGTTTTTTTAGGAGCTCCCTTTTTTGTATTGGCCTCTTCCGAGAATTTCCTCATTGGTCTTTTTAGCTGTCTAGGGAACTTTCAACATTCTTCTGAGAAATCCCATCTCTGTGGCCTCTAATCGTCTTTTCATTTTTTTTTTTTCCCACTGTCCATGATTCACTTCCATAGGTCAGAATTGGCTTATATAGCACCGGTGAACTTCATAACATCATAAAACAGAATCTCTCTTGCTTAGCATTGGTTAGTTTATAAAATATAATCTCCAGTGTGGTGGTTCAGTTTTTTTTTTTTAATAAGCAATTGCTATGTAATTTAATTAAATATAAATGACAAAAGTGAAGTCAAATGACAACATATATGAAGATTCATATTATTGAGTCCTGAGTTATTGTTGTTAGAAATAATCTTGAATTATCTAAAAGACAATGGACACAGGAGCCACTCGTTTATTATTTTTTGTCATTTTCTTTTTTTCCTTTTTCAGGAAATGATGATAAACATGTGAGTGCATTACAATTACTAGACATTGTTGTCTAAGATAATGTTGAGTCTTGTGTGTTGTATATTATGTTTTGTTTTTATATATTATGTTTTGTTACAGTGTAATCAGGCTTTCAATTTCTCTTGGCATATATAACTTAAATAAATAGTTTGATATATTCAAGCATTACAATTTGTAAGTGCAAGGCCTAGGTGCTTATATAAATACCTAGCCTGTTTTATAAACCTGTTTTTAAGTAATGGTAAAATATCATTGTTTCAGAGAGCAGACATGTAAATTGGTGACAAATAATAAAAAATGAATATTATTATGGAGTGTAACTTCCAAGGCGATAGACAGATTAATGAATACATTTTTTTGTTTGTTTGTATTCTGGTAAAGTCCCTAGAGACTAGAAACTGAATTTTGCATGTTAATCAATTTTTCTCCTGACAGCATATACACAGGGGTCCCTCGCAGCACAGGCAGATAGCTCTGTCTTTGGAGGTACTCATATTTTTTTGGGTAGATGAATAATTGATGTTTCAAGCTGAGCCTCGCTGCTAAGACCAGGGGTGGTTGTTGCAGAAAAATCACTAATAAAAATCCCAACTGATTTAGCCAGGATTTGAGCTCACAACCTCTCTCTTTCTCTCACTCCCTCTCCCTCCCTTGCATCAAGACCAACCAGTCCCCCATCAAATCATTTTGAGGGAAGAGATATGTTTACAACACTTGAAAATAATGAACAATAGAAAAAAAACAAAGCACAATAGACAGCCCGAAGCAGGATTGAAACCTGTACTCCTCGACACAGTGCTTTGCCACAAGAGACAAGGTAGCATAGTTGGCTGTGTATTCTAGTGATTGTTTCTTCTGGCAAGACATTGTGTCTAGGAGTACGGGTTTGATCCTTCTTTGGCAGTCTATTGTTCTTTGTTTTTCTTTCTGTTGTTGATCGTTTGTGATTTTTTCCCTCGAAGTGTTGTAAACAAATCTCTTCCCCTGAAATGATTTGCATGTAAATTGGTACTGATTTCTTAATGAACTTTAGTTTCTGGGGTGTTATGTAAGTGCTTCTGTGATATGTTTCTGTTTCTTTTCTGCTTTCATTGTTTAAACAATTTATGGGCTTGAACTCTTTCAGAGAAGATCTGCTTCTCCACTAGATCGAGATAAGTACAGACACCGAAGCAGAACTCCAGAGTCCAGTGAACAGTCCAAGAAGAGAAGAGCTGAAGAGAAGGCGGTTGTAAGTCATCATCCTTTTTCTTCTTCTTGTGCCTCAGAAAAGATGTTTGCATTTGTGTACTCAGTTACTGTTTAAAACAACAAAGCTATCAAACTTCTGCCTTTTTTCTTCTTCTTTTGCATTTTTAATATTTGGCCTATTCTATTCTATTCTATTCTGTTATTTTCTATCCATGGAAGCAGTTTCATTGCAATCAGGAATTCCCCATATCAGCCCCACATGTCACAGCATTTCCCAAAATGCATATATCAGTTGCTTCTATTCTTTATTGCCTGCCCTTAAAAAGACTAAATGGATTTAGATGAGTTGGTTTATGGTTATTGAATGTGTGAATAAGATTTGTTGCTGAATATGTATGAGTTTATTTATCCTCCTTGAGAGCTGTCCTCAACAAGTTATGTTTCTGTTGTCTTTGAGCTTCTGAATTTTTTCCCCTCTAAGAATGCTTCCATTTTTATGCTCTTGTCTTTCCTTACGATGCCAGTCAAACTTATATGCCTGGCAGTTTAAGGAAAACCAGAGGCTTTTACAATGTGAATAATTAAACAGAGCAAGTTTTGAGTCAACATTTTTGTGATGTTTGTCTTGTAATTTCTTGAGTTGTCATGTTTTTGTTCATCAAAAGGTTGCATTTTGACTCAGATTTTAGTGACATTCTTGATGAAGATGTTTGAGCTTTTAAATCGTATTGTCTGTCAGTGCTTTGTACTATTGTAAAGGCAGACATCATTTCTTTACAAATCTGATGTGGCATATTGTTTCTGTCTCTTTCACAGTTAAATGAAGAGCTCACTTTGTCAGGTTATGTTTGCTCCCCTTCCCTGTAGCTGGCTAATTATTTTCCCTAAACATTTGGATCACACAAAATATTTTTAAAAAAAAAGTTGTTTTTTTTTAAATTGTGATTTTGACTGACAGAGGTTGTAGATTAAACTCTGGACAAGGAGATGACATAGTCAACCCCCAATAATTGTTGCATATTTTTAAAAAAATGGATTTTTCGAATTTGATCCAGAAATTCAGATTACACACTTAAATTTCTAATTTGATCCACAAATTCAGATCACACATTTAAATGTATAACTTGATCCAGAAATTATGGACACTACTTTTTACTTTTTAATTACTTTCCTGTCATGAGACATTGACTAGGAATCATAACATACATGTAAAGTGATAAACTAATACATTCTACATTTACAAGTGCTGGCTCACATTTTAAGGAACAAATCACTTGACACATTTGTTTGTCCTCTATATAGAATTGTGAAGAAAGCCACTCCCAGAATAAATGTTTTCTTTTAATTATCAGGAAAGTGATGGTGAGAAGAGTGACCAGGATCTTGTTGTTGATGTAAGTCATTTTCCATCATAAAACCTCTTTGTTACAAAAAGTTTTGTAGTATATGCAGCCAAAATATACACTATAATGCTGTTGATGAGTTTTCTTTTTGCCTTCGCTCTGTAGGAGTTGAAAATTGAGTGTGAAGCTAATGATAGAATGAGAAACACATGTTTAAGGCGTATGTACAACCAGACAGATGAGTGGTTAGTGTACTTGCTTCCTGATCAGAAGGGTCTGGGTTTGATTTCCAGAAGTTGTGGTTTTTTTGTGTTTGTTTTTTTTTTTTTTTATTTAATTTTGGACCCTGACAAGGCACCAGCCTCTAAAAAATGGGTACCAGAGAATTTTCTTGGCAGTAAAAGCTGCCTGGCATATTACCGACCACATCATTTTAAAAAATGTGCTGTGCTCATTAAAAAAATATATTCACTAACATCATATTAAAATGTGTCCTGCCAATAACACGGAGGGGAAACTTGACTGTCTTTAAACAACCAGCACACCATGGAAGTCGTCAGTATACATGTTGTTTGTTTGGGTCCACTAATGGAGATTGTGGTAGACAAATGTCAGCTATGTGTTGAAAAGAAATAACCAGAGAGTCTTAGTGGAAGCCCTCAAATGAGAAAACAGAAAAAAAAGAGAGAGAGAGAGAGAGACTCAAAGAGATAACTAGAAAAACACTGACAAGAGAGGTAAATATGGTAGACATTAACATTTACTAAGATTGAAAAGCTCAGAGCAGGACTTAAGATAAGGTACACTGCTAGTTCTGTGTTATGTCTATGGGCACTGGAAGAATGCAGAAGAGGGTAGACAAAGTAGCAGTGAGTTTGCCCAAAGTGTAATGTTGCTGATTCTTTATAATAATCATTAAGGGGTTATAGGTTTTACATGCATTATTGTTTGTTTTCATTGAATAGTGTATGCATCACTATAGTGCCTATGGTAACAGTGGTTTAGTTTGTTCAAATGTATTATTGTGTTATTTTCACTGAACTTTTCATATACAGGCCACACTTTGAAAATATGTTACATGAAACTATATACAATACTCAAGTCCATACATAAAAATGTTTAGAGGAATGGAGAAGAAATTTGAAAGCAATTGTAAAGTGTTTTTTTAATGGTTTGTTGAAAAAAATAAAATCTTTAATGACATTTCTGGGACCTGCCTTTGGGGAGAATTCCTGTGGAGTTGGAGAATAGAGACTGCATGCCCTGCCAGTTTGGGTTCAGGTCATAATTTTTATTTAACTCCCAATTTTAAAAAAAATACTTTTTTGACCCTATCCTTAACTGAATCTTAGATATTATCTTATTGAATCTTAGACTTAGATATCAATGAAATGCGGGACTCGCAGAGCAAAATACTAATGACAGCAGCAGAATCAAGTGCAGGACTGAAGAAAATGGAAAAACGAGCTTGGATTTCAGACACTACATGGAAATACATCAAAGAAAGAAGAGAAGCGAAGAGAGCCATGACTAATGTAAAGACAGATCTTGGAAAGGTCCTGGCAAAAGCAACTTACAAAGAATTAGACAACAAAGTAAAAAGTTCAGTAAGAAGAGATACAAGAGCTTATATAGACAATTTGGCAGAGAAAGCAGAGACAGCTGCAATTACAGGAGACAGTAGAACTCTTTATACTGTACAAAAGATGCTGACAAACACCTATATGGTGGAACACCAATTCTAGACAAATCTGGATTAATGCTAACAACAAGCGCAGACATAAAAGCCCGTTAGGCGGAACACTTCAAAGAAATTCTTAACCGTCCACTACCCCACAGTTTAATAGATTTTGAAGCTGAAACACCAGCAGCAGAATTAGATGTAAATTTAGATGACTTCACCTTGAGCAAAATAGAAACCACCTTAAAGCGTATGGCGAATAACAAGGCTGCTGGAGAGGATAAGTTAACAGTTGAGATACTCAAGGCAATTGATAGCCATAATTTAATACATCTCCAGAAAATGTTCAACATCATTTGGAAAGCAGAGAAGACGCCTCATAAATGGAAAAAAGGAATCATTGTTAAGATCCCAAAAAAGGGCAATCTTAGAGATTGTAACAACTGGAGAGGCTTGACACTTTTGTCAGTTGCCTCAAAGTTATTCTGCAAAATCATCCTAAATAGAATAAAGGATTCAATAGATACAGTAATGCGTGAAGAACAGGCTGGGTTTAGAAAAGGGAGAAGCTGCCTTGACCAAATTGTTACTCTATGACTATACTCAAGGAACACATTGAGAAGCAAAAACCTTTTGTACTTAACTTCATCGACTTCAAAAAAGCATTTGATAGTATTCATCGAGATTCTTTGTGGAAAATTCTGAAGCAATATGGCTTACCATCAAAAATCATAAATATTATTAAAGACATGTATGATGGTTACACATGTGCAGTTCGAACAGAGGAAGGACTGAGCGAATGTTTCCCAATAGAAACTGGGGTTAAACAAGGATGTATTTTATCGCCCTTGTTATTTGGAGTTGTTATGGACTTGATAATGAAGAAATGCTGCACTGGTAATAAAGGCATCGAATGGATTCAAGGAGACCATTTGGAGGACCTCGACTTTGCTGATGACATAGTTCTCATCAGCAGTCAGATAAAAACGATGCAGGAGAACACAAATGAACTATCATCAATAGCCAGCAAAATTGGGCTTGAGATCAATCATGAAAAGACTAAAGTCATGAAAAGCTTAATTCCAACAGACAACAAAATATACATGGAAAACAAACCAGTGTAGAGATCGATCACTTTATCTATCTTGGAAGTCACATTGATCGAGAAGGGGATACAAGCAAAGAAATTAGAATCAGAATAGCTAAAGCAGCAATGTCTTTCAGAAGCCTTGAAAAGTTGTGGAAATCAAAACTCATCAGCACAAACACAAAACTTAGACTATTCAAATCAAATGTACTATCAACCCTTACATATGCGTGTGAAAGCTGGAAAACAATAAGAGATATAGAAACAAAGTTGAACGCATTCGAAAATAAATGTCTAAGGAAAATACTTGGTATAGTGTGGAACGAATTCAAAATAAACAAGGAAATTAGAGAAATCGCCAATCAACCACTAATATCTTCAGCAATAAAGAAAAGACGATGGTCATATGTTGGACATGTGATGAGAAGAGATAATAACCGATTAGCAAAGCAAGCCCTCATGTGGGAAACAACAGGTAAGAGAAAAAGAGGAAGACCCAGAGAGACACTGAGAAGAACATTGCTGAGAGAGGCAAAAGCAGCAGGAATCGGCTCCCTCAATGAGATAGAGCTGCTTGCACAGAACAGAGACAAATGGCGAGATTTGATAAAATATCTTTAAAAGAAAACTGCTAGAACAAAAATTCAGATAAGAAGAGTATCTTGGTCTATGCCCTATGGGCCGGCTATGGCTCGAAAGATCAATAGATAGATAGATAGATTAACTGAATATGCATCAACCTAATTTGTAAAACAGCAGGTTATAACACATTTGTCCACCCGCTGTCCTGTCTGATTACTCAGTGTATTCAAATAAATGTATTGTCGTGATGAGAGATCTCCTCCCTTTATTTAATAATTATAAAAACTAGTCTACTTCTTTCCTTCATCATTTGCCTTTCAGCATTAAGGGGAAATATAATTTGCGGTCTTGATTTTCTGTTAACCTTTGCTGCTACATTTCCTAATGTTTCTAATATTCCATAAATCAATCTTTTTCGTGGTTTTCTTGCAATGTTTACTTATTAAAAGCTCGCTGTGTTGTGTTTTGGTCTTTCTGTCTCATCACATAGCCAACCAATTTAACTTTTATTCTTTTACGTTTTCTGTTAGCTTAATTCCCGCTGTAGAATACATAAAGAAACAACAGATAAAATGTTTTGTTTTTATTGTGTCTAGTCTGTGATTAACATTAATGTCTCTGATAGCTTTTTCTGCTTAATCATAATTTAAATAAATTGGTGATTTAAAATTTCCTCATAGTTGACTGACCATTATTCTGGTGATACTGGTTGAGCCACTAGTGAATTAATTACTTGAGATAAAGAGTTTGTCATTTTAGCCAAATATTCATCTGATGTAAAGAATTGTTTCTATGATGCTCTAGGATAATACTTCTCCAGCAAATGGAGACATGTCTCCCAGAGAGAAACATGCCCTCAAAGAGGGATTGAAGAAGGATCAGGATCGAGACAGGATTAGCCCAAGGAGTGATGCTTCTTCACATGGCAGTTCCACATCTTCTAAACCAAAGGAGGTGAGTGCATTAATGTGATTTATCTGTGTTTTGTATTTCATCATCTTAAAACTATTCATTTTGTAAGTTTTGTGAAAAGTAAACAACTATTTATGTTATATTTCTTATCATAGAATTAAGACTAACCTAAGTCTTGCTTGTCTACTAATTTTGGGGTCACATTATTGTAGTGGTTATAAACATTTACAACACAGTTGTCTGTCACTGACACTTTAGTTAATGTGCACATTTATGTCTTTTCAGGAAGATAAAATACATCTTATTATGCATTCAAAGTGCTTAAAGGAAGTTGTATCTTACAATTCAAAACATTTCTTCTTCTTCCCTTCCTCATTATCTTATCAGCTTTGAAAGGAGATTCACAGTCGTTTGCTCTTTCCAAGATTATATATCACTTTGAGATGAAAACAAAGAGCTGGGACAAAAATCATCCTATTGCAAATTCTAAGATGCAACAGTTACATTTTTCTGTAGTAGTCATCTCATCTCATAAAAAAAGTAAAGTACCCCGTCACGCCAAGTGGCGTATAGGGAAATATGGTATTAGTGACCCTATATTTTACAGACCTTCAGCACATGATTTTTGGGGTAATGTGGTCGGTATTACGCCTGTGCTGCTTTACTTTCCCAGAAAAAAATCTGGTACCCATTTAAGGCTGGGTGAACCCAGAAGCCGTCGGTTGGGATCGAACCCTACCCCTTGTCCATTGTAGTCCAGTTCATTAACCACTGAGCTATCGCGGCTCCCTCATCTCATCTCATCTTATTTTGTATTTTCTGCAGTGTTCTGTCATTGTAACAGCCATCTCAATTAATTTTGTACTTTGCAGTTATTTTGTCTTGTCTTGTCTTTGTAACAATGATCTCATTTGTCATTGTTCTGTTATTTCTTCCTGTTTTGTTACTAATGCAGCCAGCACATCTTATTTTGTCAATTTAGTAATCATCACATTTTGCAATTTCTTTGTAACAGTAATTTATTATTATTATTCACTGTGTTGTCCACAGTAGACAGCATATTATCTTATCCTGTCCATGGAAGAATTTCTAAACTACAGTTCTCAAAATATTTTCACATTATTTTATGAATCACTGCTATTGAAACATATCAGTGTTGTTTATTTCTTGGGGCAGACACTTTTAAAAATGATCAAAATAAGTTATTCTGTGCAAAGATTTAAAAACCTTCAGCTGCTTATGCAATAATGCTCTATTGTGCAGCCCCAGAAATGAAATACATTATTGCCTTGACATTATGAGGGACAGGTAATAGCTTGGATCTAGCAACATTTCCTGGCTGGCGGTGGAATCAATATTAATCATTGCCAGCAAGTAGTTGGGGAAAAAAATGAATCCTCTACATTGCTATTCATGCTTCATTAACATGTGGAAATGATTACTGCCAGAGGCGGCTTTTAGCAGGGGGAAGCTACTACTTTAGAATCAAAGAATCAAAGGGAGGCCAGAAGGTGTTTAGTACTGGGTGGTAGAGATGGATTGGAATCTGTGAGAAAATGATGAAATTAGAATGAAGGGAGAGATGGATTGGAATCTGTGAGAAAATGATGAAATTAGAATGAAGGGAGAGATGGGTTCGAATCTGTGAGAAAATGATGAAATTAGAATGAAGGGAGAGATGGATTGGAATCTGTGAGAAAATGATGAAATTAGAATGAAGGGAGAGATGGATTGGAATTTGTGAGAAAATTATGAAATTAGAATGAAGGGAAAGGTGGATTGGAATCTGTGAGAAAATGATGAAATTAGAATGAAGGGAGAGATGGATTGGAATCTGTGAGAAAATTATGAAATTAGAATGAAGGGAGAGATGGATTGGAATCTGTGAGAAAATGATGAAATTAGAATGAAGGGAGAGATGAGGTTTCTCTTCATTTTAAAATATGGTCATGCTGGTTGTCTGTTGATGTTGTGAAACATGGGATAAAATGGACAGAATGAGAGATAATTTCTCAGTACAGTGAATTTGTAACATTCCAAAGGGAGGGAAAAATAAAAACAATGTGATTATTTATCGTTATAATGAGAAGGAATAGCTGATACAATTCATCATGTATTTTATAACTTCTGTCTCTAGTGGCGCCCTTCAATTCTGCTGTCGACTTTAGTGCCATGAAGTTAGGTTTTCCTGTACAATTTTCTTTCCAGAAATGTTACCTCTTGTCACAGTGATTTCCTTAATTATGTTATAAGAAAAAATCATTTGACATCTTTATGACGTTTGGATGTAATTAGTTTTAATATTAAAAAGTACTGAACGTGATTGGGGTACAAAGAATTGTGTACATTGTAAATATTGAAGGATATAGTGTGCATGGAGTGAAATACTGAAGGGAAAATCTGAAATAATTTCCAGTACTGCAATAATTGCTATAGCCTTTGCAAATCTAGATAAATCCAAAGAGATGAAAACATCACTGCATTTGCTCAGACATTAGATAGTGTGCTCTCTTGTTCTTTCTTGGAACTATTTTTATTCACAGCACCAAAATATACAATCCTTGAAAACTATATCCATATTTACACAATTCAGGCAAACTTCATTATAATTGAAATACAACTAACACTTTTATGACCATTTATGGAAGAGACGGTCATTGTGCTTGTAATTCTGAAGAAGAAAAAACAAACCAAAAAAAACTATTTTTCAATTCTAATTTGCACTGGAATTTGTGAAATGTGGAATGATGTAGGAGAATTTTCCACACAAGCTTGTACTAAAACATATTGTTTTTTAAAAAGAAAAAGAAAATTAATTATGCCCTTAAAAAAATGAAAAAATGTTGTCTTCCATGCTAGTTGAGCGCTCGCCTGCCCAATTTCAACTTGGATCTGAGTCTAATTAGGGTTAATACATTATGTTTTAACAGAATTCAACATTTCTAGGGGTGCTGAAAAATCCATAGTCAATTATGACTGACCGAGTCTACTACTACTACATTCTGTTGTTGCAGGATTGCTAGAAGTATTTTGTTTGTCGTATCATAAATATTTTCTTAAATATCTAATTGCAATGCACAGGACATGTTTATTTTACACTGCAGAGTCTCACCACAGTCGGTTTATGATGCTAATTGTTCTGCCATTGTTGTTTCAGTTTTTATTAGTCTTATTTTGATTAGATTACCTAATACACATACTCTAAATACCAGCTGCCATATTAACCTACATGAAGATGATCTATATTTGATCTGCTTCATTATTTCTCATTTCATTGAACAAAAATCTAGGGGAATGCACTTGCTGGATCAAAGAAACTTAACCAAAAAAATAATAATAATGTCCTTATTAAAATAATTGAAGAGAAAATATGTTTTATTATTCCTTATTTTAAGTTGTGTATGTATGCATGTGTAATGCTCAGGAAAGCTCTCATATAAATACTTGAAGTGTACCAGGCATGAATTAGACAAGCTTACATTGGAGTAAGCCCCTGGAGATTTGAGGGTATTGATTCACCATAATTTCCTAGACAGCTACAAGAGAGCACTGCCCTTGCTTGCCCCCTGGCAGACTTCCTGCCCACACAGTATGAATAATACATTAATTTGTCTGATAGCCCAGCTGCTATAATCTCTCACCATATCTTGGCTGGTGAGCATCATCATCATGTGACACTTTGAATGATGCAGTGTATTAATGTATTCTTCACAACTTCCTGTCTCTAGTGCTGGCTATCAATTCTGCTGTGTACTCTGTTCCATGCCTGGAGGGACTGTATCTTCTTACAGTTCAGTACATTTTTTGTTGCCCCAATTTCCTCCTTCTCTTCCCCCAATAATTGAGATCCTGTCTAGAATCTTCTCACTCTTCTCAGTTTCCACAGTGCAACGTAACCTTTTCTTCACAAAAGGTCTTGAAAGTGGTGAGATTTTTGTATATTCTTTTATATTCAAGTATGAAACCATGATCATTATTCTTGTACTGTAACTCCAGTCTATCTCATTATTATACAGGAAAGTCTATCTCATTATTATACAGAAAAGTCTATGAGAAATGCACTAAACTCCTTAGCGCTGGCAAAAGTCCCTGAGATAATGCCAGAAAATTGTTTCATATCATTTCAATGATGGTAGGAATTATAGTTTTATGCTTTTTTATCCAGGCAACTTTTTCTTTTCTTTCTTTCTTTTCTTTTTTTTTTTTTTTATATTTCTAACTGTTAAAGGTTGTGTTATGTGCTCAATTTGAATGTCTTAGATTTATTCTTATTGTCCATCTCAGATAAAATGTAGAAACTCACTTTCATACACCTTGAGATCTGGGATCTCTACATTAAACCCAATTACTGCTCACACAAATTAAATTTGATAATTTTCTTTTAATTTTGAAGTGAGCAGATGGAACTCTGTTCATAAAATATATTCTTGAAGTTTGCTGTGTATATCTCAATATGCTTAGAGAGATCACCCAATAGACCTGCTTTATCTGTATAAAATGTCCTGTTCTTCGCTTGTGGTTTAACATTCTATTCTATTCTATTCTTCTATTCTATTCTATTCTATTCTATTCTATTCTATTCATGGAATCAGTTTCTTTGCAGTTGGGACATCCCCATATCCGCACCACGACCCATCCCAGCATTTCTAGAATTGTCTACAGACTGATTCAGGTGATGATTATAGATACATCTGCTTTTTCTACTAAGCACTGTGGATCGACCAGATCCCTTTTCCAGCTTTAGACTCCTAGTCTTTCACTATGTACATTATTGTGCCATCAATTTTCCTTCTCTGCTCTTAAGATATGAACAACAAACTTGGCAATGTCCTCTTTGTTCAGAGTAGGGCCGCGCTCAGTGCCAGAGCTGCTAGCGAGCTCATCAGCTATTTCATTGTTGTCCACACCAGCATGCCTGGACAGTACACCCAAGTTAACATGTTCACTTTAGAGTCATCAAAGAGCTGCATTCACTCCTCCCACAGACACTTGCCATATAACACAACACATAAAATAAAGAGCAATTTTTAGACTCAAACAGGTCACACCCTAAGTTTAAGGAACCTCTGATCAATGTTATTGTGGCACAGGCAATATTACTGCTAAACATCTGTTACAATCTTGTACTGGTAGCACACCGGGACAAGCTTTATGAAGATGTCACTACCTTCTGGTGATGAACACTCTTTTCAAACTTATTAATATTGACGTCGAAACATGTACGCAGCAGAAAAGAAGATATAACTTACACAGTCTTATCTTTTCCAGTTCTATACTTTTGGTATTAAAAATACACTTTGATTACATTACATGTTTCCCTTTGTTAAAAGCCATAGTGTAGTCCTTAAAATCCACCACTTCAGCATACATAAACATCAGTTTAAAAAAAATTGTTTATTTATTTGTTTTGGTATAAACAAAGTAATGAGCCAAACTTAAAAACAAAATGTCAGCATCTTGTAATCTAAGAGCACATAATTCATTTAAAAACAAACCAAAAGCAGTGAAAGTATTTGTGTTTAACACTTTTCTTCAGCATTGAGTGCTGTCTCCGCATCGAAGGCCATAGAGCGCCATTCCGCTCTGGCTCTTGCTTTGATGGTGCAGGTTGTCGTAGGCTGACTTTATCGATCTTTTGGTGTTACTCGTCCAAGTTAGTCTTAGTCTTCCTATTTTTACCTTGTATTTTCCCTTCCAAGATTACTTTTAGTAGGCTGCTGTGTCTTTTAACATGCTCCAAAAATCTGATTTGTCTTGAATTGTGTTTAGTAGTTGTCTTTTCACTTTTAATTGTTTTAAGGTTTCAGCATTTGTTTTCTTTTCTTTCCATCCAGTTCTTCCTATTCATCTATAAATCCACATTTTAAAGCCTTCAATTTTCTGTTCTGTTTTCTTGTCTAATTTCCATGTTTCTGCCCCATACAGGAATGTTGAGAAGATATAACATTTTGCTTTTCTTAGTTTTAACCCTGGTGTTATTTGTCTTGATGTCAGTATATTTTTCATGACATTAAAACTTTAACTTTTAACACTTTTACTGTACCAATTTCTTGTGGATATGATGCTGGTTTCTTTCTTTATGTTTGTCTGCCTGCCTGTCTGTCTTCCAGTAACTACTAAAGGAATTGATTGTCCTCTTTGTAATCTGTCCTTAGAAGGATGTTAGTCGGCGTAGATACATTGTGTTGCAGTTTGCAGCAGAACTGTGATATTTGCACTTTTTGGCCCAACACATCCTACTTGAGCATGTTATTTTTGAGTACGGTGGTCTTCCTGCTTCAATCTCTTCTCACTTGACCAGGCCAGACAGGTTAGTCTATTTTTGGAGGCACTGCGAAGAGGTAGCGTAGGGTCTGGATGATTCTGGTTCACCAATCCTGGTACAAGCCGTCAACTGTGGGCTGCTGACAGCTTGCTGCTGTGAGGCGTCTTTGTCTCCTTATGCCAGTGTAATCATCAACATATATATGGCATGGAAGTTTGATGTTTAGTTCTCATAGTACAAGACAATTGTGTCTTGTATGGGAAAACATTTTTGTTACGTTTGCTGTATTTTTTCTTGCAGGCAGTGACAGAATCAAGTTAGATAGGACTTTCCACAAAATCTGTGGTGATATATATCAGAAATAACAATTAAAAGTAGTGTTTCTTCATTTGTGACCTAATGGCTAACGACAACGAACTAGCATGTTTAATTGTTACCTATTTCCCTCCAGAGTGAAAAAGCCGGGACCCCAGTTTCTAAACCAGCTACACCAACCAGTTCAGGCAGCACAACTCCAGGCCCATCTGCTGCTGTCAAACATGGTTAGTTTTTACTTGATGTTAACATTCTATCAGTGTTTTAAATGGGATAGCAAGTAAGATAAAAGAAAGATAAGAGTATCTAAGTAATAAACTGAAAATAATTATCATATTATTAATGCAGAAAGCATACCAGTTTTCTTTATGTTACTGAAAATACAAGAAATGGTTAATTGTTACATGTTTCTGTTTTACTGTGTTAATTTTTACTTATGCTGGTTTATATGTATTACTCTGTAGTATCCTTCCTTCCTTCCTTCCTTCCTTCCTTCCTTCCTTCCTTCCTTCCTTCCTTCCTTCCTTCCTTCCTTCCTTCCTTCCTTCCTTCCTTCCATCCTCCCCCCTCTCTGATTCCCTCCCTCCGTGTCCTGTCCTTTCAGTCAGACAATTCTACTTTATCCACCCATCTATACACCTCTTTATATGTTCTCTGTAATTATTTGCTTGTCTAATAACCAACTTATTGTTATTTTTCCCCACTGAAGTATTTGTCAGTTGTTTATGATGATTGATCCTCTGTGTGAGAGAATGTGATACTAATAAAAAAAACAAATGTACTGTGAGGCTCTGTTAATGTTTCTGTGTGGTGTTAGTTGGTAAGGAAGTATTTGTCCATCATGTACTCCTAGGATACCCGTTTATGTACCGTAGTGGTATAAACATGAGCTCATCAGAATTAAGTCCCCTTACCTATACCTCAGCTGGCTCACTCGCAAATGGCCTGGCTTCAAGTGCTTTGAACAGTTTTCCAAGAACTCCAGTGGTGAGTATTCATTATCATTACTCTTGTTCTTTCTTAACTGTATTCTTTTCTAACTATTGAGCTTCTTGCCATCTATCTCTATCTTGTATGATTTTACTCCTGCTTGTGATTGGAATATCACACGTATTGGGAAACAACTTGGAGGCAGCGACCACCGACCAGTCTTTTTAGTGGGGCAAAATGAGGCCATCAGGGAGAGCAGCACTCTCTCCAGATGGAATTACAAAAAGACAGACTGGAAAATGTATCAACATTACACCAGTGTACTGACTAAAGATCTAAATACAGATAGAGACATCAACAAAATAGTTAATGAAATCAGTAGACTAATAATACAAGCTGCCAGTGAAACAATACCTAGAGGGGCACGGAAACACTACAAGCCATACTGGAGTAGTGAACTAGAGCAACTGCACAATGACATGGAAATATCTTGAAAGCAAGCAGAAAATAACCCCTGCCAGGAACACCACAATAACTATCAGCATGCTAAAGCCAAATTTCAATGGGCTAAACTACAAGCCAACTACAATGAACTATCATCAATAGCCAGCAAAATTGGGCTTGAGGTCAATCATGAAAAGACTAAAGTCATGAAAAGTTTAATTCCAACAAGTGACAAAATATACATGGAAAACAAACCAGTAGAAGAGATCGATCACTTCATCTATCTTGGAAGTCACATTGATCGAGAAGGGGATACGAGCAAAGAAATTAGAATCAGACTGGCTAAAGCAGCAATGTCTTTCAGAAGCCTTGAAAAGTTGTGGAAATCAAAACTCATTAGCACAAACACAAAACTTAGGCTATTCAAATCAAATGTACTATCAACCCTTACGTATGCATGTGAAAGCTGGAAAACAACAAGAGATATAGAAACAAAGTTGAACGCATTCGAAAATAAATGTCTAAGGAAAATACTTGGTATAGAATGGAACGAATTCAAAACAAACGAGGAAATTAGAGAAATCGCCAATCAACCACTAATATCTTCAGTAATAAAGAAAAGACGATGGTCATACGTTGGACATGTGATGAGAAGAGATAATAATCGAATAGCAAAGCAAGCCCTCATATGGGAAACAACAGGTAAAAGAAAAAGAGGAAGACCCAGGGAGACACTGAGAAGAACATTGATGAGAGAGGCAAGAGCAGCAGGAATCGGCTCCCTCAATGAGATAGAACTGCTTGCACAGAACAGAGACAGATGGCGAGATTTGATAAAATATCTTTAAAAGAAAACTGCTAGAACAAAAATTCATATAGGAGAAGGTGTATCTTGGTCTACGCCCTATGGGCCGGTTACGGCTCGATCAATAGATAGATAGAAACTACAAGCCAGACGGAGAAGCTGGAAAGAGAAAACAGAGTCCTTGAATCTTCAACGAGACACAAAAATAAGTGTGGAAGCTTGTAAAACAGCTGAATGATGAGGGTACAGAAAGGAACATGTTACACTGAAGAAGGATGGAAACATCCTAACAGGTAAGCATGCAGCAAATCACTTTGCAGACTCCCTTGCAAATGGCAATAATATTGAAATTAGCCTAGAGAAAAGCCAAGACACCCGTTTAAAACAACAAAATGCAAGACAAGAAGAGACCGCACATGAAGTCATGGAAATACCCATTACACAAAGAGAGCTAGAGTTGGCAATATCCAAATTAAAAATGAAAAAGTCACCAGGCAGTGATGGAGTGTCCAATGAATTGATTAAGAATTTGGGAACTGCACCTAAAGCAAAACTACTGCAGATCTACAACATTTGCTGGATCACAGGTTGAGTGCCACAGGCATGGATAGAAGCAATTATGATACCATTACTAAAGCCAGGAAAAGATGGTTCAATGACATCCAGCTATAGACCAATCAGCCTTACAAGTTGTTTGTGTAAAACAATGGAACGTATAATCAATCTCAGACTGCAGTGGTACCTAGAAAGTGAAAATCTCCTTGTCCCACAACAAGCAGGCTTTAGACAGTGTTACTCTACCGAAGATCAGGCAACCTATCTTTCCCAAGAAATTAAGGATGCGTTTCATGAAAAGAAACTGGTACCTGCAGCATGGATAGACCTAAAGAAAGCATTTGATAAGGTATGGAAGGAAAGGCTTTTGAAGAAACTGAGAAATTATGGAGTAAATGGCAGAATGTACAAATGGGTCAAAGCATACCTGCATAACAGGAGAGCCAGAGTGCAACTGGATGACCTTAAGAGTAAGAAGGTCTTACTGCACCAGGGCGTTCCACAGGGAGGGGTACTTTCTCCAACACTTTTTCTGATCTACATCAATGACCTAGTTACTGAACTACCACATGGCATCAAAGTGGCAATGTATGCAGATGACTTGGTAATGTGGTGCACAGAGGAGTATGCAACAGTGGCCTCCAAATTGTTACAAAGAGCTATGAATGCACTGAATTCATTAATAAATAGATGGTGTATCAGCATCAATACAGACAAATGCAGGACTACACTTTTCACTCTCTCCCCAAAACAAAAAGCAGGAGCCATCTACATAAACAATGAGCCTGTGAAAGAAGATATACAAGCTACGTATCTTGGAGTTACATTTGATAACAAACTATCTTGGAAACAGCAGATAAATAAGGCAACCCAAAAAGCAAGGAGAAAGTTGGCTATTCTAAGAAAGTTGTGTGGAACCTCATGGGGTGCGAGTGGGACAATACTCAGTAAAGTTTACCAACAGAGTATACACCCACATTTAAAATATGGATCATCCTCATAGTGATCAGCATCAAACACCACATTGCAAGAATAGGATAAAGTAAAAAACCAGGCACATAGGGTCATCACATGAGCAATGAAATGAACACCAATATTGGAGATGGAGAAATTGTGGAGGATACCAGCACTGAGAGAACAGAGGGACACACAGGTGATGATACAGGCTGAACTATTTTCATGCATGCCGAGACATCCAATGAAGGACCGATTCCAAAATCTAGCATTTAACGGCTTAAGACGGCTTAAGAAAAGCAATTTTATCCACCAAGTCAAGCGAATTTGTAGACAAACACCAGGCATGCCAAGAGTTGTTAACCCCCTACTGCCCATACCAGAACAGACTCCCTGGACAGAGGAATCAGGATTATCAATACAAATACGGACAGAAGTGAAAGGAATACTTGACAAAGAGGAACAGAATAGTCTACAGCAAAAAACAATAACTCTCAGTTTTCTGGATGAAGAATACCCACAAGATCTATGGATTCGTGTGTACACAGATGGATCAGCACAGAATGCAGTAAAGAATGGGGGAGCAGGTGCATATATAGAGTACCCAAATAACACTAGGGATATGAATAAAATAGCAACAGGGAAATATTGTCACAATTATGATGCAGAAATACAAGCAATAAAGTTGGCAATAGAAAAACTGCTGAACAGTAATCTTAGCCCACAGCCTGTAGTGTTTTTCACAGATGCAAGATCAGCTCTCCAGGCACTACAATCCAGAAAATTACCACGTCTGCAGACCTTATTGACTGAACTCTGCAAGCACCACAGGGTTGCCCTGCAGTGGATCCCATCTCACTGTGAAATACCAGGAAATGAGAAAGCAGATCAGTTGGCAAAGGAAGGTTCAACAGGCACACAACTAGATACACCGGTTACATACCATCATAAGAAACAGATAATCAAATCAATCAGAAGACCACAAGCCCCAAATCAGGATGCCGTTCATAATATGAATAGATATGAACAAGTTATCATTATGCGCCTCAGAACAGGACACAATTGACTCCATAGTCACATGTATACAAAATTCAAGATCGGCACCTCAACTACTTGTACATGTGGACAGGTGCCCCAGACTGCTGAACACATACTTCAAGACTGCACTGAATATAGTAGACTGAGGAAAATCCATTGGCTCATAGATACAACACTACCGACAAAACTATATGGGCCACTGCAAGAATTACAAAAGACAGTAAAATTTACACAGGAAACGACAATGCAGAAATAGACAATACTTCAGGCGAACGAAAGATAGATAGACTCCTGCTTGTAGACTTCTTCTGTCTGAACTTTAACATGTAACAATAATCTACTTAGTCTTGTCATGACTGTAGGCAGTAATAATTAATCTATGTTAAACTAGCTAGGTTTAATGTTGCCTTACACTTTAACTTTAATACACACCTGAAATGATTATAAACACTTACTAGTGATTAGTTAACCTTAGCTGCAATCAGGAGTAGAAGGTGGGCATATGTCGGACCTTATGATGAGAAAAATAACCAGAGAATCACAAAAGCAAGTCTTTAAATAGGAAAAAAACCATAAAGAGAAAAGTCTGACCTCGAGAGTTAATTAGATGAACATATGGCAGACAAAAATGGTAAGACATTGATTTTGACTACAAAGCTCACCCAGAATGGAGCAAGCTACACAGCAAGTCCCACATGGGACTGTGACAGCACAGGAAAGACGTTAGTTGTGGACTGGGGTTTAGAAAGATCCCTGCTGAAATGAGATGCAACATTTCTCACAGTCCACACAACAAACAGCTATGGCAATGAGTGACTGGAATAGAGACAGCACATTATCAGGAGCATGTGTGCAAATCACACTATGTAGTCCATAGTAACAAAAACATTGACAACTGTAAGTACAAATTGTGGGGCTTTCGTACATAGACAATATGGGTTTATAGAGTAACCTAACATAAGGAGCAAACATTTAACATTTTATGTCCTAGTATGAAGGTAACAGTTGGAATATATTGTGATAATTGGAACAATAAGGTAAGAAGAGATCAGGGGAAAATATATATGGCATTCTAAGATAATGGTTTGGTTGCAGTGAGGAATAGAGTAAATAACAGCAGAGATAGAAAGTTGCGGAGAGACAAGATCACCTTCACTAGTGAGCACAGTAGTTGGTGATGACAATTAGCCAGTGTGGTCACTGTGGTGCAGAGACTAAAATCATGAGTGTCAAAAACTTGATTTATATTTGTGGCTTTTGATATAAATTTTATATCCAGTGTTCTTATTAGCTTCAAGGTTCTTGTTTATGTCTATCTGGCCTGTGTTCTTGTGTAAAGGTGACTGATGACTAGTGTTTTTGTGTCAAGATGACCAATGTCCTGGTTTGTGTCAAGATGGCCAATGTCATTGTTTGTGTCAAGATGGCCAATATCCTGGTTTTTGTCAAGATGACCAATGTCCTGGTTTGTGTCAAGATGACCAATATCATTGTTTGTATCAAGATGGCCAATGTCATTGTTTGTATCAAGATGGCCAGTGTCCTGGTTTGTGTCAAGATGGATGGCCAATGTCATTGTTTGTGTCAAGATGGCCAATATCATTGTTTGTGTCAAGATGGCTAATGTTCTGGTTTGTGTCAAAGATGGCCAATGTTCTGGTTTGTGTCAAGATGACCAATGTCCTGTATTGTGTCAAGATGGCCAATGACCTGGTTTATGTCAAGATGGCCAATGTCATTGTTTGTGTCAAGTCAAGATGGCCAATGTCATTGTTTGTGTCAAGATGGCCAATATCCTGGTTTGTGTCAAGATGGCCAATGTCCTGGTTTGTGTCAAGATGGCCAATGTTCTAGTTTGTATCAAGATGGCCAATATCATTGTTTGTGTCAAGATGGCCAATATCCTGGTTTGTATCAAGATGGCCAATGTTCTGGTTTGTGTCAAGATGACCAATGTTCTGGTTTGTGCCAAGATGACCAATGTCCTGGTTTGTATCAAGATGGCCAATGTCATTGTTTGTGTAAAGATGGCCAATGTCCTGGTTTGTGTCAAGATGACCAATGTCATTGTTTGTGTCAAGATGGCCAATGTCCTGGTTTGTATCAAGATGGCCAATATCATTGTTTGTATCAAGATGGCCAATATCATTGTTTGTATCAAGATGGCCAATGTCATTGTTTGTATCAAGATGGCCAGTGTCCTGGTTTGTGTCAAGATGGATGGCCAATGTCATTGTTTGTGTCAAGATGGCCAATATCATTGTTTGTGTCAAGATGGCCAATGTTCTGGTTTGTATCAAAGATGGCCAATGTTCTGGTTTGTGTCAAGATGACCAATGTCCTGTATTGTGTCAAGATGGCCAATGACCTGGTTTGTGTCAAGATGGCCAATGTCATTGTTTGTGTCAAGTCAAGATGGCCAATGTCATTGTTTGTGTCAAGATGGCCAATATCATGGTTTGTGTCAAGATGGCCAATGTCCTGGTTTGTGTCAAGATGGCCAATGTTATAGTTTGTATCAAGATGGCCAATATCATTGTTTGTGTCAAGATGGCCAATATCCTGGTTTGTATCAAGATGGCCAATGTTCTGGTTTGTGTCAAGATGGCCAATGTTCTAGTTTGTATCAAGATGGCCAATATCATTGTTTGTGTCAAGACGGCCAATATCATTGTTTGTATCAAGATGGCCAATATCATTGTTTGTATCAAGATGGCCAATGTCATTGTTTGTATCAAGATGGCCAAAATCATTGTTTGTGTCAAGATGGCCAATATCATTGTTTGTATCAAGATGGCCAATGTCATTGTTTGTATCAAGATGGCCAATGTCATTGTTTGTGTAAAGATGGCCAATGTCCTGGTTTGTGTCAAGATGGATGGCCAACGTCATTGTTTGTGTCAAGATGGCCAATATCATTGTTTGTGTCAAGATGGCCAATGTCCTGGTTTGTATCAAGATGGCCAATATCATTGTTTGTACCAAGATGGCCAATATCATTGTTTGTACCAAGATGGCCAATGTCATTGTTTGTATCAAGATGGCCAATGTCCTGGTTTGTGTCAAGATGGATGGCCAATGTCATTGTTTGTGTCAAGATGGCCAATATCACTGTTTGTGTCAAGATGCCCAATGTTCTGGTTTGTGTCAAAGATGGCCAATGTTCTGGTTTATGTCAAGATGGCCAATGTCCTGTATTGTGTCAAGATGGCCAATGTCCTGGTTTGTGTCAAGATGGCCAATGTCATTGTTTGTGTCAAGTCAAGATGGCCAATGTCATTGTTTGGGTCAAGATGGCCAATGTCCTGGTTTGTGTCAAGATGGCCAATGTTCTGGTTTGTGTCAAGATGGCCAATGTTCTGGTTTGTATCAAGATGGCAAATATCATTTTTTGTATCAAGATGGCCAGTATCATTGTTTGTATCAAGATTGCCAATGTCATTGTTTGTATCAAGATGGCCAAAATCATTGTTTGTGTCAAGATGGCCAATATCATTGTTTGTACCAAGATGGCCAATGTCATTGTTTGTATCAAGATGGCCAATGTCCTGGTTTGTGTCAAGATGGATGGCCAATGTCATTGTTTGTGTCAAGATGGCCAATATCACTGTTTGTGTCAAGATGGCCAATGTTCTGGTTTGTGTCAAAGATGGCCAATGTTCTGGTTTGTGTCAAGATGACCAATGTCCTGTATTGTGTCAAGATGGTCAATGTCCTGGTTTGTGTCAAGATGGCCAATGTCATTGTTTGTGTCAAGTCAAGATGGCCAATGTCATTGTTTGGGTCAAGATGGCCAATGTCCTGGTTTGTATCAAGATGGCCAATGTTCTGGTTTGTGTCAAGATGGCCAATGTTCTGGTTTGTATCAAGATGGCAAATATCATTTTTTGTATCAAGATGGCCAATATCATTGTTTGTATCAAGATGGCCAATGTCATTGTTTGTATCAAGATGGCCAAAATCATTGTTTGTGTCAAGATGGCCAATATCATTGTTTGTATCAAGATGGCCAATGTCATTGTTTGTATCAAGATGGCCAATGTCCTGGTTTGTGTCAAGATGGATGGCCAATGTCATTGTTTGTGTCAAGATGGCCAATATCATTGTTAGTGTCAAGATGACAATGTCATTGTTTGTGTCAAGATGGCCAATGTTCTGGTTTGTGTCAAAGATGGCCAATGTTCTGGTTTGTGTCAAAGATGGCCAATGTTCTGGTTTGTGTCAAGATGGCCAATGTTCTGGTTTGTGTCAAAGATGGCCAATGTTCTGGTTTGTGTCAAGATGGCCAATGTCCTGTATTGTGTCCAGATGGCCAATGTCCTGGTTTGTGTCAAGATGGCCAATGTTCTGGTTTGTGTCAAGATGACTAATGTTCTTGTTTTTGTCAAGATGACCAATGTCCTGGTTTGTGTCAAGATGGCCAATATCATTGTTTGTGTCAAGATGGCCAATATCCTGGTTTGTATCAAGATGGCCAATGTTCTGGTTTGTGTCAAGATGACCAATGTTCTGGTTTGTGCCAAGATGACCAATGTCCTGGTTTGTATCAAGATGGCCAATGTCATTGTTTGTGTAAAGATGGCCAATGTCCTGGTTTGTGTCAAGATGACCAATGTCATTGTTTGTGTCAAGATGGCCAATGTCCTGGTTTGTATCAAGATGGCCAATATCATTGTTTGTATCAAGATGGCCAATATCATTGTTTGTGTCAAGATGGCCAATGTTCTGGTTTGTATCAAAGATGGCCAATGTTCTGGTTTGTGTCAAGATGACCAATGTCCTGTATTGTGTCAAGATGGCCAATGACCTGGTTTGTGTCAAGATGGCCAATGTCATTGTTTGTGTCAAGTCAAGATGGCCAATGTCCTGGTTTGTGTCAAGATGGCCAATGTTATAGTTTGTATCAAGATGGCCAATATCATTGTTTGTGTCAAGATGGCCAATATCCTGGTTTGTATCAAGATGGCCAATGTTCTGGTTTGTGCCAAGATGGCCAATGTTCTAGTTTGTATCAAGATGGCCAATATCATTGTTTGTGTCAAGACGGCCAATATCATTGTTTGCATCAAGATGGCCAATATCATTGTTTGTATCAAGATGGCCAATGTCATTGTTTGTATCAAGATGGCCAAAATCATTGTTTGTGTCAAGATGGCCAATGTCATTGTTTGTATCAAGATGGCCAATGTCATTGTTTGTATTAAGATGGCCAATGTCCTGGTTTGTGTCAAGATGGATGGCCAATGTCATTGTTTGTGTCAAGATGGCCAATATCATTGTTTGTGTCAAGATGGCCAATGTCCTGGTTTGTATCAAGATGGCCAATATCATTGTTTGTACCAAGATGGCCAATATCATTGTTTGTACCAAGATGGCCAATGTCATTGTTTGTATCAAGATGGCCAATGTCCTGGTTTGTGTCAAGATGGATGGCCAATGTCATTGTTTGTGTCAAGATGGCCAATATCACTGTTTGTGTCAAGATGCCCAATGTTCTGGTTTGTGTCAAAGATGGCCAATGTTCTGGTTTATGTCAAGATGGCCAATGTCCTGTATTGTGTCAAGATGGCCAATGTTCTGGTTTGTGTCAAGATGGCCAATGTCATTGTTTGTGTCAAGTCAAGATGGCCAATGTCATTGTTTGGGTCAAGATGGCCAATGTCCTGGTTTGTGTCAAGATGGCCAATGTTCTGGTTTGTGTCAAGATGGCCAATGTTCTGGTTTGTATCAAGATGGCAAATATCATTTTTTTGTATCAAGATGGCCAGTATCATTGTTTGTATCAAGATTGCCAATGTCATTGTTTGTATCAAGATGGCCAAAATCATTGTTTGTGTCAAGATGGCCAATATCATTGTTTGTATCAAGATGGCCAATGTCATTGTTTGTATCAAGATGGCCAATGTCCTGGTTTGTGTCAAGATGGATGGCCAATGTCATTGTTTGTGTCAAGATGGCCAATATCACTGTTTGTGTCAAGATGGCCAATGTTCTGGTTTGTGTCAAAGATGGCCAATGTTCTGGTTTGTGTCAAGATGACTAATGTCCTGTATTGTGTCAAAGATGGCCAATGTTCTGGTTTGTGTCAAGATGGCCAATGTTCTGGTTTGTGTCAAGATGGCCAATGTTCTGGTTTGTGTCAAAGATGGCCAATGTTCTGGTTTGTGTCAAGATGGCCAATGTCCTGTATTGTGTCAAGTTGGCCAATGTCCTGGTTTGTGTCAAGATGGCCAATGTTCTGGTTTGTGTCAAGATGACTAATGTTCTTGTTTTTGTCAAGATGACCAATGTCCTGGTTTGTGTCAAGATGGCCAATATCATTGTTTGTGTCAAGATGGCCAATATCCTGGTTTGTATCAAGATGGCCAATGTTCTGGTTTGTGTCAAGATGACCAATGTTCTGGTTTGTGCCAAGATGACCAATGTCCTGGTTTGTATCAAGATGGCCAATGTCATTGTTTGTGTAAAGATGGCCAATGTCCTGGTTTGTGTCAAGATGACCAATGTCATTGTTTGTGTCAAGATGGCCAATGTCCTGGTTTGTATCAAGATGGCCAATATCATTGTTTGTATCAAGATGGCCAATATCATTGTTTGTGTCAAGATGGCCAATGTTCTGGTTTGTATCAAAGATGGCCAATGTTCTGGTTTGTGTCAAGATGACCAATGTCCTGTATTGTGTCAAGATGGCCAATGACCTGGTTTGTGTCAAGATGGCCAATGTCATTGTTTGTGTCAAGTCAAGATGGCCAATGTCCTGGTTTGTGTCAAGATGGCCAATGTTATAGTTTGTATCAAGATGGCCAATATCATTGTTTGTGTCAAGATGGCCAATATCCTGGTTTGTATCAAGATGGCCAATGTTCTGGTTTGTGCCAAGATGGCCAATGTTCTAGTTTGTATCAAGATGGCCAATATCATTGTTTGTGTCAAGACGGCCAATATCATTGTTTGCATCAAGATGGCCAATATCATTGTTTGTATCAAGATGGCCAATGTCATTGTTTGTATCAAGATGGCCAAAATCATTGTTTGTGTCAAGATGGCCAATGTCATTGTTTGTATCAAGATGGCCAATGTCATTGTTTGTATTAAGATGGCCAATGTCCTGGTTTGTGTCAAGATGGATGGCCAATGTCATTGTTTGTGTCAAGATGGCCAATATCATTGTTTGTGTCAAGATGGCCAATGTCCTGGTTTGTATCAAGATGGCCAATATCATTGTTTGTACCAAGATGGCCAATGTCATTGTTTGTGTCAAGAGATGGCCAATGTCATTGTTTGTGTCAAGATGGCCAATCAAGATCCTGGTTTGTGTCAATGTTCTGGTTTATGTCAAGATGGCCAATGATCAATCTGGTTTGTGTCAAGATGGCCAATGTCATTGTTTGTGTCAATCAAGATGGCCAATGTTTGTGTCAAGATGGCCAATGTCCTGGTTTGTGTCAAGATGGCCAATGTTCTGGTTTGTGTCAAGATGGCCAATGTTCTGGTTTGTGTCAAGATGGCCAATATCATTGTTTGTATCAAGATGGCCAATGTCATTGTTTGTATCAAGATGGCCAATGTCCTGGTTTGTGTCAAGATGGATGGCCAATGTCATTGTTTGTGTCAAGATGGCCAATATCATTGTTTGTGTCAAGATGGCCAATATCCTGGTTTGTGTCAAGATGGCAATGTCATTGTTTGTGTCAAGATGGCCAATGTTCTGGTTTGTGTCATCAAGATGGCCAATGTTCTGGTTTGTGTCAAGATGGCCAATGTTCTGGTTTGTGTCAAGATGGCCAATGTTCTGGTTTGTGTCAAGATGGCTAATGTCCTGTATTGTGTCAAGATGGCCAATGTCCTGGTTTGTGTCAAGATGGCCAATGTTCTGGTTTGTGTCAAGATGACCAATGTTCTTGTTTTTGTCAAGATGACCAATGTCCTGGTTTGTGTCAAGATGGCCAATGTCATTGTTTGTGTCAAGATGGCCAATGTCCTGGTTTGTGTCAAGATGGCCAATGTTCTGGTTTGTGTCAAGATTGCCAATGTTCTGGTTTGTGTCAAGATGGCCAATGTTCTGATTTGTGTCAAGATGGCCAATGTCCTGGTTTGTGTCAAGATGGCCAATATCCTGGTTTGTGTCAAGATGGCCAATGATCTGGTTTGTGTCAAGATGGCCAATGTCCTGGTTTGTGTCAAGATGGCCAATGTCCTGGTTTGTGTCAAGATGGCCAATGTTCTGGTTTGTGTCAAGATGGCCAAGGTTCTGGTTTGTGTCAAGATGGCCAAGGTTCTGGTTTGTGTCAAGATGGCCAATGTCCTGGTTTGTGTCAAGATGGCCAATATCCTGGTTTGTGTCAAGATGGCCAATGTTCTGGTTTGTGTCAAAATGGTCACCATTCTTGTTTGTATGACATTTGCCAAAATTCTAGTTCGTATTGAACTGGCAGGTATTTTTGTTCTTTAAAAGTTGGTCAGAATTCTTATTTGTTTCCTGTTTATCCATATTTTTAGTTGCTGATTTGCTATTACCATCTTTTATTATTATTGCTTTGGTGTTCACCTGGCCTCCAAAAAATAGGTAATGGAGATTTTTCTGTGGCATTAAAGGGGACCAAGTGTAGTATCAACCACATCACCTTAACATCCCATTGGTCATAGTAAAATATGGCCACTAACACTATATTTCTTATAGGCCTATCAAAGCATTGAGGAAACCTTTATTGCTTTTCTGATGCTACACATACACATGCACACACAGAGGGGTTTACACTGTTTGGATTTTAATAATTCGAACAAAAATTTTAAACAAAATATTTTTTAAAGCCACAAAGTTATGTAACAAATATGTTCAAACTCCTCCATTGGCAGAAATACACTGCCTGGAACTGAAAAAAAAAATATTTTTGTTAATTTTGATCGAGTTATTAAAATTCAAACAGCGTTAATCCCACTGTGGAACACACTGTAAATATACACACATGCACGTGCATGCGTGTGCGTACACACACCTAATATTAAATCTGTGTAATAATAAAGGATCCAGCAGAGATAATTTTACACCAACAACTCTTTAAACACAGCCAAACAAATCATAAACTCCAACAGTAGAGAATATTGGCTGAATGGACGGGCCATGGAAAAAACAAGGAGAGAACTTTTGAAATATAGGGTGTCTCTTTAATGACTGTGCATTTTTTGTTGTTGAAATAATTACGCACCTAAATTTTATCTATGTATGACGTAATAGTTCAAGCACCATTTACGTGTTCATTTAAACATCACTGCTACATGATAGATCTGGCTTACAATGGTGTTAACGATTGAAGAAAGAGTATTTATAGTGGAGCATGTGTTCCGTAACGGCGGCAAGTATTCGAATGGGGTTGTTGAACAATTTGTGAATAGATTTCCTGATACACCAGTGCCTCATCGAAATACTGTGAGTAATTTAATAATCAAATTTCAAAACACCGGTAGTGTACATGATGTTAACCATCCTGGTAGACCATCTGTTCTTGAAGTAACATCGCTCAACATCCAGGACAGCATTCTAATGAGTCCTGGCAAATCAATAAGAAAGCTGGCTCAACAAGTACACAAATCAAGTAGTACTGTTCATAGAGTTCTGAAAAAAAAAATTAAAGTTACATCCGTACAAATTTTCCGTCGTTCCTCAATTAAAAGAATTAGATCACCAATCCAGAATTAATTATTGTATGTGGTTTGAGAATTTTCTAGCCCAAGAAGGTGAGGAAATCCTTGATTTCACTTTCTTCACAGATGAAGCATGGTTCCATTTGTCTGGGTACGTGAATAGGCAGAATGATCGTCTTTGGAGTGATGAAAATCCACATGCATTGCACCCAGTGCCTCTCCACGATCAGAAAGTAGGAGTGTGGTGTGCAATGAGTCGTCAGCGGATAATCGGCCCAATTTTCTTCTATGACACAATAAATTCAGAAAGATACAGGATTAACATACTGGAGCGATTCGTAACCCAACTTTCTGAGCCAGAAATTGAAAAAGCTTGGTTTCAACAAGATGGCGCACTTGCTCACACTGCTGTAAAATCACTGGAATTTTTATATGAAATTTTTGCTAATCGTATAATCTCTCGCGGAATTTGGCCTGCACGGTCTCCTGATCTTACTCCCATGGACTACTATCTCTGGGGTGAACTGAAAGGAAAAGTGTACGAAAACAATCCCCACACACTCGATGAGCTGCAGGTTTCAATCGCCAACAACATTAATAATGTTACACAGCCCATACTGCGTAAGGTTTTTGACAATATGAAAAAACGTATCAATATTTGCCAACTAAAACGTGGTGGATATTTCGAATACCTTTTGTGAATAGTGATGTTATATGTTTAACTTTACCGAAAAAGGAACAAGCTACAGCAGTACATGATGCGTGATTTACATAAATAAATTGGAACAACTAGATTTTCAAATAATGCATAGTCATTAAAGAAACACCCATGCGATCTGGAAGACCTTCAATTTCACAAGACCAAATTATGGAACTCCAAGACAGAATTACAATGAGTCCAAATGCATCTTTAAACCACTTGTCTCAACAGGTGCAAATATCTAAGAGTTCACAAGGTTTTAAGAAGTGAACTACACTATCATCCATACAAATTAACTGAAGTGTCTCAACTCCAAGAAAGAGATTATGAATCCCGTTTAAACTACTGCATGTGGTTTCAGAATTTTATTTATGAACATGGCGCTGCCATCCTTGACGTCACTTTTTTCACTGATGAGGCCTGGTTTCATTTATCCGGTTATGTAAACAGTCAAAACAATCGGCTGTGGAGCAGTGAAAACCCCATGAATTTCATCAAGTGCCGCTTTACGATCAAAAAGTCGGAGTGTGGTGTGCTATAAGTCGTATGCGGATAATAGGACCTATATTTTTTAATGAAACAATAAATGCAGAACATTACCGTACTTTAATTCTGGAACCGTTCATAGCACACCATACAGAACGGGAAATTATGGAATCCTGGTTTCAGCAGGATGGGGCAACAGCACACACAGCCACAACAACACTCAATTATTTAGAAAGCATATTTGCAAATCGCATTATTTCACGTGGAATCTGGCCTGCTCGTTCACCAGATCTAACACCCCCAGATTATTATCTGTGGGGGGCATTGAAGGGGAAAGTTTATGAAAATAATCCGCAGACAATTAATGACCTAAAGACTGAAATAGTAGACAAGATTAAACAAATATCACCAGACATTATTCTGAAGGTTTTCGCAAATATGGAAAGATGAATCACGACATGTCTTGAGGCCCGTGGTGGACATTTTCAACATATGCTTTAGGCACTTTATTGTGTTAATACCAACATTGCCCATTATAAACTCGCCGATAGCAGTCAAGTATATTTGAATATTTTACAATTTGTGTGACGCATTAGTTAACCGCATTTCTGGTGACGTTTTTCTTCCGAGAGTAGAAATTCACTGCACTGCAACTTTAAAAACACCCTGTACATGACAAGGTCACACCCCCATGGCAACATTAACAACCTAAAAAGAAAGACGAAACCACCATCTTCAAACTGAGAACAGGTCATATACCACTGATCAATCACATCAATATAATACAACGAAACCAAACTCCAGCATGTCCATTTTGTGAACACCCACATGAAACAGTAGAACATTGCCTTTTTGACTGTCCAAAGCTCACTGACATCAGTGACTCTACTTCCTCAAAGACCTGATAAATGGAACATCTTGTACGGAACTACATGGGAACAGAAATACCTGCAGATATCTTGACATAGCCATTGGGCCGAAGGGCGTCAGCTCACAGGCTTCTGGATCCATAACAACAACAAATTAGTGTAGTAATTAAGGCTAAATTATGAAGAGCAGAATATTAGACTGTATTGTTTGAAATTATTTTTGAAATATTTGGTCATGCTCAATATAACTTCTTCTCAGGTGGGGTTTGATGCTCATGTATCCCATAGTGCAATGAGACCCACATTAAATAGCATTCCGGGAGGAAAACCGTAAGTTCTCATTACCAATCTGGCTCATATTTTATGTAGTCTTTAGATTTGTTTCATCCACTAACTACAACTCATTCATCATCTGTAATTTTACATTAGCTTGTACTAGTTTTACACAAGCTAGGACTGAAGCTTTTTACTAAGTAATTTTTATTCACTAACCAGAAAGTTTTTAACTAGATTTTTTTATATTGGTTCATACACATCTTCATCATCATCATGAAGTAACATGCTTGCTGGTGTTCATATACAAGCTAGTTTTGATTCACTATCCATAAATCATTTTCATAAGACTGCAATATATGAACAAACTGTATGCAGATGTCACCAGCCTTGAGCTGAGCAATGCTTTCTTTGAGCTTATTAAAATTGGTGTGTAAAACTACACAGAAAAAGGAGATTAGTTTCAGTATGTGGTTTGCACACTAGCTTTAGGATATTTCTGTCTCTTGTTCACCTGACAACTGCTAAAGGAGAAAATAGTTCACTTAGTCTCCTGCCCTTTAAAGGATGCTGTGAGCATAGATGTGTTGTGTTGTGCTTTGAAGTAAAGTGATATTTGGCCTAGCACACCCAACTTCTGCATGCTATTTTTGAGTATTGGGCTGCCTTCTTGATACCTGCTTACGTGGCCAAGCTTGGTCTGTGTCTAGGGCATAGCAAAGAGATGGAGTAGGGTCAAATATAGCTCTGACTGATCTTGGCACAAGCATTTGGCTATGAGGTGTCATTCACTTTCAGCACTGGTAACTGACAGACTCCTTTGCTCTCAGCTTTTGAATGATTTTTTTGCGCTGGTAGTAGACAGGCCCATACAATACAGGACATATAGCAAAATCTGAGACATCCCAGTGTGAGATAAAGAGACTACAACAAGGAACCTCTACAACAGCATTAAATGCTGAGGCTGTCAGAAAATGAGTTTGAGCCCTTTTTCACTCTTGACATCTGAAGTGGTGGGTCTATGAGGAAGTGATGAAAAAAATAATCACAAAATGTGAAGCTAGAAATTCCAGAAGCCATGCTGTAGTTGCTGCTGTTTGTATAGGGTTCATATATCACACAAGAATGAGTATATTTTATGTGAAATCTTATTTCAGAGCATATTCATTCCATGTAAGCGGTGATGGTCAAATGCAGCCAGTCCCATTCCCCCCAGATGCTCTCATTGGACCAGGCATCCCCAGACACGCAAGACAAATTAATACATTAAACCATGGTGAAGTAGTTTGTGCCGTCACAGTCAGTAATCCAACAAGACATGTTTATACAGGAGGAAAGGTTAGTTTTTTTTTTATTATTAACATTGGTCATTTTTTTTTTATGCTGCCTGTACTGAAATCTTTATTTTTAATATCTCCATTTTATTAACATTAGACAAACAACAAATTGATTCTGAAATAACAATAGACCTATCTTTATTTTTCTGGTGGTGAAAAATACAAACAGCTCAAAGTTGAAAATACATAATGAACTCTTTGCCTTAACTTATTGATAAGGATAAGTTAAAATACATGATTTACACATGTTCTGAGAATGCTCTGGTTTCATGAAACATGGATGATTTTATTTACCTTTTTTTTTTTTTTTTAAATTTCTGGACATAATATGTGTATAGAGATTATATAAACCCAGCTAAACAAGCACAACCTATTGAAACAGAACCTGGAAGTTGGGTTATACTATAATATAGAAAATGTTTTTTAAAAATCAAGATACATAGTATAGACAAAATAAGAGTGATAACTAAGTAAACATTTGTAGTTGTTGCCTGTCCAGCATACCATAGCAAATAGATTATATATTATCAGCATTTGTTTTCTTTTGTATGAAATTTTGTATCTGCCTCGTGCCAAACATGAATGTTTTGGGCCAAAAGGTGTAGATACCACAGCTAGGCCATGAACTGGCAACACAGTACATCCACACCCACTTAATGGGAAGAAGAAAATTGCCTCAGATTAAGTGACAATTTGTCAAATATTTTAGCGTAGATCCAGGACAATCAACTAATAATTTGTTAATCTGAATGGTGTGTTAGTATTTATTGTTCATATTATTGAACTTGTGTTCATTATTTATGATGGTCATATAGTACTATTTTCTGGGTAGTTTAATCCTATAATTTATTAGATTGTTTCTGAATTTAGTAAGTCTTTGTTGGTTGCCATAGAGAATTCCTGCAGTAACTTGTTGATGACTGCTATATTCTTCTTATTGCCATGTAGGGTTGTGTCAAAGTGTGGGATATCAGCCAACCTGGTAATAAGAGCCCGCCAATTTCACAGCTGGACTGCCTGGTAAGAGTAGCACATTAGTTAAACCATCAGTTTTTGTGTTTTCTGCTAATCTTAAACATTTTGATAGGAACATTGTCAGCTATCATCAAGTATCGTGCCTACTGATATATAGGAATCATGTCTCTCCACAGTTTTCTATCTTATCTCTACAGTACTTATTGTTTACGTTATTGATTTTCTACCAAACCTTTTTCTTAAACTGTCTTCAATTCTTTTTTTCTCAATTTCCCTCTATATCTTCTTTCCACAATTTTTTCAGTTGTCACAAAATGTTACTGTTGCTTCCTTCTCGCTACATGGCAAAAACATGATGATTGTTTCCTCCTGATGTTAAGAAGCTTTATTTTTCTTTGGCCTCTTTTAGAATGTACCTGTTAACTCTTTTTAGCTGTCTGTATATATTCTCAACATTATCCTGCAAATTCACTTTTCTGTGACCTCCAAAAATTGTCATCTGATTGTCCAAGATTCACTTCCATATGTCAATACTGAATCTTCATAATACAGAACTCTTTTTCTTATTTCCATTGACAGAAATGGTTGGGATGCATAATATCTTTGATTACTCTATTTAAGCACCTGAACAGTCATCATTTATTAACATTTCTACTACGTCTTCAGATTAAATATTGCCTGTACCTCATAGATTCATTTCCATTTCCTGCTTAGTTTAATTATTGAGAGTGACATTGTTAGAGCTCAGTAATTGTAATGTAAGGTGACAAATACTCATTATTGATGTCTTAACTTCTATAACTAACAAGTCAAGCACAAAATTACAGGTAGAAATGTGTTTACATGCCAGCAAGCTCCATACTATTTGTGGAGGAGTCAATGAATTATTTTCATTTATTGAAATTATACTGTTGTCATTTGTAAATTCTCATGCTAATTGCACATTTAGTTATGGTTTTAGTTTGGCAGACTTAGTTTAGCTAGTTGCCTAAGGAAGTTTTTGAATTATCTTCCATTTTGTGGTGCATTATATGTACATATAATTTTTTTGGGATACATTTTTACAGCAACGGGATAACTACATTCGGTCAATTAAACTCCTTCAAGATGGCAGAACATTGATTGTTGGTGGGGAGGCCAGTACATTGTCCATATGGGATTTAGCATCTGTAAGTGGACAACATGCATTTTGATTATGTTTACATTTAGTTATCTAGCTTGTTAAAATGGGGTGGATTTGCACAGTTAAACAAAAGTTAAGTTCATACAAGTAAACAACTGTGCACTGTTAACAAAAGTTAAGTTCATACAAGTAAACAACTGTGCACTGTTAACAAAAGTTAAGTTCATACAAGTAAACAACTGTGCACTGTTAACAAATTGGAAGCTTACTTCAGCAGATAACATATTTCTGTGGTGTCAATCTGTAAAGCACTCGCTACAATTATGTGTATGCTATTGACAAGATGATTACCTCATGACACAGTCATAACAACTGTTATGTCCTATAAATAATGCAGCTAAAACAACCTTCAATGGTCTGGTGAGAAAAGACAATTCACAAATGAAGCTTATGACACAGATTAGAGGTGTTTCTTTGAACATTATTGAAGAATATTATTAAACGACATTATTGCAAATGGCAAATTTTGAAGGAAAGGAGATAAAGGTTACAAATTTTAACTTGATTTTATTAAAGAAGATCAGTATAAGTCGTGGATATGTAAAGAAGGGAATATGGTATGATCTTTCTTATGGAGAGGTAAGCATACAAAGAGCCTCTGTAATAAATAAATATATATATAAAATCATGAATAAAGAAATACTGAAAGAGACAGAGTCAATCAAATTGATGCACACAACTTTGGGGTGATAGCCTATTGTAAATATTGTCTGCAGGATTCATTACATGATTATTATGCATAATCTTAGATTGCACTGGAAGTTATTATTTTTTTGCTTGACTATCTCTTGTCTCCTGTGCGCAGCCAACACCACGTATCAAAGCTGAATTGAACTCAAGTGCTCCAGCGTGCTATGCCCTAGCCATCAGTCCCGACGCCAAAGTTTGCTTCAGCTGCTGTAGTGATGGCCACATTGCTGTATGGGACCTGCATAACCAAACACTAGTCAGGTATTCAAGTTGCTCCCTTGTAATTGTGTAAACTTATGTCCAATATTTGTAAGAAAACTATTTTTATCTGTTTCATTATTTATTTTCTACATCAAATTTGCATAATGTTCTTCTGCAGTGTTCATAATTGTGTGTATGCATGTGTGTGCGCGCGCATGTGTGTAAGGGGTGTGGGTGGAATGTGAAAATTGTGCATTAAAAAATACACTGTATGACTAATGTAAGTTCCTTGTAATTTTTCTGTATGACTGATGTAAGTTTGTAATTTTTCTGTATGACTGATGTAAGTTGTTTGTAATTTTTCTGTATGACTGATGTAAGTTTGTAATTTTTCTGTATGACTGATGTAAGTTTGTAATTTTTCTGTATGACTAATGTAAGTTTGTAATTTTTCTGTATGACTAATGTAAGTTTGTAATTTTTCTGTATGACTGATGTAAGTTTGTAATTTTTCTGTATGACTGATGTAGGTTGTTTGTAATTTTTCTGTATGACTGATGTAAGTTGTTTGTATTTTTTCTGAACTAAAATATATCTTCAGGATTGCACAATCCATCATTGTCAATCAAAGTAAGATATATAACTTCATTGCTAAGTAAAATCAGTTGTGACACCTAGAAATCAATCCTGTACAATTTAACAACAGAAACAAATCTTTCAAGGCAACAGAAATGTGGTTTTACAAAAGGATGTGGAGAATATACCATAGAGGACAGCAGGGAAAAAATAAAATAATAATCAGATGTTCTGAGAGGAGTTAAAGCAAAATGTAAACTTATTACCAATATGGAGTAAGTGATCTTTTTTTTTCTGGTCCCGTGGAGGGGGGCAGCTGGAGATATTGCCACAAAATGAAGAAATTTATGGAAGAATAGAAAGATAAACAGGGAGAAATGATACCTGGCAGCTTAAGAGAATGGCATGGTAAATAATCAACAGCAAAATAGATAGAACATCTGTAAATAAGAAAGGTAAGATATTGCGTAGATCTACTACACCAGCAGTTATGATTCTTGATAAGTGATCTCTGAAATTTTTTTTGTTAGTTTCAGTTTAAAATTTCATTTGATAAATTTCCAGTTTAGAAAATTGTTTCTTTCTCTCACAGTAATAGAAGCAGTTAAATGTTATAATGTCATTGTTAATTTCTGCTGTATTCACCTCGCCTTAGACAATTCCAAGGGCATACTGATGGTGCAAGCTGTATTGACATATCTCCGGACGGTACAAAGCTTTGGACAGGGGGACTTGACAACACAGTGAGGTCATGGGATCTCAGAGAGGTCTGTATTGTGCAGTATAATTTCAGTGATATTGACTATGAAATATTTATAACAAATTCTACACTAGTTGAATGAACAGTGTACACATTCGATTTTTTTTATGCACACACAAAATTAACATCCAAGAGAAGTGCTCACTAACAATTAACAAAAATACTAATTGTTGCAATTTCGATGGTACCCTGATCTGCGACCCCTGAGTGCTGCACTGTTTGCTGTCTGCCAGAATTTTCTCATGAACTTTCTAGCAATCAGACTGTAGTGCACTACACTCTCTTGAAAATTCTCAAAACTAACTCTTGATAGTTTGAAGGTTTCTAACAATTCATGCTGATGTATGTAAACGCTATATCAAGCATATGACTCAAGTTGTCTACCAACTAACCAGAGCTCCTTAGTCTATAGCTCAGCGTTTCTAGTTCTGCTCATCTCTCTGCAGCGTCTGACCTACTCAGTCTAGAGCTCAGTGTTTCCAGTTCTACAGAACTCTCCACAGTGTCTCACTTGCACAGCTTGTGTTATCCTGTTTGTATTTTTTGTCTCACTGTATCTCACATGTTATTGGAACTTTTTGTTATTAAAGAAAAATGTAAAAAAAATGTGATTTGTTATTCAAATTTGTTTTCTCAAATTATTCATGAGAAATGAAAATGAACCTCAAGACTTTTAATTTATAATTATGTACCTTATTTACTTAATGTGATAAACATAACAAGCAAATAATATGGACTGGAGATGAATATCAAAAAGACTAAAACTATGATCATAAACAAAGAAAATTCTCAAGACCTACAATTAAATATCACAGTTGAGGGAATACATCTGGAGACAGTCCAGAGCTACAACTACCTGGGACATACTATAACCAATGATGGAAAATGCAAAATTGAAATAAACAAAAGAATAGGTATGGCAGAAAGTAATTTTAATGCCATGAAAAATATACTAACAACAAAACAGATATCAGCAGAGCTGAAAATAAGAATAGCAAAATGTTACATCTTCTCAATATTCCTGTATGGTGCAGAAACATGGACATTAGACAAGAAAACAGAACAGAAAATTGAAGCCTTTGAAATGTGGATGTATAGAAGAATAGGTAGAGTTAGATGGAAAGACAAGATAACAAATGATGAAGTTTTAAAACAACTAAAAATAAAAAGAGAACTACTAAATACAATTAAGACAAGTGTAATTTTTGTGGCACGTTAAAAGACACAACAGCCTACTAAAAGTAATATTGGAAGGGAAAATACAAGGTAAAAGAGGCAGACCAAGACTAACATGGACAAGTAACATCAAAAGATGGACAAGTCAATCTATGACAGCCTGCACCATCAAAGCAAGAAACAGAGTAGAATGGCGATCCATGGTAGCCAACCTTCATTGCGGAGAAGGCACTCGATGATGATGACGACTTTACTTACTAAATATAAATATGCATATATTTTTAAAAAAAAACTATTCTTTAATCTATATTTCATTGAACATCGATTTCAAATTTTGCTTAAGTTAAGAACTAGTAATTTTTAGTTATCTTTCCCTTTCCTATTTTCTTATTAATTCTTATATGAAGAATTCAAGATTCAGGAGATTTGAGAATTTATTTGGATTGAAGAAAGTTTAGGATTTGTCCCGTCTCTAATACATTTTTTTTCACCAGTGTTTAATTTGAGTGTATTGGTATAGAGTTAGCTAAAGAATAGTACTAGTGTAGTTGTGCGGTAGTCTCAACGAACAGTTTAACGTCAAGCAGTGAGTAGTCTCACTAAGTTCATCTTCATGGGAAGCATAAAGATAATGTAGCTGTACAGTCATAACAACGAACAGTTTAATGTCAAATAACTGTGTAGGGTGGTAGATAAGCTAGGGGAAGCCGCCAAGTGAGCAGGCTGTGTGTGCAAGGTGGCTGTACTACCACTGTAATTGTAAATGAGAATGTAATATGTGAAGATAATATTGTGAGAATAAAACCTCAGGTGTGTGCTTTTACCTGCTGTTCCATTGATGTTTCTTCAAGCGCTAGCTGTCTGTCCCTAGTGAAGACGAATGCTGATATGTCAACAATCGACGAGAGTACTAAGTGAAACGATCACCCGGCCAAGGGTATTATACGAGGGAAAGGTCGACACGACACGGGTCGATGCAGTAGGGGGATTCCCCTACATCGCCTCAAGGTAGTCGAAGTCCGACCTCTTCAAGTACAGGGCAAGTGTGCTGTATGATCATGGCTGGTCACGTGCCTGGGATGCAAGGTAAACAGGGCGTTGAGGTCAAACGCCGACCAAACAATATGTGAAGGCTCAGGTCTTGATGAGCCTTCACGCCAGGCTGCTATATTAGAGGGCTCAGGTCTGAATGAGCCTTCTTCGCTGCAGTCACAAAGATCAGAGTTAACAACGCCACTGGTGGGCAGTCAAGAAAGGGAAGGGGGGGAAAAAACACCCAATCCCCCCGGGCATACTAGTAACTAACTCATTGACCTCTGTTCATTAATGATACAAGATTTAATAAATAATTTTATTTTATAAATCAAAAGTAACTTCTGGTTTTTATATATTTATAGAATATTGTTTCGCAACTCTTATACCAATTATACAACCATTACTGCATGTATTGTCTTATCTATTTCAGGGACGGCAACTGCAGCAACATGATTTTACTTCTCAGATATTCTCTTTAGGCTATTGTCCAAAAGGAGAATGGTTGGCTGTTGGGTAAGTCTTCATTACTGTTTATTTTTAATCCTTAATCTTTCTATGCTTTCTTTTCATAATTCGTGTTTTAGAAAAACCATTTGTAATCAGTTTTTTTTGGGGGAAAAAATATGTATATCTTGTAAGATTTATTTTCCATTAACCCTAGATTATGATGGCCAATATTAGGAGCTCTAAAAATAGTATTGTCATTGAACTTTTGATACATAACTGTGTTTACACTAGGCAAGACACAGGGACTCTGATTTTCTGGTTCAGGTTGATTTATGACCTGAATTTAACTGCATGTACCTGACGTGTTACATTGGCTATCGGTACAGTTGCCGTCAGTATGTTCTGCAACCTCACAGTGTTATTCGCTGTGTTTCCAAAGTCACAAAGGATTGTTTGATATCAGCAGATGACCAAGGAAAGTTCCCTGGTCACAGCAAACGGGAAAAACTACAAATTTCTTGAAAATTGATGGATTTTTTTTTCACATTATATGATCATATTCCTTTTTTTTTTTAATTTTATTTTTTTTTTTTTTTTTGAGGGGGGTACGCCTACATCAGTAGAAACAAATCCTATACTCAGGGGTCACTGGAAGTAGTAATTAGCAGGAAGGTTCATGGAGGAGGCAGGGGAGGAATGTTTGACCACAGCAAACTGTACAATTTTAAAGACTTGTGTGTTTTGATGGATAATTTGTACAACATTATCATAATCTAGGGTTAAAGTGTCATTGTGTTAGGTTTTAGTTATCCTTACTGTATTTCATGACTGCTGTGGCATAGTAGTAATTATACTGCATTGCTGATGAAATGATCATGGTTCAGTCACAGTCTACAGTTAACCCAACTGAAAACAATATGGATACTTATTCAAAGTTATTAAATAGCAAGAAAGTGCGCACACACACATGTCCTATGACCTAGAATTTCTTTCTCCTGTGACATAGATTTTTTTTTCTTTTAAGTCTCTTTTACATACACTCACCAGGAAATGTTTAACGTAAACCTATTTGATATTTAAATAAACTATCTGCCCCATAAATGAGATAACTTAGATTGTGTTGTACATGCATTATCTCATGGCCTCTATTGTCTTTGCCAGCATGGAGAGCAGCAATGTTGAAGTCCTACACCATTCCAAGCCAGACAAGTACCAGCTTCACCTCCATGAGAGCTGTGTCTTGTCTCTCAAGTTCGCCTACTGTGGGGAATGGTTTATTAGCACCGGCAAGGATAACCTGCTCAATGCTTGGCGCACACCTTATGGTGCCAGTATATTCCAGGTGCTTGTTTTATATAAATATATAATATTTTTTTTTTTTATTGTTTTTGTTTTATATTCTGTTACTGTGATGTTTTTTTTTTCTGTAGCTTCCTTTCTGTTGCCAATAAGAACATCAATCTGTTCATTGACAATTTTGGAAGAGGAAAAAAATGTGAAAAATCTACAAGAATAGATAAAATTGGACTAGTTATTCTAAGGCCTTGGCATCTTTCAAATCCCAAGTAACTTCTGGTGCAAAGAAACAGAAAAAAGAAGGAAAAAAATGAGCACTGGAATGATTGTCTATGTTTTTATGGAAAGAGACTTCCCTTCCAAAAAGTAACACCCTTTCTCACCACCTTCCACTTGCATCATCAGCTCTCTTCAATAGAGGTACAATGCTATTACATTTTATTTTTCAATAGTTCATGTGCAATTGTTGATTTTATAGTAAGTCAAGTACCCCCATCACGCCAAGTGGCGTATAGGGAAATATGGTGTTAGTGACCCTATATTTTACAGACCTTCAGCACATGATTTTTGGGGTAATGTGGTCTGTATTACGCCCGTGCTGCTTTACTTTCCCAGAAAAAAATCCGGTACCCATTTAAAGCTGGGTGAACCCGGAAGCCGTCGGTTGGGATTGAACCCTACCCCTTGTCCTTTGTAGTCCAGTTCACTAACCACTGAGCTATCGCGGCTTCTGATTTTATAGTATTTGTTTATTATTGTATACATGAGGTTCTGTGCATGTATTATTGTGGAGGTTTAATTAGATAATCATTTGAGGTCTGGATTCATTCAATTTACTTTTTTTATGGAAAGGGGGCAGGAGGGGGTGATGACTGGATTAAACTGTGTACAAACAGTGGGGTTTCACTGTTTACTAACATACATACACTCACACTTTGATATTCTACACAGCTTGGACATACTGTAGCAAATTTCTTTTTTCCATTTCAGTCAAAAGAGCCATCATCAGTTCTGAGTTGTGATATTTCTGCTGATGACAAATACATAGTGACTGGTTCTGGTGACAAGAAGGCTACAGTGTACGAAGTTATCTTCTGAACTAACAATGGGCTGGATGCAGGTTTTTCTTACACATGCCTAATTGGAGCATGGCATATAATGTGGAAGCAAGTTGTAGAAAAGTGCTGGCAGGTTGACTCAGAAATTTGACATCAAGATTTTTATTTTGAAATTTAAAAAGGAATATAATCTTCATTGTGTTGTTGAAGAAACCAGAAATTCAACATTTCAAAGTGTATTTGTTATGACTTTGTGCAGTGTTATACTTTGGTGCATTAGTGTATTTATCCTGCCAGTTTGTGCAACCAGATTTAAGCCAACCACAACATAATTGTGAAATAAGTGGCATGCGTTTATTTTCTTCTCTGGATTATCACTCTGTTCCAATTTCATCTTGGATAATGCCAGATTAAACATCTGTGGATTACGGATTCAAAAGGATATGGCAGTTGTGTAAATATGAAGTGGTGCAGCATACTTGTCTCAAATATCATAAGCATTCTTGAACACTGGAGTATTGAACTATCATAACTATGAAATGTGTTCAATTCATGTGTATGAATAACCCAGTTCATTTTCATGAAAACACCTGAGGATGTTCTCAACTGAAATGATGAAATCTTCAGTGCTTTTTCATTTTGGGTGAATATTTCCAACTCAATAATCAACAGTTTCAGGTTATGAAGCTACCAAGAGGACATGATATTAATAAATTGGTCATCATTTCTTCTCTTTCATTGTTTTATCCATTTAACATTCTATTTTTATTTTACTTTTTGTGACTCAATCCACACCTGGATATAAGTGGACACAATTAGAACAGGAATTTCCTATGGACAATTCTTGCTATTACTGCCTGGGGTTAAATGGCATCCCCTTCCCCCCAAATTGTGAATTTTGTTTTCCTGATGAAGAATATTTCAATGACTGTTATGAGTATGTTTAACATAAGCCAGGGATATTTTAAATGTGTATGTGTACATAATGTTCTAATCACATAATATGATTGTCTGTTGTGACGTTTCACATATATGACAATTAAAGTCTTCTAGATTAGTTCCATATCTAAACTTGATGTGTGTGCTTTGTCAGCTTGAAATATAATATTGAGACTCATCAGTGAAGTGAGAAGCTCTACCATAATTGACTGGGCTGCACTTTAACTGTTTGTATGGTGTATGTGTTGTGTTTATATTTGTTTTCATCATTACCCCAGAAATTTGGGGATTCTATTTTCACCAGATTCCAGTGTTTGGAATTTATCCAGAAGAAAGAAAAGCTGATATTGGTTCCTTTGAGAGCCATGGTAGCTGAACAGTTAAGGACAGGAGGTTGGGTTCAATCCAAGTTGATGACTTCTGGGCTTCACTCAGCCTTTAACTCTTTCCGTACGGAAGCTTTTTATCAATGCAATGGAAGAGATTTCAGAGACAAAATGTTTCACGGCTTTAAGAGGCAATCTACATATTTATATTTATGTATTACATAACATTATATATGAATTTTTAGATAATTGAACAAGGTATTAAATTTCATCAATACCAAAATGATACAATACAAGATATGCAAAAAGAATATGCTTTGATGATTGGTCACACTAATGAAATCCCGGCTTGTTGCAGTAGCTACTGAGTTAAGTGCTCTGTGCACACCGTGAGCTGTGTGTCTCATCCGTTTTGATCATGTTCGATGTTCCAATTGTTTACGATGAATGATGATATCGTATGACAGGGAACAGGCTGTGTTCACTTTCTGCGCGGTTTCGCCTTATGTCTTTTGGCGTGTGCTGAGACTGCTACGATGGGGACTACAGTTACTTTTCTTTATTTGAGGGATAAGATATTAATTCGGATGATTCCACTGGCACGGGCGGTTGAGCAATTATGGATTTTAATTCATTTGCAGTGATACTGGGGCCTTCCATAACCAAATAACTAATGAAATTGGGAGTGACGCACTGTGCGGCGAAACGTACGCAGAGTTAATTTGGTACCAAATTGTGGGGAGACCTTCATACTAATTACATCACCCATAAAAGTAGCCGTTGGTCATTGAAAAATGCAAGTGCTAACACCAAATTCCCCACACTGGTACCCTTTCAAATGGGTCAGGTTGGTCAAAGTGTTTTCATAATAACATTGAATAATTGTCTCACAAGTCATTGAGAGTATTAACTCTGAGAGTTCTTTCAATATCCATAAAACAATATTGTAAAAAATCTGATAAGAATAATCGTTTATTTGATTGTAGACCTGTCCTTTGATGGCTATACAATTCAAGATAGAGAAATGTTTAACTTGATCAGTTTGAATCATCTTTAGAGTCCTGCAATCTATGGTAGAAGATTGACTACCAAGTTGAAGTAAAGAATGCATTAACCATAGATTACTACACCTTCATGGAGCCGCGATAGCTCAGTGGTTAGTGAACTGGAATACAAAGGACAAGGGGTAGGGTTCCATCCCAACCGATGGCTTCCGGGTTCACCCAGCCTTAAAATGGGTACCGGATTTTTTCTGGGAAAGTAAAGTAGCACGGGCGTAATACCGACAACATTACCCCAAAAATCATGTGCTGAAGGTCTGTAAAATATAGGGTCACTAACACCATATTTCCCTATATGCCACTTGGCGTGACAGGGGTACTTTACTTACTTTACTACACCTTCATAAAATTTACGAACTCAAAATATAAATTCTTGAAATTTAATAGTTTGCCGCTGGCAAACATGTTCCGCCCTTCTTATACCTTCCTTTTATTGCTTCTTGTGACTCCTGAGTGTTTGATTTGCTTCCTTTGATGTTGAATTTTTTTTCTTAAACACATGATGTGCTTCGTAAATATTACTAAGGTGTCTTAAGAATGTGGCTTTTTTTATTAATGAATTCCACCAACTTTTAAGAAATCCTTTGTTTCCTCTTTTTTCTTTTTTTTTTTTATTTATGATTAGGGAAATCTCTTCAGCTGTCAGTAAGACATCAAGCAAACCTTTGTAACATGGGATAGGCAGCAAACAGTGCTAAGAGGAAGCCGAACATATTGCTCGAATGACAGACGGCTGACTTGTGAATAGAGAACATAACATCTCCGGTAGCCACGACTCCATGGGGAAGAATTTCAGGTCTTAAATTGAACATAAGCCAGGAAATGACTACTGCATCTGATTCCTGTGTCTCTCCTAGTGTAAACACAGCTGTGTAACAAAAGTCTAAAGAAAATACTATTTTTGGAACTTCAAATGTAACATATGTATTCGTAAATTTTACAAAAGTTTTGTGAAAACATGGCTCGCAGACAGGTGTCATAATCTAGAGTTAATAGTCAAAGTCACAGATATGACCAAGAAGTCAGCAGACAGCCCATTGCTAATGGGTGTACTAACTTAACTAATGGTTTACATCACAACTCTATCACCATCCTTGAGGGGCACTCTTAATTCTCTTGATGCTCAAAGGCAATAATGATTGTGAAAAGTAACTTAAAAAAAACGTGGTTTACAGTAAGCAAAGATTTTGTTTCAGGGTCGTACCTTGTTCATTAAATTGGTATCAGTTTCTGATCCTGCAAGAGTTGATGTGTCACCATCTGTGAGTTCCTGGTCATGTGGTTGCTTTCACTTTGAGAATATCATTAGTTCTTCAAAGAGGCCTACAATCATCATCTCATCTTTCAACTTGAGAATATCATTAGTTCTTCAAAGAGACCTACAATCATCATCTCATCTTTCAACTTGAGAATATCATTAGTTCTTCAAAGAGATCTACAATCATCATCTCATCTTTCAACTTGAGGATATCATTAGTTCTTCAAAGAGACCTACAATCATCATCTCATCTTTCAACTTGAGAATATCATTAGTTATTCAAAGAGGCCTACATTCATCATCTCATCTTTCAACTTGAGAATATCATTAGTTCTTCAAAGAGGCCTACATTCATCATCTCATCTTTCAACTTGAGAATATCATTAGTTCTTCAAAGAGGCCTACATTCATCATCTCATCTTTCAACTTGAGAATATCATTAGTTCTTCAAAGAAGCCTACATTCATCATCTTATCTTTCAACTTGAGAATATCATTAGTTCTTCAAAGAAGCCTACATTCATCATCTCATCTTTCAACTTGAGAATATCATTAGTTCTTCAAAGAGGCCTACAATCATCATCTCAGCAATTGTTATTTTTAAAAAAAATCTCAGTCATTTTTCTACCTGTTTCTTTCATCTTTACTTTAGGAAGAGCAAAATTGTTGGTTCTACAAATTGTTTAGATCTGTTACAAAATGTAGGACATTGTTGAGCTATGTCTGATCAAGGAACAATTTCTGTGTTCACTGCACATAACTATTTTTTTAAAATCATTATGTTTGATGCTTATTGAATGTTTAGTCATTATTCTGGGGACTGGGTAGTCTAGAGGTATGATGTCGGCCCCAGGACAGGAAGGACCTGTATTCAAAGCCCACCAGAAGTGGCGGTAATTTTTGTTTAAATTTGGAAAAATTAATCCATGGCTTCTTTATGACATTACCATACCCCTGATCTTTGGGTAGTGAGATCTGATATCTAGCTCTCTCAACTAACGGCTGTTAACACCGTTAAAGAACCCTTGGCAGTTAAAATAAAAAAGAGTAGGTCACAAATGGCCGCTGCCTGGACAAAACTGTCAGCAGAAACCTACCCACACTGGATCCCAGCTTGCTTCAGAGTCTGTGCATGTCAGACAGGATTTCGAAGGGGGGAGGGTATTGAAGCACCTATGGATTTATCCGGTTTGCAGTGGTGATTATTAGTCATTACTCCATGTCCTTAGTGTTGTCATTAATGATTTGTTGACTTTCTTCCATGTAATGAAGCTTCACTGTAGTGTATCTCTCTCTCTCTCTCTCTGCTTTCCTGTGTCTTACTTTCCAGGAACAATGTTCATTACTGTAAAAGCATTTTACTACCTCTACAATTGTTCACAAATAATTATTGCCTCCTAGTGTACATGGCAACATTTTATTGTGTGCTGACTTTCTTTAGCACATTTTAGTTGTCAATATCCATTTTTTTAGGAACTTAGCATCACTTGATCTTCCCATTTGCTTAATAATTCACTCACAATAATTATACAAATGGGAACATTTTGTTCATTTACTGTCAGCACTTGACAGCTAGTATATTGGTAAGCAAGAGCAATGATTTATTCACTTCTCTTGAAAATATAAAGTACATATAGTATAGCATATCTTCAGAGACACACAAAATTATATGTCTTTATTCCTCACTTTCATCTTGTTACTTTTACATGAAAATAGGGCACATCAAGGTAAATAAATATCAGCAGTAGCAGATGCCTCCCTCTTTAATGGAATAAAAGAATTGTTCAGTTGCACAGACATTGAGCAGACAAAACCTAATGTCTCCCAGATTGTCAAGGCAATTCATTATTTAAGGGGTTTAGTGCATCATCCTGTGTTATTATTATTGTCTTGTATGCAACCAAGTTCTTTCTACATTTAGGAGAATAAATAAATATGTCCATTTGAACCCCATCCCTCATAATTGGTTTATAACAGTGTATTCCTTAATTAACAATGTGTTCTTTAATTCCTTTTCACACTTCATACAAGAAGTTAAGGGACTTCTGTTTAAGGTTTCTACAAGAGACTACTGAAAGAAATAGAAAATGAAGATGTATTTTAAAAAAAATATGAAATAAAAATGGATGAGAAACTAAAAGCACTCAAGAATGATTTCATCCACAAGAGTCCAGACAGGTGACTTCTCTTTAACTTTCCCTTGTATGTGAGCTGGTTGCTCTCTACAACACACATCTCACAGAGGTGTGTGGCCTGATTTTAATTCTTCTGGACAGCTGAAGGCAGAACTGATCCAACAAAATTATAAGTATTTAATAGATTAAATGAATAACATGACATGGCATAAGAAGAATAATATTCTAACTACTTTGATAGCCTAATTCCTGAATTTAAATCTCAAAATTATGTGATGGTCTCTTTTTCTGTCTACTTCTTGTGGTGAACTATTGCTGTACTTGTGTGTATGTTTGATCCTCTTCTATATCCTTATAGAGTGAAATATGCTGCTACTTATGTGTGCCGAATATTTCACATATGGTGTCAGATGTTGACCCCTTTTTAAAGAAAGAAAAAAAAAGGTAAATCGTACTCGTCATACCTTATGACATAGAGGGGTTAATGATGTTAGTGCCTATACTATCCATAGGCTTCTGCACAGATTAACATGGTCTGAACATACTGCTCAGCCTTACTGCCCTGAAATATCAGGTAACAATTTTGAGATGCTAGGTGAGCCACAGTCCCTTTCAGGCAATAATTATAGAAAATGCCTTTTCTTTGAGGAGTCAAGATAAGAATCAACTTTTTACTAGGTTCTAAAATTGTTGGCTCCAATTGTCAGTGTCCAGTCAGATTTAACTATTAATTTATCATTTGTACTGATGACTTTTCTTTTCAAGATAAAATAATGGTTTCAGGTTGAGTGCCCAAGTGTGGCATTGCCTCACCCAACCTTTGTAAATAGGTACCAGAGATTTTCTTTAGAGAAAGTAGGTCTGCCTGGCATGTCACTGACCACATTATCCATTGAAATGTGCTATTTATCTTGGTCGTACAAAAGTATGGGCACTAATACCATTATTCCCCATATGCCTTAAGATGTGAAGGAGCACATTAAAATTTTTTTTAATGTACAATATAAGACTGTGTGAAGAATTGATGTGTTCTTAGATACAATGGTGACTGACAGGCCTGTAAGTACAGCATGCATTGTATCGAATGTTCTTAGATACAATGGTGACTGACAGGCCTGTAAATACAGCATGCATTGTATCGAATGGCAAGTACTCATATGCTGCTGAGTTAATCAACAAACCAAAATGTCAGACATACAAATTTGAAGGAAAAAAAATGGTTGCCGGTCAAATATGTTATCACTTAAGAATGTACGATTGTGAGAGAAAGAAGAAAATGTAACTTAAGGCATGCTGTGTTTTTCTGAAATGTCTGGCCTTAATTAACTGGGTTTTTTTTTTTAATGAAATAAAATATGTAATTAAATCTTGAACATAGAACAAAGCAAAGGGAGCTCACACTTCAATACAAGGCATTGTATGGTTAGTAATAAAAAATGTTATTGATCTTTGCAACAGGAGATAATATTATCACCAGAAGCAAGTGTTTGACCAATTATCTCCTTGACACTCTCAGGGAGGCCAGCTCATCAAAGTCATAACTCCCAGGTGTACTCCTTCTGTTGCATTCTTAGCTTAAAAGCTTCCAAAATCTATTTAACAAACAAACAAAAAAGCAAAAAAAAGAAAAAAAAAAAAAGATAAAACTAGAATTCCATATGTGAGACACAAATTTGTTGCAGATTTCTTGAGATGTACGAAAATTAAACAGTTAATCTATATTGAGATCACTTCCAAGGTGATTTTCTTCAGCATTATCTTCATTGTTTCTCAAATTATTTTATATAATAAAACAATAATACCACAGAATGAGCTATATATGTATTTGTATATTTTTGTGGACTAAATCCCTTTTCTGTAGTAGATTAGTTCAGCACATTAACATACTAGGTCTACGTATCTAATGCTTGAGCGGCCTGTAAATTATAGCCTATGGCTGGCTGTATACTATTGTTAATTATGTTGATATATAGACTAGACCTTTGTATTGTAATCTGAGCTTGTATGTGCATAAGCTAAGACTACATAAAGGCTTTACCTGTATGTCATGTATATACTAGGCAAAAATGCTATAGTCTAAGCCTTTTATGTTCACATCCGTGAAATAATGGCTTTACTTGTGCTCTGGTGAACAACCTATAGGCATCACCTTCTCTATAGTGAGCACAAAGTGATTTTATGTCCAGAGGTGTTGAACATGCCCAATTGTTGATTCTGTATGATATCTGGTGTTTGCTGCTTACCAAGGCATCTCAGAGTGCTGTCCTTTAGACCACTGTGGATCTATAAGACTCAAGTACCCATGAGATCAAAACTATTTTCTTAATACTAAAACATTATTTGCCTTTTTACCTTTGTTATCTCACACTTGAGTTTTCATGGCTTTTTAGAGTATTCAATATTTTAAAAAGATGAAAAGGTCCTGGGGTGAAAAAGTTTCACAACTGCTGCTGTATACTAAAGCCTGAGCTACTTTATGTTGATATGTGTACATATGATTTCTTTATCACTTCATGATTTCCACTTTTGTGTGTTGTGTTCATTGCTAATTTTTGTATTACCCATTTCATATCATTTCTTAAAAATTGCTATAATGATGTGTGTGTGTGTGTGTGTGTGGTAGGAGGATGGGGTGGGTGTCATGTGTTCATTAAAATGATGTGGTCTGGTGACTGTTTTGGCCTGCCCAGTGGATGCATGTGTTATCAAATAAATAAGTTGACAAGATGATAATATTAAACTGGAATTCTTTTCAATTCATTTGGCATTTTGTATGTTTAGTACTGATGTGTTGTTCATAACAACCTGTTTCTATAATGTTTATTTGTTTTCTTGGGATCTTCATCACTGCACACCGGATGCATCCTTACGTGCTCTGATATTCTCGAGAAAATCTCTTGAAAATCCTGGCCTACTTGCACATACACTTTAGAATGTGCTTTATGAAAGGTATATGTTTATGTGTGCTCACATACACAATTACAGAACAGTAATCTTTTTTTTCACAAGCCCTGTGCCTATGTATACCCCTGTAGCTCTCAATTTGTCACAATGTAGTTTAGTTCCCACTGTTCAACATCACAGAAGCATTGTTTCAACATTAGGCACCCGTTCACTGATATCGTCTTCCTACTATTTTTTCTACATTAAACACATTAACAGTTTTGTTTCAACTGTTCCAAAATTGACCATTAATGTTGTACCAGCATTAACACTATCTCAAAGATCTTTTAGTTCCCACATTAAGAACTAACATCTTCAGGTCCCATATTAAGAACTAATTAACACCTTCAGTTCCCACATTAAGAACTAACACCTTCAGTTCCAAGATAACTAAACACCTTCAATTCCCACAATAAGAACTTAACACCTTCAATTCCCACAATAAGAACTAACACCTTCAGTTCTTACATAAACCCCAAATCAACAGTTCTCTGTTTATATTGTTTCCACATTAACACACGCTGACAGACGGTCTACCATTACGATTTTCTTTGTTATTATGATCTTGTATACAAGAACAGACCAGAATTGTGTTATGGGTGTACATGGAACTGATTCTAAATAGGTGTTGAGGTGACATATAAATAAGTTAATTTGAATATTTTTACAGAAGCAATAATTTGCTAAGAAAGCTGGCTAGCTCAGCTGGTGTGTTAATGCTAGCAATCATAAGCACTCTTCTCTCAGGAAATGAGAAACAAATCTTAGAGCACTGAAAGATGTTGCATATGTCTATATTCACAAAATGAACAGCTTTATAAAGATGCCAAGCCCATTGAATTGACAGCTACTTTCAAGTTTTATAGAGATGCTGGGGACATTGAGTTGACAGCTACCTTCATCAAGTTTTCTAGAGATGTTGGGGACATTGTGTTGACAGCTACCTTCATCAAGTTTTCTAGAGATGTTGGGGACATTGAGTTGACAGCTACCTTCTTCAAGGTTTATAGAGATGTTGAGACATTGTGTTGACAGCTACCTTCATCAAGTTTTATAGAGATGTTGAGACATTGTGTTGACAGCTACCTTCTTAAAGTTTTCTAGAGATGTTTGGACATTGTGTTGACAGCTATCTTCTGAAAGTTTTATAGAAATGTTGAGACATTGAGTTGACAGCTACCTTCATCAAGTTTTATAGAGATGTTGAGACATTGAGTTGACAGCTACCTTCATCAAGTTTTATAGAGATGTTGAGACATTGAGTTGACAGCTACCTTCTTTAACTCTTTCCGTACGTTTCGCCACACAGTGCGTCACTCTCAATTTGATTACTGTACACCGCTATCAAACCATATTCCTTTTACATGTCTTATATCGTCATGGTTAAGGTGAAATCTAATACCTTGTTCAAAAAATCATATATAACATGTTATGTGTTATATAAATACGTAGATTGATTCTTTAAACCATGAAAAATTTTGTCTCTGAAATTTCTTTCGTTGCGTTGATAAAAAAAAGCTTCCGTACTGAAAGAGTTAAGGTTTATAGAGATGTTGAGACATTGAGTTGACAGCTACCTTCATCAAGTTTTATAGAGATGTTGAGACATTGAGTTGACAGCTACCTTCATCAAGTTTTATAGAGATGTTGTTGAGACATTGAGTTGACAGCTACCTTCTTCAAGGTTTATAGAGATGTTGAGACATTGAGTTGACAGCTACCTTCATCAAGTTTTCTAGAGATGTTGGGGACATTGTGTTGACAGCTACCTTCATCAAGTTTTCTAGAGATGTTGGGGACATTGAGTTGACAGCTACCTTCATCAAGTTTTATAGAGATGTTGGGAACATTGAGTTGGCAGCTACCTTCATCAAGTTTTATAGAGATGTTGAGACATTGAGTTGACAGCTATCTTCATCAAGTTTTCTAGAGATGTTGGGGACATTGTGTTGACAGCTACCTTCATCAAGTTTTATAGAGATGTTGAGACATTGAGTTGACAGCTACCTTCATCAAGTTTTATAGAGATGTTGAGACATTGAGTTGACAGCTATCTTCATCAAGTTTTATAGAGATGTTGAGACATTGAGTTGACAGCTACCTTCATCAAGTTTTATAGAGATGTTGAGACATTGAGTTGATAGCTATCTTCTTATTGACAGATTATCCTACTTTTCATCTCTCCGTCCACCTCTCCCTATACTTCATCATCTGACATATAGTTATAGATATTTGTACTTCACCGTTTGTTGTTGTTATCCCAGTATTCTGAGGAAGGCCACAGGCCGAAATGTCAGTATTGTGTTGTGTTCCTTCCTTATAATGCTGTCACCATACCTTGGAGTGTTTATCACAGCCAACTACTGGCTCCTTGCTACCAGCTTTACCGCAGCATGGCAATTATTTGTCTGCTCCCTATTCTTCTATTACTAATCTTTATAACACAAAAATAACGTGCACAAGAAATTGGTGATACTGTCAGTCATAACAGCTTTAAAAAACCCACAGGAACAGCGAGCAAGATAACTTGAGAACAACCATAAACCATTTGTGCAATAACTTTCAGAGGGTGGTCATTCAGTGGATACCATCACACTGTAATATACAAGGAAACAAATGTGCAGACAAGCTAGCCAAGGAGGGAGGCAGATTACCACAAGAGAACATATGGTCAGCTATGATGGAACCAAATCCATCATCAAAGGCCAGTATCATGAAAAATGGAAACAAGAACACCTAAAGTATAATGAGAGGGATGGATACCTCCAACTATCAAGGAGGGATCAAGTCATCATACTTCACCTACGCACTGGCCACAATAGAATGAGAAACCACATGTTCACCAAACTCAAAATAGGAACTACCAGCTAATGCCACGGTACCCTGGATAACATGACTACAAAACTTGTTCTACAGTATTGCCCCCAGTATACAGACCTGAGAAGGACAATGTAGCCCACACCCACCTCCCTGGAAGAGAAACTATACGGGGCAACCAAATCACTGAAACAGAAAGTTGCCTTCATAAGAGAGTCCGGAGTCCTAGTCTGAATGAGCCATGATCGCAGAAGAAAAAGAAGACTAACATTTATGTATTATATTCCAGATGTTCCTGTATTCTATTTCTGGTATTTGTGTATCCTGTTACAGATGTATGTGTATCATACTATAACTAGTATTTGTGTATCCTATTACAAATGTACATGTATCTTTTTATTACTGGTATTTGTGTGTCCTATTACAGGTGTATTTAAAGATCTTTATAATGATGAACGAACAGAAGTAAATACTAAGGATAATGGAGAAGGACCAGAAATACTCAGAGAAGAAGTGGAAGACGCCTTGCGCAATATGAAAGCAGGCAAAGCTCCTGGACCAGATAATATAACTAAAGAAGAGATTGAAGCCATGGGTGATTGTGGAATAAAAATAATAACAAAAATATTGAATGATATCTACAACAGCGGATATATACCAGACGACCTGCTCAAATCAATATTCATAGCCTTACCAAAGAAATCTGGTGCGATTGAATGTGATGACCATCGCACAATAAGCCTAATGAGTCACATGACTAAGATATTACTAAGAATCATCGTGCGAAACAAAATCAGTCCAGAAATTAGCTATGAACAGTGTGGTTTTGTTGGAGGTAAAGGAATGAGCAATGCCATCTATCTATCTATTGACCTTTCGAGCCGTAACCGGCCCATAGGGCGTAGACCAAGATACACCTTCTCCTATATGAATTTTTGTTCTAGCAGTTTTCTTTTAAAGATATTTTATCAAATCTCGCCATCTGTCTCTGTTCTGTGCAAGCAGTTCTATCTCATTGATGGAGCCGATTCCTGCTGCTCTTGCCTCTCTCATCAATGTTCTTCTCAGTGTCTCCCTGGGTCTTCCTCTTTTTCTTTTACCTGTTGTTTCCCATATGAGGGCTTGCTTTGCTATTCGATTATTATCTCTTCTCATCACATGTCCAACGTATGACCATCGTCTTTTCTTTATTACTGAAGATATTAGTGGTTGATTGGCGATTTCTCTAATTTCCTCGTTTGTTTTGAATTCGTTCCATTCTATACCAAGTATTTTCCTTAGACATTTATTTTCGAATGCGTTCAACTTTGTTTCTATATCTCTTGTTGTTTTCCAGCTTTCACACGCATACGTAAGGGTTGATAGTACATTTGATTTGAATAGCCTAAGTTTTGTGTTTGTGCTAATGAGTTTTGATTTCCACAACTTTTCAAGGCTTCTGAAAGACATTGCTGCTTTAGCCAGTCTGATTCTAATTTCTTTGCTCGTATCCCCTTCTCGATCAATGTGACTTCCAAGATAGATAAAGTGATCGATCTCTTCTACTGGTTTGTTTTCCATGTATATTTTGTCACTTGTTGGAATTAAACTTTTCATGACTTTAGTCTTTTCATGATTGACCTCAAGCCCAATTTTGCTGGCTATTGATGATAGTTCATTTGTGTTTTCCTGCATCGTTTTTATCTGACTGCTGATGAGAACTATGTCATCAGCAAAGTCGAGGTCCTCCAAATGGTCTCCTTGTATCCATTCGATGCCTTTATTACCAGTGCAGCATTTCTTCATTATGAAGTCCATAACAATTCCAAATAACAAGGGCGATAAAATACATCCTTGTTTAACCCCAGTTTCTATTGGGAAACATTCGCTCAGTCCTTCCTCTGTTCGAACTGCACATGTGTAACCATCATACATGTCTTTGATAATATTTATGATTTTTGATGGTAAGCCATATTGCTTCAGAATTTTCCACAAAGAATCTCTATGAATACTATCAAATGCTTTTTTGAAGTCGATGAAGTTAAGTACAAAAGGTTTTTGCTTTTCAATGTGTTCCTCCAATATAAGTCGTAGAGTGAAAATGTGGTCAAGACAGCTTCTCCCTTTTCTAAACCCAGCCTGTTCTTCACGCATTACTGTATCTATTGAATCCTTTATTCTATTTAGGATGATTTTACAGAATAACTTTGAGGCAACTGACAAAAGTGTCACGCCTCTCCAGTTGTTACAATCTCTAAGATTGCCCTTTTTTGGGATCTTAACAATGATTCCTTTTTTCCATTTATGAGGCGTCTTCTCTGTTTTCCAAATGATGTTGAACATTTTTTGGAGATGTATTAAATTATGGCTATCAATTGCCTTGAGGATCTCAGCTGTTAACTTATCCTCTCCAGCAGCCTTGTTATTGGTCATTAGCTTTAAGGTGGTTTCTATTTCACTCAAGGTGAAGTCATCTAAATTTACATCTAATTCTGCTGCTGGTGTTTCAGCTTCAAAATCTATTAAACTGTGAGGTAGTGGACGGTTAAGAATTTCATCTACGTTTCATTAACAACATGCCATATATATCATATATCATAAGATCTTTAGTAGAAAGAGCCATAGAGGTGAAAACAGATCTATACCTATGTTTCATAGATTACACCAAAGCATTTGACAAAGTAAAGCACCAAGAAATAATCAAAATTTTAGAAAGCATAAACGTAGCTAAGATCTAAGAATAATAAAGAACATATACTGGCAACAAACAGCGGCCATAAGAACTGGAAACCAATTGGTAATGTTTCAACAAATAAAACAAGGTGTTAAACAAGTTTGTGTGCTGTCACCAGATTTGTTTAATATTTATAGTGACATTATTTTAAGATCCATAAGGGGCATGCCTAGAATAACAATTGGAGGTCATAATATAAATAATCTAAGGTATGCTGATGATACAGTCTTAATCGCTAAGAGTGAAAATGAGTTACAAGAAATGTTGGACATTATAGTAAAGGAAAGCAAAAATAAAGGACTCAGCCTTAATAGCAAAAAGACAGAAGTAATGGTAACAGCAAAGAAAAAGACATCACCTCAGTGCAAAATAAAGACAAGTGGAGCAATATTAAAACAGGTAAATGAATTTAAATATTTGGGAACTTTTTGTACATCTTTGTTAACCTCAGTCGGAAGATGTACAAAGGAGGTGAGATGCAGAATGGCTCAGGCAAAAGCAGCTTTCCAGAAAATAAGGAAGATACTATACAATCCATTTTTGACAATAGAAACAAGAAAAGAGTTCTTAAATGTTATGTAGAGCCAGTCTTAACATATGGATGTGAATCATGGACAATAGGACAACAGACAAGAAAATCGCTGGGGTCTGTAGAAATGTGGTTTTACAGAAGAATGTTGAGAATACCATGTACAGCTAAGAAGAGTAATGAAAATGTTCTGAAAGAGGTCAAAGCAAAAAGAGAGCTAATTTCCAATATTAGGAAGAAACAATCATCATTTTTTGGCCATGTAATGAGAAGAGAACAACTGGAATATATTGTAAGAACTGAAAAAATTGAGGGATGAAGAGATAGAGGGAAGCAAAGAGAAAAAATAACAGACAGCTTAAGAGAATAACTTGGCAGAAGGTCAACAACAGAAATGATAAAGAACTGTCGAGATCGAAAGTTGTGGAGAGACATGATCACCTACGCCAGTAGGCTCGGTATTTGATGATGATTACAGGTGTGGTGGGTATCTTTGTGATACTGATATTTGTGTATCATTTTACAGATGTGTAGGAATCTTTCTATTACTGATATTTGTGTATCCTGTTACAGATGTGTAGGAATCTTTCTATTACTGGTATTTGTGTATCATTTTACAGATGTGTAGGAATCTTTCTATTACTGATATGTGTGTATCATTTTACAGATGTGTAGGAATATTTCTATTCCTTTTATTTGTGTATCATTTTACAGATGTGTAGGAATCTTTCTATTGCTGGTATTTGTGCATCCTATTACAGATGGGCCATTATCTCTCTATCGTTCTTTTGCTGGCATTTGTGTATCATTCTATTACTGGCATTTGTATTGTTCTTTTGCTGGCATTTGTGTATCATTCTGTTACTGGCATTTGTATTGTTCTTTTGCTGGCATTTGTGTATCATTCTATTACTGGCATTTATATTGTTCTTTTGCTGGCATTTGTGTTGTTCTTTTGCTGGCATTTGTATTGTTCTTTTGCTGGCATTTGTATCATTCTATTACTGGCATTCGTGTATCATTCTTTTACTGGTATGTGTGTATCATTCTATTACAGATGTGTATACTCTATTACAAACATTCATTTTGTGTATTCTTTCATTACTGACATTTTATGTATCCTTCTCTGACTGATATTTGTATATCCTAAGTTAATATCAGACAATGTTACTGATATTTGTATATCCTAAATTAATATCAGACAATGTTACTGATATTTGTATATCCTAAATTAATATCAGACAATGTTACTGATATTTGTATATCCTAAAATAATATCAGACAATTGTTACTGATATTTGTATATCCTAAATTAATATCAGACAATGTTACTGATATTTGTGTATCACGTTACTATTTGTGTAGTTATCAAATGCTGACGTGTGTATGATCTTATTACTGACTTTTGTATCTTTCTATAAATGGCATTTGTGCATCCCTTTATCTTTAACTTTGTGTATAATTTTTAATTTACATCTGTGTATCTGACAAATACTGACATCTGTGTATCTGACAAATACTGACATCTGTGTATCTGACAAATACTGACATCTGTGTATCTGACAAATACTGACATCTGTGTATCTGACAAATACTGACATCTGTGTATCCTATTATTTACATTTGTTTATAATATTTCTGACCGTGTGCATATCTTCTTAATTTTGACAATTGTGTATCATATTACTGATATTCGTGTATCTTTCTTATACTGACAGTTTTGTATTCTGTTGCTGCCATGTGTGTATCATCTTAATACTTACATGTGTGTATCCTATTACTGATTTATGTGCGTGCTACAAATACCGACATTTGCGTATCCTAATACTGATATCTGTGTTTTCTTTTATAATAGGGTTCATATCTTGTTGCTTGAATCCTGGCCTTCTGCCTCATAATAGTAGCAAGTTTGTATTGAAACTGCCCATAATGACATAACATCGGATAGCTTTTCTCTCCCGGCTATTATCTGTTAGTCAATATTAGATTGGGGTCATTTTCTTTCTAGGTTATTACGCCGAATCAATGTGGGGGCTTTGGTTGTTCATTACAGCGGACCGGAAACCTGTTCCGCAGTAAAAATGTTTGCACAAGTGTCAGGTTAGACAACCCTTATCTGATAAACACTTTACTGAAAAGTTCACACAGAATTGTCCAGCTTGGTGATTCTTTTGAAACTAGGAATGCAAAGAGGGGTGGGAGTGGGGGTTCCAAGGTAAACAATACCCAGTTGGCTAGAATATATTTGGTACCTAATCACAGAGTCTCTTCTCCGTCTTGTTGTTATCGATTACAGTGTTATCGAGTGTTGCAATAAACCGTCTAGAGTGCTGATAAGGTTTATAATTCAAGCCAAAATAGAATTAATGTACTTGATTGTGGTGTGCTTCTTTCTGTACAGGATATGACATTACAGACGAGAGAGATTTTTTTTTTTTTTTTTTGGGGAGGGGGGTGTTGGTTATTTTGTAAATCATCAAGTACTATTCCAGCTGGCGTGGGTGATCATGTTTCTCCACAACTCTCGATCTCGACAGTTTTGTTATATATGTTGTTGGCCAAGCTATTCTCTTAAGCTGTCTAGCGCATTTTCTTTTTACTTCCCTCTATCTATTCGTCCCTCAATTTCGTAAACGGACAGCACATAAATGCACTGTTTTCTGAAGGAAAAAAAATCATATTCCTCTTGGTAATGCTGCACGTAAAGAGCGTATAATAATATCCATTATGCGCATCGAAGATTGGCCGCCATTTTACTCTGTCTTGATGGTGCACATTGCCATATGTTCACATGTCCATCTTTTGATTTGATCAGTCCACTTTAGTCTTGATATGGCTCGACTACCTTGTACTCTCCCTTCCAAGATGATCAAACACAAAACGACATGCTGTGAGAACACCAGATCCAAGGGCTGACCATGAACAATATCACTTTGGAATATTAGAAACACGAGGAAACAAAACAGCAGAAGATGTAAAGAGAAGAGCAAAAGACTACAAATTGGATATTCCCTGACGATGAAAGACAATTTATGATAGAAAAGATCAGGTTCAATGTATTTCTGGTGATTAATATTTCGTCTCGAAAAAGTCGCTTGTTGCAGCATGCGGCGTTGGCTAGACACATCCATGGGTATTTTAAAAAAAATAGAAACAAAGATATATTCGAACACTGAATAGAACCAGCTTATAAACATCTTACACAGGGAATTAAAATATGACGACCACGCTGAATAACACAGCAGTCGGAAAGAACAATAATGGAAGGCATGGTTCCAGGAAGACGAGACAAGCGCACACCAAGAAGTAGGTGGTGTTGCATCAAAGAGGCCTTGGACGTGACAACAGAGGAAGTGGGTTATTTGGCTAGAGACAGTTATTCCTCCATATGTGCTGTAATGAGAGCAACGATTTGCAAAGTTCACGCAACTAAATCATGATGGTGTGATAACCCATCACAAAAGAGTGTAGCAGAACTAGCCAATCCATAGATTAGAGTTTCAGCGTGTCTGACAGAACTAGTGCAGTCCTCATCGGAGATTACAGCGACGTCTGTGGCCAGTGAATGTAATCGCCTCATTTATTACAGTGATCGAGTACTACAGCATCGCTAATTGTGTTAGCCATTTACGCAGTAGTCGTCAGAAATAGACATCTACAAACATGACGATACTAGGGCCGATACTCGCTGTTTGGTTCAGAGTGTCTGTTAGATCAGACAGTTGAATAATACTGTCTCACTCGCCACAGAACCCAGTATTTATTACTGTAATGGGTTTATCATATTGCAAATAAATTTTGAAAACGAGCCCTACAAATGTGGTTTCTTAGTTTCCACTGGCGTCTCATCATCATCATGTGCCGTACCGGTTGGCGTTGGCGATCATGTCCTTCCAATATCTTCTATCCACAGTGCATCGTATGAGTTCTGTTGTTGACTGTTTTCCATGCCATGACACCAAGCTATCCAGTATTTTCTCTCTTTGTCGTCCGCAATCTCTCTTTCCTTTTATTTTGCCAGTTGTAACCAAGTATTCCAACTTTCCTCTTCTCATGATGTGCCCAAAAATGTTGATTGCTTCTTTCTGATGTTTTTTAAGAGCTCCCCGGAATAATCATGACAAACCACAACTGGCGTCTAGTAAGGGTTAATGAGGATATTGCCAAGGAATTTGGAGCAGACTTCATTATGTGAGAAATGCCACATTTTAACATGTGCTAGAAGTAACCGTCATTTACGTCCAAACAGGATCATAATTATTGAGGAAATACCGGGTTCTTTAGCGAGTGGGACACCATGTATATCACGCCAGTTAATCAATATTTTATATAAAATAACGCTATTTTATTGGGAATGGTATCAGGTTGGTGAGGTCAGAAGAATATGCTTGCTTGCTTGCCTACGTTCGCCCGATGGCTAAAGTATTCTAGAGTGTTCGTAGACTGTAGAATTCCTCTTCGTCATCCGCCCTTAAAAGGACGTTAAGTGGGTGTGTCATGCGTTGTGTTGTGGTTTGCAGTATCTCTCTCTGCGATCAGGACTCAATCAGAATAGGATTCCAGACTCTCACATGAAGTCAGCTGTCAGATTAAGTGTGTTGATCGCCCCCACAGACAGAACATCACAATTAGAGTCTGCCAGATCCACTCCGATTGAACACCCGTTAAAACGTTGCACTGTGTTCTGCGCCAGTGGCCCAGTGCATCCGATTTCAGCCAGCATTTTATTCAGGTTTGCTTTCCTTAGCCTTTGATTGTCCCCAATCTTTCTGCAAGGCAGCAGATTGTCTTTTCTGTAGAGGGATTCTGCCCTTAGATGGTCGGCCCTCCCAGGTTTACGAGCACCATCTGCCCGAGTCACTAGAGGTGACTAACACAGACATGCACACACAAAGATATGAGATGTGACCAACACAGACATGCACACAGCGATATGAGACATGACTAACACCGACACACATCAAGATATATGACACATGACAAACATACACATAAAGATATGAGATATGACTGACATATACATGCACACACAAAGATATGAGATATGACTGACATATACATGCACACACAAAGATATGAGATTTGACTAATATAGCCATGCACACAACGATATGAGATATGACTAACATAAACATGCACATAAAGATATGAGAAATCACTAACCAGACATGATTGACACGGACACACCAAGTTATGAGATATGACTAACATGACACACACCAAGATATGAGCCATGGCCAGCACACACACAAGCTAATATATGAGCCATGGCCAGCACACACACACACACACAAGCTAAGATATGAGTCATGGCTAGCACAGAAACACACCAAGATATGAGCCATGGCTAGCACAGAAACACATTTAGATATGAGCCATGACCTCACGGAAAAGCACCAAGAAATGAACCAAGTCTAGCACAGAAACACATTGAGGTAGCCATATGCTTGGGTTTGTTGTAGTCGGCAGACTCTTCTTAACGTTGGGATCATCGACATACGAGACGCAGGCCTCGATTAACTGTTCACAGGTTTCGTTCAATCAGTTGTCCGGAAATTTGAAAGTGCAGTCTGGCCCGTAGAACGTTCCCTTGCATGCACAGTTCCCGGTTGACTGTTCACAGGTGTCGTTTAAACAGTTGTCCGGACATTTGAAAGTTCAGTCTGACTCGTAGTACGTTTCCTTGCACGTACAGTCTTCACTTTCCGGGTCACATATGATGTCACAGCCATCAGAATACGTCTGTTCGCACTGTAGTCCAAAATTACCATCGGGACAAGTGTCATTACAGGTATAGCCAGGATGTTTACATTGTAGGCATATTCCGGATATTTTCCCACATAAAGGACAGACACTGAGACAAGACCTGGAGCAGTCGTGTCCATAGATCCCATGTGAACATTTGTCGTGACACGTACCGATGATGACGTCGCAGCTTTTCCTACACCCACTTCACACTGCACAAAACGACCAAGAATACCCGTCCAGACAATAGGTATCTGTAAATGATTGCACCTCACACACCGTCAGTGCACTGCCGGCCTGCGAAATGGTCGGTGAGAACTCAATCTTAATGTGTGCCATTGGCGTGTATGATATATCATTATACTGGAACACTACGCCGCCACTGTCAGAGAAAGCCTTTAGAGTGGCATTCTTTACCCGAATCGTAGTGCTAGCTCGATGATAGATTCGAATGATGTGAATCTTCTGGGGCGTGGCAAAGTACAGATACCAGTAAACAGAATTGGTTCCACTTCTCAATTTTGTGTGTGTGCAGTCATTGTCAAAGAGATTGGTCTTTGTTTTGCTATTAACTGCGGCCTCTGGTCTACATCCGTCTCCTATATAACAAGCATTAAATGTGTCGGCCTGGTTTGCGTTCTATTTGAGAGCCATGTTCCGACCCCCGCCAATGTAGATGGAGCAGATATTTGCAACTATCGTCCCTTCAATCCGTAACTTTTTGAACAGACCAGGCCCAGAGCAAAATACATCAATCTCGTGCTGACTAACTACAAACCTTGAATCATTGCTACATGAGGCAGAACCATTTAGTTTTACCGTGAAACTGTCCGGATTATTAAGTCATTCACATAAATCCTAAACCAGGAGAACTGCAAAGATTGATTGAGAGTTGCCTCAACTGATGTAGAATTTGTGTCCGAATTACATGTGGTGTCGTTGTTATCAACCAGGAAAGTAGGTTCATATTTTTGGGCGTATTTGTATATGAGAACCAAGTACTGACACTGGGGTCCAAAATATTCGTGCTGTCAACTGTCATTGTTTGGGCATGTCCCTGTAGTTTTGTCACACAAACTCTCTCTCTCTCTCTCTCTCTCTCTCTCTCTCTCTCTCTCTCTCTCTCTTTCTCTCGCTGCGATCAAGACTCAATCAAAGTAGGATTCCAAACTCTCTCATGAAGTCAGCTGTCTGTTTAAGCGAATCGATCGCCCCATATAGTTTCTCCTCCAGGGAGGTGGACGTGGACCACATTCCTCTTCTCAGGTCTGTGTACTGTGGGCAATCCTGTAGAACGTGGTTTGTAGTCATATTGTCCAGTGTACAGTGACATAGGCTGGTAGTTCCTATTTGAATTTGATGAACATGTGATGTCTCATTCTATTATGGCCAATGCGTAGGCGAAGTATGATGACTTGATCCCTCCTTGATAGTTGGTGGTATCCGTCACTCTCGTTATGCTTTGGGTGTTCACGTTTCCATTTTTCATGGAACTGACCCTTGAGGGTGGATTTGGCTTCATCATAACTGAGTGGTTGATTCTCTTGTGGTAATCTCCCTCCCTCTTTAGCTAATTTGTCTGCGCGTTCGTTCCCGTGTATATTACAGTGTGATGGTATCCACTGAATGACTACTCTTTGGAAGTTATTGCATAGTTGGTCCAGGGTAGTTCTCAAGTCATCTAATTCATTGTTCTTGGGGCTTTTTAGAGCTGATAGCACTGACAGTGCATCAGTCAGAATCACCAATTTATTGTGCATGTTATTTTTGAGTTGAGTAGCCAGTTTTGCAGCATCTCTGATGGCCTCAGCTTCAGCTTTAAAGTTGTTTTAGAATTTTCCAGTAGCTATTGACTTGGTGATCTCATCCTGGTTATTCAGCGTCAAGAACACATCACCCCCTCCATTTCTGGTGGCATTTGTAGCAGAGCCATCTGTGTATATGTGGGACCAAGAGTCCTGTGGGTAGGTATCGTGTATGTGTTTTTCTGCTACGTGTTTTCTTTCAGTGTCTGATTGGATGCCTTTTTTCATGATTCCTGTTATGTTTTCCTGAAGTTCTAGTATTTTATGTTGTCCATGAGGAGACATATCAGATGGGCCCAAGGGTTTCGATATTGTTTGGGAAAGAACTGGGTCTCCAGTAGTTAGTTCATTGGCAATTACAGCGAAGTTGCTCCTCTTTAGTCGTACAATTCCGGAACCAGTTATTCTTTGGTGCATGGGGTGGCTAAGGAGCCTTCTATATTTCTCCGTTGTTGCAATACTTTAGTGACCCGTCTGTCATCTAAGGGTTGTAAACTTGTTACTGTTTCTAGAGTCTTGATAGGTGTAGATTTCATAGCACCAGTAATGATACGGGCAGCTTGGTTCTGTATTCTATTAATTTTGCTAAGGTGTGATTTGGAAGCCGTAGCCCATGCTGTGACTCCATACTCTAGAACTTGTCTGGCTCTTCCTACGTATAGTCTTTTCAAAATATTGCTGTCTGCTCCCCAGTCCGTTCCCGGCAATTTCTTCATAATATTTTTTCGTTTTCTGGCTTTCATCCTTGCTCTGTCTATCTGATTTTTCCAAGTCATTCTGCGGTTCATGGTGACACCAAGATATGTTGGGTTGTGGTCAATAGGGAGTGTATGATCCTTTAACTTCAAATTTGCAGAGAGTGTTTTCCTTGATAGGCTGAAAATTGTGTATGAAGTTTTCCTTTCGTTGATTGGTAAGAACCAGGTGTTCTTCCACTTTTCAAGTTCACCTAGGGCATCTTGTATCCTGGGTCCAGCCACCGACATACTTTCCTCGCGAGCCCACAACGCCAGATCATCTGCGTATATTGCTGAGTGTATTCTGGATGGAATGTCCATTATGATGTCATTATGAAAATTAAAAAGAGTGTTGGGGACAAGGATCCGCCTTGTGGGACACTTGTTCGATAGAGACCTTCTTACTTAGTTGACCTTGAACTTGTACTCTGGCCGTTCTATCCTGAAGGTATTGAGAGACCCAATTGAATAAACGACCCTGGATGCCAAGTCTAAAAAGCTTGTTCTTTAAACCCTCACGCCAAACCCTATCAGTTTGCAGTATAACTGTTATATTAGCGCATTTCGACCCAACACATCCGACTTCAGCACGACATTTTTGAGTAACGGGTTGTCTTCCTCTTCGATCCCTGCTCGCTTGACCAGACTAGACAGGTTAGTCTGTTCTAGAGGCACCGCGGAGAGGTGGAACAGGGTCTGGATGGTTTTGGTTCACCGATCCTGGTGCAAGTCATCAGCTGCGGGTCGATGACAATTTCCAGCTCTGTTGCTGGGAGACGCGCAAAATACAAATACAAAGTATCAGTATAAGTATTAATACAAAGAAGAATATTAGTAAGCCATAATTTGAAGATCCCTGAATATGAATAACACTGAAATGTTGTAACATATGGCTAGGGGATTCTCAAGGAGAGTCGACATTAATGCTTTCCATTAGCAAAATGGAAAAAGATCAAAACTGACAAAGTTGGATATAGCTTTTTTTTTTAAACATAAAAAAACTCATCTGTTTCTATTTTAACTGTCCACTGTTTTCTGTTAAGATATTAGGTCTCATATTCTTTATTGATTTTAAACATAAAGAGTTCTCTTTTATGTAATGGTGCTTTATAGGCACACCTCAGTGTGAAGAGCATTAGACAATTACAGCCGAACAAGAAAAAGAAAATACAAGAAAACTCTCGATTAAATATAAGATTTATTAATAATTCACAGTTCGTAGATGATCGGCCACTGGTACATGAATAAATAGAAGACTTGAAAGAATTTAAATTTACTTACTTAGCAACACGGGAGCGCGATCAGGCAACACAATAGACGTAACTATCGTGTCAATAGGAAAACGGAATATTAACTTGACGGTAGGTGGCAGACAAAACTGATATTTCTTCTACTTCTTTACTTCCTCATTTGCATTTCAGCGGCGATGGGACATATAATTTGCGGTCTTTTGCTCATCTGTTGGCCTCTGCTGCTGTTATGCTTCTTATCTTTCTAATATTCCGTCAATCCATCTTATTCGTGGTCGACGCAATGTTATTGAAGTATCGTTGTGTTACGTTTTGATCGTTCTACCTTATCACATGGCTAAACCATTTTATCTGTTGTTTCTTTATGTATTCAATAGCTGGAATTATTCCTTTTTTTTCAGTGCTTCATTTCTGATCTTATCTCTCAGGCTGTTTCCTGTCGTTCGTCTGACACATTTAATCTCAGTAGAGGCTATCTTTCTTGTTGTTCTTGCATCTAGGCTCCTGGACTGACACTGGTAGCACAACGTTGGAATAAAGATTGTATAGCAGAGTGCCCGTTTTGCTTCCTGACTTATTTCCTTATTGGACAATAGTGGTGTTAGCTGTCCGATGATTTGAGAAGACTTGCATTTTGAGTTTATTTCTACCATTTGTAGATTGTCGTTTGTCACTAGACGTCTTAGACATTTAAATTCCTCCACCTGTTTTAGTTGTCTGCCGTCTATTATTATGTTGATTTTCTGTTTCTCTTTTTGCGATATTCATGACTTCTACTTTATTGAAGTTGATTTTAATGTTTGTGTGTGTGCTGTTTAGTCTATTTAAGTATTCTTGCGGGTCTACTACTTTTCTTCCATGTATTTGTGTCTTATCGTCTGCAAATAGAACCTCGTTATTCACCTCTGTCTCCGATTGGTTGGCTAACTGACATATGTAGTCAATGTTGATAATAAACAATAGGGGAGATAGTATACACCCCTGTCTTACTCATGATCTAACTTCGAAGTTGTCCGTCTAGCCTGCTGCTGTTCTAAATGTGCAGCTGCTGTTGATGTAAAAACTTGTATTACAGTTGGTTAGATGTTAGCTTACTCCGTATGTTGTTAGTACCTATCACAGTTGTTCTATGTTTAATCGGTTAATACTTTTTCTTGGTCTATGAAACCTATGTACACATTTTGATTATGTTCTGTCGACTTTTCTGACAGATGTTTTAGGGTGAATTAGTACTAATTTCTATATTTTTCTGAGCCCCTTTTGAGAATCGCTTAACTGTAGTTCTATTATTGGCATGAGCCTTTTTTTTTCCATAATTTTGGCGTATAACTTTTCCACATGGCTGAGATAGGAGATACCTCTATATTGGTTACAGTCTCTCTTGCTATTTTTCTTTTTCAATATAGGTAATACGATTGCCTCTTGCGAGAGCTCTTTTTTTTCTTTGTTGTCGATTCCTGAAAATATTATCGTGTTGTTCGTTTGTGTTTTCTTGACCTGTTGTCCTTTTACTCTGGTGTTCACTAATCCTAGTGTTAGAGGAGGAATTAAAATACATTTGACGTTTAGTGGTATGCGAATCATACAAACATAAATAAACTCAAGACGAAAAAATACGTATCAAATAATCGTCCAACAAAGAAAAAACCTTTGGAACAAAACAAACACTACAACAAGACCTTCATTCCAACGTTGTGAAACCAATGCTCGACCTGAACATCGAATTCCAGAACAATAAGAAAAATAACAGCACCTAAATAACGCGTTAGACGCATGGCAGGAAACAGACTGAAAGGTAAAGATCACAAGTGAAGAGTTAGAAAAGAAATATAAAACTAGGAATAATATTTGCTATTGAAAATAAAGAAACAACAGATAAAATGGTTTGGCCACGTGATAAGACAGGAGGAACAAAATACGGCACAAAAAGTCATCAATGAACGCTACGAAAGTACCAGATAATACATAAATCCAGTGGCGTATTCCCTGTGATACCGCAGCTGCTGCCGGTAGCCTGAACATTTTTAACGAAATACAAAAGGAAATGATAATTTATTATATTTTTTAAATAATTATATTACACATTTTAGAATATTCTATTACACATTTCGTAGGCCAAGATGATTTATTTGCTTTGATTTGCATTTATTAAAGCAAGGTTTTCCTCTGGCCACTGTAACGTTTGTGAATGAAACGAAACTATTCTACATTGAAACCTCTAGGAACCAGCGGTATATTTTTCCTCTATCAGAATCTAGTTTAACGACCTTGACATTCAGAAATTCCTGTCAAAATAATGTACCGGTTGTTGCCGCTAGATGTATGCGGTTTCATGGTAATTTTTAGCTCTAGCCAATCAGAATCATCACAAAGTGAACGTGAAACTGTCTGATTACCGGAACTTCCTTAGCTATTTATAACTACGTTATGCGCATCACCAACTGTAGAAAGAACTTTTTTTGCTCTCAATAGAATCAAATCTTATTGTCGCTCAACTCAAACACAAGAACGCTTATCTGGTTTGGCATTAATGTCCATTGAGAAATCATTCTCTCAGAAACTTAGAAACCAACCCAACAGTACTTTCAATGACAAAGTCATCGAGACATTTTCGTCCCAAACAAGACGGATAGAGTTTTCATATAAATAAGTAAGTAATTTAAAATGTAGTGAAGTCATTAGAAAATATTACTTCATGTTAGCCTACTGAATATAATGTATGTTTTTATTTATTATGTCAGCGGTAGCCCAGGCCCCAAAACCAGTATACGCCACTGCATACATCCACGGGCTGACCAAGACAAAGATGGATACATTGAATATTGCAAGACACTAGGAAGTCTAATATTGCTTGGACAGAATAAAAGAATGGAAATGACTGGACAAAGTTACCAACTTTGGACGATGGCGCCGGATCGGACATACACCGAGGAAGTCAAATGAAGGTATTACTGGCAGAAGACAATTGGAAGCAGAGATGAGGATGATGGGAAAGACATGGAACGATCTTATGAGAATGGCACTAAACAGAACGGCTTGAAAAGCGTTTGTTGAAGACCTGTGCTCCACAGGGAGGCGTTCATCATCATCATCAAGTACCGGGCCTGCTGGCGCAGGTGATCATGTCTCTCCACAACTTTCGACCTCGACAGCTACTTATCATTTCTATCGTTGACCTTCTGCCAAGCCATTCTCTTAAGCTGTCTGTTATTATTTTCTCTTTGCTTCCCTCTATCTCTTCGTCCCTCAATTTCTCCAGTTGTTCCAATATATTCCAGTTGTTCTCTTCTCATTACATGGCCAACAAATGATGATTGTTTCTTCCTAATATTGGAAATTAGCTCTCTTTTTGCTTTGGCCTCTTTCAGAACGTTTTCATTACTCTTCTTAGCTGTACATGGTATTCTCAACATTCTTCTGTAAAACCACATTTCTACAGACTCCAGTGATTTTCTTGTCTGTTGTCCTTTTGTCCATGATTCGCATCCATATGTTAAGACTGACACTACGTAACATTTAAGAACTCTTTTCTTGTTTCTATTGTCAAAAATGGATTGCATAGTATCTTCCTAATTTTTTGGAAAGCTGCTTTTGCCTGAGCCATTCTGCATCTCACCTCTTTTGTACATCTTCCGTCTGAGGTTAACAAAGTTCCCAAATATTTAAATTCATATACCTGTTTTAATATTGTTCCACTTGTCTTTATTTTGCACTGATGTGATGATGTCTTTTTCTTTGTTGTTACCATTACCTCTGTCTTTCTGCTATTTAGGCTGAGTCCTTTAATTTTGCTTTCTTTCACTATAATGTCCAACATTTCTTGTAACTCATTTTCACTCTTAGCGATTAAGACTGTATCATCAGCATACCTTAGATTATTTATGTTATGACCTCCAATTGTTATTCCAGGCATGTCCCTTATGGATCTTAAAATAATCTCACTATAAATATTAAACAAATCTGGTGACAGCACACAGCCTTGTCTAACACCCTGTTTTATTTGTTGAAACATTCCCAATTGGTTTCCAGTTCTTATGGTCCTTGTTTGTTGCCAGTATATGTTCTTTATTATTCTTACATCTTTGCTGTCTACGTTTATTCTTTCTAAAATTTTGATTATTTCTTGGTGCTTTACTTTGTCAAATGCCTTGGTGTAATCTATGAAACATAGGTATAGATCTGTTTTCACCTCTATGGCTCTTTCTACTAAAGATCTTATGATATATATATAGGAATTGCTTGTTCCTTTATCTCTAACAAAACCACACTGTTCATCGCTAATTTCTGGACTGATTTTGTTTCACACTCTTCGCATGATGATTCTTAGTAATATCTTAGTCATATGACTCATAAGGCTTATTGTGCGATGATCATCGCATTCAATCGCACCCGATTTCTTTGGTAGGGCTATGAATATTGATTTGAGCATGTCGTCTGGTATATATCCGCTGTTGTATATATCATTCAATACTTTTGTTATTAATTCTATTCCAAAATCATCCATGGCTTCAATCTCTTCTTTAGTTATATTATCTGGTCCAGGAGCTTTGCCTGCTTTCATATTGCGCAAGGCGTCTTCCACTTCTTCTCTGAGTATTTCTGGTCCTTCTCCATTTTCCTTAATATTTACTTCTGTTCGTTCATCATTATAAAGATCTTTAATGTATTCTGTCCATCGTCCCCTTATGATTTCTTGATCAATCAACAGTTCACCTTCCTTTGATCTTAAACATCCAGTTTTTGATTGCGTTTTTCTTCCTGTTAATTCCTCAATTTGTTTGTATATAGCTTTAGCATTTCCTTTTTGTTGCATTTCAATCTCTTCGCATCTCTCTTTTAGTCATGCTTCTTTTGCTTCATTGCATTTTATTACAATTTCTTTATTTAATCTCTTATACTCATCTTTATCTTTCTTTATTTCTTCTTCTTGTATCCATTAGCTGCAAAATGTCATCTGTCATCCATTTCTTTCTTGAATTTGTCCTCACTGGTGGTATGAACTCTTTTGATGTTTGTTGCATTGATTCTTTTAGCATTTCCCACTGTTCATCAATGCTTTGTATCTTCTCTATTGCATTGTACCGGTTCTGAATTGTGATTTTATATTTGTCTTGCAGCTTCTTGTCTGATTTTAGTAAATCTAAATTTAACTTTATGCTAACTGAGGCTCGTTTTGTTGTTATTAATTTTACTCTAAGCTTTCCCACAACTGGTACATGATCACTATTGCAATCTGCCCCTGGTCTAGTTTTCACACACACCAGACTGTTTCTAAATTTATTGCTTATCATTATATAATCAATTTGATTACGTGCGCTGTCCCCTGGGCTTTTCTGTGTCCACAGACGTCTTGGATGTTGCTTCAACCAGGTGTTTCCTATCATCATGTTGTGTGTTCTTGCCCAGTCAATAAGTTTCTCACCTCTTTCATTCCTCTCGCCTAAGCCATAATGACCAACTACTTCCTCAACTCTTTCCTTTCCTACTTTTGCGTTAAAATCCCTTAGAACTATGGTGTTTTCATGTGGTTTGCATTTATGAAGTGCCTCATTTAACTCATTGTAAAATTTATCAATTGTTTCCTCTAGACTGTCTGCTGTTGGTGCATAAACTTGTATAAGATTTATGTCTATTGGCTTTCCATTCAATTTCACTAAAAGGACTCTGTCAGATATTGGGTAAAAGCCTTTCACTGTTCTTGCTCTTTCTGCATCCAAGATGATACCTACTCCTCTTTAGTGCTCAGTACCTTCAGAATAAATTATTTTATGTTTATCAGAATACATCTCCCCTGATCCGGTGTATCTCATTTCGCAAAGTCCCAGTAATTGTAAACCCATTCTTTTCATTTCTTCTATGATGTTTTCTAGTTTACCCTTCTGCATGAGTGTTCTCACATTCCAAGTACCTATCTTTAGAGTTTGTTTTATCTTTATTTTGCTTACAGTAGCTTGATGACGATCGGGTATCACCTGTAGCACATGATGTCCCCTACCGAACGAGGGTTTTCCATTGGAATCCCCATTAACGTTGTTGTCGTTATTTCTATTGTTGTGGCGATTCATGATTGTACAAACAAGTTACGACGGTGATTTTTCTGTTGCCTTCCGTCGGTTTGTTTACGGTTGACTCCGCTAGCCTTTGACTAAAACGTCTCACCTACAAGGCAGTGGGGTTGTTTTACTTCGGGGTACCATCCCTTAGGCTTTTACTCTTCCGAGCTTACCTGCAAGGCAGCAGGGCAGCCACAGGTTGTACTGTTTACTGCATACAGTAGCAGGTAAAATTACCTAACCTGACAGGGAGGAGTTAGGAAGAAGAAAACAACACGAGACGAAGCCAACAGAAGAGCACAAACTATATCTACCCGGGACGCAGAAAGGCAAATGAGAAACACCATCATCATCATCATCATGTACCCTGCCGGTTGGCGTAGGCGATCATGTCCCTCCACAATCTTCTATCTACAGTGCATCGTATCAGTTCTGTTGTTGACTGTTTTCCATGCCATGACACCAAGCTATCCAGTATTTTCTCTCTTTGTCGTCCGCGATCTCTCTTTCCTTTTATTTTGCCAGTTGTAACCAAGTATTCCAACTTTCCTCTTCTCATGATGTGCCCGAAAAATGTTGATTGCTTCTTTCTAATGTTTTTTAAGAGCTCCCTTTTTGTGTTGGCCTCTTTGAGAACTTCCTCTGCCCAAGTATTTGAAACGTTGCACTTGTTTCAAATTTGTCCTGTTTATTTTTATGCTGCATGCTGTTAATGATTGTTTCTTCGATATGACCATTACTTCTATTTTCTTACTATTCAGACTGAGACCTTTCTTGTTGCTTTCTTCTACTATAATGTCTATCATTTCTTGTAGTTAATTCTCAGTCTCTGTTATTAAGACTGTGTCATCCGCATATTTCAAAATTATTTATATTGTGACCGTTGACTTAAATTCCTTTTTTGTCTACTATTGATCTCATAATATGTTCGCTGTAAAGTGAAAACAAATCCGGCGACAGAACACAGCCTTGTTTGACTCCTTGTTTTATAAAATGAAATTATCCTGTTTGGTTGTTAATTCGTATAGCTGCTGTTTGTTGCCAGTACATGTTTTTTATGATTCGCAGATCCTTGCCATCAATGTTTAATTTCTCCAGAATATTTATTTTTTCCACATGCTTTACTTTGTCAAATGCTTTCGTGTAGTCTATAAAGCACATATATAGATCTTTCTTTACCTCTATAGATCTTTCTATCAATGTCCTTAAGATGTATATTGCATTATTGGTGCCCTTTCCTTCCACAAATCCACATTGTTCCTCACTTATTTCTGGTATTATTTTGTTCCTTACACGTCTAATGATTATTCTTAGTAATATTTTAGTCATATGGCTCATGAGACTAATAGTGCGATGGTCTTCACAATCAGTGGCGCCTGACTTCTTCGGTATGACTATAAAGATAGATTTTAGTAGATCTTCGGGTATGTGTCCAGTGTTATATATGTCATTGAGTAATTTTGTTATGACTTGTACTCCCAACTCTCCTGATGCATTTATCTCTTCGATTGTTATATTGTCAGGACCTGGAGCTTTGCCTCTTTTCATGTGTTGAATTGCGTCCTCCACTTCATTCTGCATTATTTGTGGTCCTGTGTCTTCATTTGAATTGTTTAATTCTGGTCTTTCATCATCATAGAGTTGACTGATATATTCTGTCCATCTTTCCATTGTTATCTCCAGCCCTATTATTATATTCCCTTCCTTTGATTTCACACATCCTGAAACTTTGACTTCTTTTCTTCCTGTTAATTCATTTAACTGATTGTGCATAAATTTTGGGTCTTTCTTTTGTTGTTTTTCTATTTCTTCACATTTCTGTTTTAACCATCCTTCCTTTGCTTCTCTGCTTTTGTTTTGGATCTCTTTGTGCAATATTTTGTATGTCCGTTCTTCTGTCTTATGTTTTCTTCTTTCGTCCATTAGTTGTAATATTTCTTCTGTCATCCATTTCTTTTTGTTGATTCTTTTAGTCACTGGTATTACTTCTTTTGATGTTTGCTGAATCGATTGTTTGAGCATTTCCCACTGCTCCTGGATGTCCTGTATTTTCTCAATAGCATTATATCTATTTTGTACTATCGTGCTGTACTTATCACTCATCTGTTTATCTACTCTTAGCATATCTAGTTCTAATTTTATATTTCTTGCTGATTTCTGTGCCTTCCGCAGTTTTATTCTTATCTTTCCAACTACTGGTACATGGTCACTATTACAATCTGCTCCTGGCCTTGTTTTAACAGACGTTAGCCCATTCCTGAATCTTCTCTGTACCAGTATAAAATCAATTTGATTTCTGGGCTTTGCCATGTCCATAGTCGCCTAGGGTGTTGTTTGAACCAGGTGTTACATACAATCATTTCATGTGTCTTTGCTCAATCTATCAATCTATCCCCTCTGTCATTCGTCTCGCCAAGGCCATGCCCCCCAGTCACATTTTGCACTTTAGCTGTTCCTACCTTTGCATTGAAATCCCCTAATGTAATAGTTATTTCTTGGGATTTACACTGTTCCATGGTCGCCTCTAGCTCCTCGTAAAAAGTGTCAATGTCTTCTTCTTCTCTATTACTTGTTGGTGCATAAACTTGAATTATGTTGATATCCATTGGTCTACCTCTCAATTTTACTAGCAGAATTCTGTCTGATACTGGCCAAAATCCTTTCACTGTTTTGCTTCTTTCTCTATCTAACATGATGCCTACTCCTCTATCGTGTGTGGTTCTCCCAGAGTAAATTACATTTCCACTGTCGCGTTGTAATAATCCTGCCCCTGTCCATCTCATTTCACATAGTCCCAAGATGTTAAATTTCATTCTCTTCATTTCTTGACTGATGTTTTCCAACCTGGAATGCTGATCTAATGTTGCAAGTTCCTATTGCTAGTGTCTCTTTATTTTTGATCTTGCATACAGTTGCTTGATGACGATCGGGTGTCACCTGTAGCACATGACGCTCCCTCCCGGACGAGGTGGCTGTGAAGTCCCCATTAACGTCGTTAGCTGTAAATAGAAGGTTGTGATTTGTCATGATTATTCCAGGCATTTTAAGAAGGTAGTTTGCCATTCCTTTAGAGAAAATGAGAAACAAAGGGAGATAAAATGGTGTATACAATTTATAATTACGTAACACACAATAGAAATATAATCAATAACCTAAGATATGCTGACGATACTGTACTACCAGCAGAAAATCCTAGATATCTACAACAATTACTTAATGAAATAAACATGATAAGCAAAAAATATGAATATCAAAAAGACTAAAACTATGATCATAAACAAAGAAAATACTCAAAACCCGCAAGTGGATATCAAAATTGAAGGAATAGACCTGGAGACAGATAAGAACTACAACTACCTTGGACATACCAGGGTGTTTTTAAAGTTGCAGTGCAGTGAATATTTCTAATATTCAGTAAATGACGTAATCATCATCTACGTACCACAATTTTGTAAACCACATTTATGAACAAACCGCTGCTTCCTTTAAGGTTTTATTTACGTAAAGGACGGGCTTTACGCTACTTTCACTGTCTCATTGCTTGAAGGAAATGGTGTTGACGATTGAAAACAGTGTATTTCTGGTTGAGCATGTCTTCCGTAATGGCGGTAAATATACGGATGAGGTCATTAGACAATTCGTGAGGAAATTTCCAGACTCACAAGTCCCTCACCGAAATTCTGTTACAAAATTGATCAAAAAGTTTCGTGAAACCGGTAGTGTGGTAGATGCATACCGATCTGGAAGACCTTCAATTTCACAAGACCAAATTATGGAACTCCAAGACAGAATTACAATGAGTCCAAATGCATCTTTAAACCACTTGTCTCAACAGGTGCAAATATCTAAGAGTTCTGTTCACAAGGTTTTAAGAAGTGAACTACACTATCGTCCATACAAATTAACTGAAGTGTCTCAACTCCAAGAAAGAGATTATGAATCCCGTTTAAATTACTGCATGTGGTTTCAGAATTTTATTTATGAACATGGCGCTGCCATCCTTGACGTCACTTTTTTCACTGATGAGGCCTGGTTTCATTTATCCGGTTATGTGAACAGTCAGAACAATCGGCTGTGGAGCAGTGAAAACCCCCATGAATTTCATCAAGTGCCGCTTTACGATCAAAAAGTCGGAGTGTGGTGCGCTATAAGTCGTATGCGGATAATAGGACCTATATTTTTTAATGAAACAATAAATGCAGAACGTTACCGTACTTTAATTCTGGAACCGTTCATAGCACACCTTACAGAACGGGAAATTATGGAATCCTGGTTTCAGCAGGATGGGGCAACAGCACACACAGCCACAACAACACTCAATTATTTAGAAAGCATATTTGCAAATCGCATTATTTCACGTGGAATCTGGCCTGCTCGTTCACCAGATCTAACACCCCCAGATTATTATCTGTGGGGGGCATTGAAGGGGAAAGTTTATGAAAATAATCCACAAACAATTAATGACCTAAAGACTGAAATAGTAGACAAGATTAAACAAATATCACCAGACATTATTCTGAAGGTTTTCGCAAATATGGAAAGACGAATCACGACATGTCTTGAGGCCCGTGGTGGACATTTTCAACATATGCTTTAGGCACAACTTTATTGTGTTAATACCAACATTACCCATTATAAGCTCGCCGATAGCAGTCAAGTATATTTGAATAATACCATTTATTTTACAATTTGTGTGACGCATTAGTTAACCGCATTTCTGGTGACGTTTTTTCTTTAGAGAGTATAAATTCACTGCACTGCGACTTTAAAAACACCCTGTATAACCAGTGATGGAAAATGTACAACTGAAATAAACAAAAGAATATGATTGGCAAAAAGTAATTTTAATGTCACGAAGAACATACTAACATCAAAACAAACAACACCAGGGCTAAAAATAGCAAAATGTTACATCTTCTCAATATTCCTGTATGGTGCAGGAACATGGACATTAGACAAGAAAACAGAACAGAGAATTGAAGCCTTTGAAATGTGGATATATAGAAGAATAGGTAGAATTGGATGGAAGAAAAAGAAAAAAAATGATGAAGTCTTAAAACAACTAAAAATGAAAAGAGAACTACTAAGCACAATTCAAACAAGAGAAATGCGATTTTTGGGCCATGTTAAAAGACACAACAGCCTACTAAAAGTAATCATGGAGGGGAAAATACAAGGTAAATGAGGCAGACCAAGACAAACATGGACGAGTAACATCAAAAGATGGACAAATCAGCCTATGATGCCTGCACCATCAAAGCAAGAGACAGAGCACAATGGAGCTCCATGGTAGCCAACCTTCGTTGCGGAGACAGCACTCGATGATGATGATGATGATGAACACACAATGACAAAGTGTCACATTTCTAGTGACTCGAACTAAACTATCATATTTAAGATTAATTAAGTAACTGTGAATGTATTAATCTTCGGTTTACAAATGAATACCCGCATTCCGTATCTCAGATTATCTGGAAAGTAAATCCAACGGAATTTTCCCGCGTTATATTTACACGCCCGCTCAATAAATGGGCTCTAATGACGACTGACGTCACAGAGCCGACAGGGACTTGCGAGAAGTTTGCACTCGCTGCTCATTCGTACACTCAAGATTTCGATTTATTGATTCACATGCAGATGAGAAGAATAATAGACGCGACAAGTGTTGAAGCAAGAGCTTTTCCCGTTATTGTTCAAAGATAAGATTTGACCCATAGAAAATTTATCAAATTCACAGACAGGATAAAAACTCGAGGTACTGCTCCATAATCGTAAATAAGATTTATCTCATTTCAAGTGGTTGTTTGACAGGCTGAATGCAGGAGTGGGTGTGTGTGTCACATCTTAGGAGCGGGCTACGGAGATTTATTTCCCGCCCTTGTCGCTGGAGCTGAGTAAATAAACTGAACGCTTAATCCCAAACCCGCGGAACAAATCTCTTTATAATTATACCTGCTAGACATACATCGGCCCATATATTCAAGTGGTTTCACACACACACATACACATAATAGAGAGTTGGCGGGAAAACTGACAAGAATATTCTTCTGCTGGTAATAAACTCTTTACAGGAGGATTTGAGACTACTTCAGAACAAATGTGTCGTTTTCTACAATATTTTTTTCTTACAAATTAACTAAGTCAATACGTCGAAATATAAACGGTATCTTCTTCTCTTTCTTCCTCTTTTCATCCTCTCCTTCAACGATTTCCCGTTTACTGAGCGTCTCTTTCTATCAAGAGTGAAACAAATACTGTAATACAAACAGCTATTGGCGACTGTACTGGACATGCGACCACTATTCTCCAGCTGTTATATATCTGCAGACGGCAGACACAGAAATGTGATCATTGCTGTGGTGATAATTTTCTCGATATTATCAAATTGTGAACACCATAAACTCCAAGTTAATTACACATTATTACCCACAGCCATATATAGTAGCAAGGCCAGCGGATAGAGAGGGAAGTTCCAGAAAATCCCTCCAGATGTAACGACTTCAGGTATGCAAGCTGTAGACGTCACCGACAACCGCCCCTGCTCGCAAAGCTAAAAACGTCACAACTGGGGTATTTCCTTTCTCCCTGCGGGCCTTACTACTATATATGGTTATGATTATTACCGTGCGCAACGTTGCCTCCAAAGTGTATTGGTGGCTTATTTTTTTTAAATAACAGATTGCTAATTTCTTATTTCTTCATTCATGTCTTTCGTTTTGAATATAGACGCATCTGTCGTAGCTATCCAGTTATAAATTATCCATTGACTTGTTTATTTGCTTCGCATGCTTTGGATCGCCAGGTGAACAGCCCCGAGTTGTGCAGGCTGTTATGCAAAAAAAAAGACGTGACGATAGAAAAAAAAAAGAAAATTTCGGTATGAAACGTGTGAAAAGACTGAATATCAGAAAAGACGAAAAGAAAAAGGTGCGCTGAATGACAAAGAATTTTATCACCTTTTTTTAGTCGAAATGGGAGATACTTACAACATACAGAGTAAGCCAACATAAGTCTCTACATCAACAGCAGCTGTACAGTCAGAACAGCAGCAGGCTACACATACCACCTCGAAGATAGATCAGGTGTAAGACAGGGGTGCGTACTATTCTCTTCTTCCCCCCACCCCCCACCCCCCCCCCCCACCCCCCACCCTTATTGTTTATTACATACATGGACTATATATGCAAGTTAGCCAAAGCAACAGAGAACAACGAGTATCTATTTACAGACGACCAGACACTAATACATGGAAAAATAGAAGACCTACAAGAATACTTAAATAGACTCAAAAGCACAGGCACAAAATACAACATGGGAATCAACATCAACAAAACTCATCAAGGCCAGCTCCTTGTCGCGGGGATGGGACTAAGCAGTCACCAGGGACTGAAAACCTGGCCAGGCCTTCCTACACCCGAGCAAGACCACAGTCTGCTCTAGCAAGCTTAAGTGCTGAAGTCGGAGGCAACCAGCCAAAAAGCGTACTACAACAATCAGGATGCCACGCACTCACGCCAATGGCAAGTTTGTCTATAACCGCAATTCGATATGGCACTCGCCCTGTGATCGACACTCAGGCAGGTGCAGCGCCGGGCCCTCAGCCTCGAAAGGGCCCAACCTCTATTACTGGATGTCCTTCTCAACCACCCCATGGAGTCAGGGGGCGAGAGAATAGAGCTACTGGCCAATCCAAACCAAGACAACTTAAAATAATGCACTGGAATTCTGAAGGCATCAACAGCAAAAGAGATGGGTACAGTAAAAAGATAGAATTAGAAAATATCCTGCATGAAGAACAAGTAAGCATATGCTGTTTGCAGGAAACCAATCTAAACAACGACATAGCCTTAAAGATTAGGGGATACCAGTGCTACCGATCTGACAGAAAAAACAGACAAAAGGGCGGAATACTGACACTTGTAAAGAGCAACACCTATGCATGTCAGATTGAAGTGTATATGGATGGGGCGGAATATCAGAATCTGCATATCAAGAGAGAAAATACAGACTTTCATTTACTTAACTACTACTGTCCGAGTGACTGCCCACTAGAACTAGACACACTTCCATTAAACGAAAGTATAATTGTATGTGGAGACTTTAACAGCCATTCACAGAGCTGGGGCTATGAAGATATGGACAAGAGAGGTGAAGAGCTTGAAAATTGGCAGGATGACAATGGGCTTATACTATTAAACCAGGCAACAGATCCACCAACATTCTATTCCAGATCATGGCATACCACATCTACACCAGACCTTGCTTTCCATTCACCAGACCTGGATTGGAATATCACACGTATTGTTGGGAAACAACTTGGAGGCGGCGACCACCGGCCAGTCTTTTTAGTGGTGCAAAATGAGGCCGTCAGGGAGAGCAGCACTCTCTCCAGATGGAATTACAAAAAGGCAGACTGGAAAATGTATCAACATTACACCAGTGCACTGACTAAAGATCTAAATATAGACCGAGACATCAACAAAATAGTTGATGAATTCAGTAGACTAATAATACAAGCTGCCAGTGAAACAATACCTAGAGGGGCACGGAAACACAACAAACCATAATGGAGTAGTGAACTAGAGCAACTGCACAATGACATGGAAATATCTCGAAAGCAAGCAGAAAATAACACTTGCCAAGAACACCACAATAACTATCAGCATTCTAAGGCCAAATTCTAATGCCCTAAACTACAAGCCAGACGGAGAAGCTGGAAAGAGAAAACAAAGTCCTTGAATTTTGAACGAGACACAAGAAAAGTGTGGAAGCTTGTAAAACAGCTGAATGATGAGGGTACAGAAAGGAACACCAAAATTACGCTGAAGAAGGATGGAAACATCTTAACAGGTAAGCAGGCAGCAAATCACTTTGCAGACTCCTTTGCAAATGACACTAATATTGAAATTAGCCTAAAGAAACGACAAGAGACCCGTTTAAAACAACAAAATGCAAGACAAGAAGAGACCACGCACGAAGTCATGGAAATACCCATTACACAAAGTGAGCTAGAGCTGGCAATATCCAAATTAAAAATAAAAAAGTCACCAGGTAGTGATGAAGTGTCCAATGAAATGATTAAGAACTTGGGAACTGCAGCTAAAGTAAAACTACTGCAGATCTACAACATTTGCTGGATCACAGGTAGAGTGCCACAGGCATGGAAAGAAGCAATTATGATACCATTACTAAAGCCAGGAAAAGATGGTTCAATGACATCCAGCTATAGACCAATCAGCCTTACAAGCTGTTTGTGTAAAACAATGGAACGTATAATCAATCTTAGACTGCAGTGGTACCTGGAAAGTGAAAATCTCCTTGTCCCACAACAAGCTGGCTTTAGACAGTGTTACTCTACCGAAGATCAGGCAACCTATCGTTCCCAGGAAATTGAGGATGCGTTTCAAGATAAGAAACTGGTACTAGCAGCATGGATAGACCTAAAGAAAGCATTTGATAAGGTATGGAAGGAAGGGCTTTTGAAGAAACTGAGAAATTATGGAGTAAATAGCAGGATGAACAAATGGGTCAAAGCATACCTGCATAACAGGAGAGCCAGAGTGCAACTGGGTGGTCTTAAGAATAAGAAGGTCTTACTGCGCCACAGGGAGGGGTACTATCTCCAACGCTTTTTCTAGTCTACATTAATGACCTAGTTACTGAACTACCACATGGCATCAAAGTGGCAATGTATGCAGATGACTTGGTAATGTGGTGCACAGAAGAGTATGCAACAGTGGCCTCCAATTTGTTGCAAAGAGCTATGAATGCACTGAATTCATTAATAAATAGATGGGATTTCAGCACCAATACAAACAAATGCAGCACTACACTTTTCACTCTCTCCCCAAAACAAAAAGCAGGAGCCATCTACATAAACACTTAGCCTGTGAAAGAAGACATACACGCAACTTGGAGTTACATTTGACAACAAACTGTCTTGGAAACAGCAGATAAATAAGGCAACCCAACAAGCAAGGAGGAAGATGGATATTCTAAGAAAACTGTGTATAACCACGTGGGGTGGGAAAATACTAAGTAAAGTTTACCAACAGAGTATACACCCACATTTAAAATATGGATCATCCTCATAGTGATCAGCATCAAACACCACATTGCAATAATAGGATAAAGTAAAAAACCAGGCACATAGGGTCATCACATGAGCAATGAAATGAACACCAATATTGGAGATGGAGAAATTGTGGAGGATACCAGCACTGAGAGAACGGAGGGACACAAAGGTGATGATACAGGCAGAACTATTTTCATGCATGCCGAGACATCCAATGAAGGACCGATTCCAAAATCTAGCATTTAACGGCCTAAGACGGCTTAAGAAAGGCAGTTTTATCCACCAAGCCAAGCGAATTTGTAGACAAACACCAGGCATGCCAAGAGTTGTTAACCCCCTACTGCCCATACCAGAACAGACTCCCTGGACAGAGGAATAAGGATTGTCAATACAAATACGGACAGAAGTGAAAGGAATACTTGACAAAGAGGAACAGAATAGTCTACAGCAAAAAACAATAACTCTCAGTTTTCTGGATGAAGAATACCCACAAGATCTATGGATTCGTGTGTACACAGATGGATCAGCACAGAATGCAGTAAAGAATGGGGGAGCAGGTGCATATATAGAGTACCCAAAAAACACTAGGGATATGAATAAAATAGCAACAGGGAAATATTGTCACAATTATGATGCAGAAATACAAGCAATAAAGTTGGCAATAGAAAAACTGATGAACAGTAATCTTAGCCCGCAGCCTGTAGTGTTTTTGACAATTGCAAGATCAGTACTCCAGGCACTACAATCCAGAAAATTACCACATCTGCAGACCTTATTGACTGAACTCTGCAAGCACCACAGGGTTTCCCTGCAGTGGATCCCATCTCACTGTGGAATACCAGGAAATGAGAAAGCAGATCAGTTGGCAAAGGAAGGTTCAACAGGCACACAACTAGATACACCGGTTACATACCATCATAAGAAACAGATAATCAAATCAATCAGAGGACCACAAGCCCCAAATCAGGATGCCTTTCATAATATGAATAGATATGAACAAGTTATCATTATACGCCTCAGAACAGGACACAATCGACTCCATAGTCACATGTATACAAAATTCAAGATCGGCACCTCAACTATTTGTACAGGTGGACAGGCATCCCGGACTGCTGAACACTTACTCAAGACTGCACTGAGTATAGTAGACTGGGAAAAATCCATTGGCCCATAGATACAACACTACAGATAAAACTATATGGGCCACTACAAGAATTACAAAAGACAGTAAAATGTATACAGGAAACGACATTGCAGATAAAGACAATACTTCAGGCGAACGAAAGATAGATAGAACATCAACAAAACAGAAGTCGTGAATATCGCAAATTGGAGCTAGAACATCAACATAAAGATGGACGACAGACAACTACAACAAGTGAAAACAATTTTAATGCATAGGAAGTCTTGTGACAAACGATAACTCACAAACAGCAGAAATAGACCCGAGATGTAACAAGGCATGTCGAATTATTGGACAGTTATCACCACTATTGCCCAACAAGGAAATAACTCTAGAGCAAAACGAGCACTATACAATACAATCTTCATCCCAACGTTGTGCTTCCAATGCCAGTCCTGGATCCTAGATGCAAGAACAAAAAGTAAAATAACCACCACTGAGATGAAATGTGTTAGACAAATGACAGGCGAATGACAGGCGAATGACAGGCGAATGACAGACGAATGACAGACGAATGACAGGCGAATGACAGGCGAATGGCAGGCGAATGACAGGCGAATGACAGGCGAATGCCTGAGAGATAAGATCAGAAATGAAAAAAACTGAGAAGAAAGCTATGAATAACCCCCGCTATATAATACATAAAGAAACAACTTTTATAATGGTGATAAGGTAGAACAATCAAAACACAACACAACGGGCCATCAATAAACGTTGCGTGAATACCAGACCCAAGGGTCGACCACGAACAATATGGATTGACGGAATATTAGAAACACTAGAAAACAACAACGGCAGTGGTCAACAGAAGAGCCAAATGCCGCACATGATATCGACACTAAAAGGCACATGAGGAAGGAACGAAGACGTTTTTGTCGAAAAAATTCGACCACAAACAGTAACAACACAAAGATTGCTTAAGTGTATCACTGAACATGGCATCGACCTGGGTGCGCGCGTGCGTGTGTGTGTGTGCGCGCGCGTCTGTGTGTGTTGGTAGACAGCTGTTTGCTTTCCACGCTCACTAACCTACTATCCCCACGTGACCTGCTTTGGTGTGAAGCTCGCGCTAGCGAGACAGGCTTGTCGAGACAGTTCGTGGCCGAGAGCTATTGAGCATCTTCTGAACGCATCTTCCTCATCTTCTTCTTCTGGTGTGATGTCAGGGCATCACCGAAGTCCCTGGAGGGCTCCTGCAACCAGTGGGCTTCTGACCTTTGAACCACGCGTTAGTACCTGAATACGATTGATATTAATTGTGGTAGTGTACAGAGAGTACAGCAGTTACAATATGGACACTTGTATTTCAACAGTACTGGAGACAAAATAACAATCAATTAACATAAAACACAGAGAACAACAGAAATAGACTAACCAATCTGGCAACCAAGTAGATATCGAAGAGGGAAGGCAACAGGTACTCAAAAGACAAATGATGAAGTCGGATGTGTTGAGCCGATAGGCGTAAATAAACCACAACACAGCGCACAAACGCCAACTTAACGTCCTTTCAAGGACGGATGACGAAGATGAATATCCACATCTTTAGCAGTCATCAGGTGAACGCCAGAAAGAAAGGAATATTGCATTCATTAAATATCTTCTCTCTCTCTCTCTCTCTCTCTCTCTCTCTCTCTCTCTCTCTATCTCTATCTCTTCCCGTAGACGGCGTGTAGGGCACAAGTGATAGTTTTCCACGATTGCTGCTAGCTCTTGTGTGTCTTGATTGTTTCTTAGTTCCATGGTTGGACCTTCCCTAGTAATTCTTCTACGCAACGATTCTCTCGGTCTTCCTTGTTTCTTTTACCAGAGGGTTTCCACGTGAATACCTGACGGGGAAGTCTTTCATCATCATCATCATCATCATCATCATCATCATCATCATCATCATCATCATCATATCATCATCATCATCATAGAGCAATCAGTACCGTTAGACTATCTGTACGGTTAGACTATCAATCATTATCATCATTGAGTGCCATCTCCGCATCGAAGGTTGGCTACCATGGAGCCCCATTCCATTCTGTCTCTTGCTTTGATGGTGCAGATTGTCATAGGTTGACTTGTCCATCTTTTGATGTTACTCGTCTATGTTAGTCTTGGTCTGCCTCTGCCTCTTTTACCTTGTATTTTCCCTTCCAATATTACTTTTATTAGACTGTTGTGTCGTTTAACATGACCCAAAAATTTCATTTGTCTTGTTCTAATTGTGTTTAGTAGTTCTATTTTCATTTGTAATTGTTTTAAAACTTCCTCGTTTGTTTTATTTTCCTTCCATCCAATTCTAACTATTCTTCTATATATCCACATTTCAAAGGCTTCGATTTTCTGTTCTATTTTCTGGTCTAATGTTCATGTTTCTGCACCATACATGAATATTCATCAATGCCCTCCGAGATGTGGGAAGAGCACAGGACTTCGACAAACGCAAATCCACGTCACTTCTTCTGATGATGGAAATGGGAGTTAAGTTGGGCACAGCCAGAAACGAGACACTTAGTGGTCGTGTAAGAAAACTTATCAACCAACATAGAACTGGAGTCGTCAGTCGCTGGACACTGAAGGAATTGCTGAGGAGGGGATCTGAGCACCTATGGACATGTTCGGAGTGCAATGATGATGACCCACAAATAACTCAATAACAGGAATTTTGAGAAGATGTAACATTTTGCTATTCTTAGTTTTAGCCCTGGTGTTATTTGTTTTGATGTTAGTATATTTTTCATGGCATTGAACTTACTTTTGGCCATACCTATTCTTTTGTTTATTTCAATTTTACATTTCGATCACTGGTTATAGTATGTCCCAGGTAGTTGTAGTTCTGAACTGTCTCTAGATGTATTCCTTCCCCTTTGATATTTAATTGTAGGTCTTGAGAATTTTCTTTGTTTATGATCATAATTTTAGTCTTTTTGATATTCATATCTAGTCCATAATTTTTGCTTGTCATGTTTATTACATTAAGTAATTGTTGTAGATCTTTAGGATTTTCTGCTAGTAGTCTAGTAGTACAGTATCGTGTGGACAGGAACAAACTTTGGCAAACTTTAGAAAAATACGAGGTAGCAGGACAACTACTAGATAATATAATGGCATTATAATAAAAACAGTCAAAGTGCCGTCAGAACATCGGAAGGTCTGTCAGAATGGTTTTAAGTTAGAACAGGAGTAAGACAAGGATGTGTCCTCTCACCACTCCTCTTCATCATATATATGGACAAAATAAATCAGGAAACAACCAACAATAAGGAAAAATCAAATAATAACATAGAGGTATAAAACTCCAACATCAACGAGCTACTCTTCGCAGATGACCAAAGCCTAATATATGAGGATGAAAATCTACTACAACATCATTTAACATCTCTAGATAAAAGCTGCACAAACTACAGTATGAAAATTAACACAGCAAAAACAGAGGCTATGAGAATAAGCAAATTAAGACACCCATTAAACATTAAGATGTTATCTTGTCTTCCAATGCTCACAGAAGATGGAAAACTAGACAGAGAAATTGACAGGAGAATACAAAAAGCAAATGCTGTCACATACTAGCTTTCACCATTGCTAAGACATCCAAACATTTCTATGCCAGCTAAACAACAAATGATAAATAGCATTTTCATACCAACTTTGTGCTATGAAAGTCAAACATGGACCATTTCTAAATCACATTTAAGAAAGATCAATACATGTGAGATGCGATGCTTGAGAAAAGTAACAAACAACACAAGAAGAGATAGAATACCAAATGAAACCATAAGAAAAATAGTAGGAACAAAACCCTGCCAAGGATATATAGAACAACAACAACTTAAATGGTTTGGCCACCTGGTCAGAATGAATCCTTATCAATCACCATCAAGGGTGTTCTTCTCGAGAATGCATGGAGAAAGACCAAGAGGAAGACCCAGAAGAAGATGGACAGATGCAGTGACAGAGACATGTAACAACAAAGGAAAGTCACTAATTCAGACAGTTCGAGCAGCTCAAGAACGACAAATGATATAAACCACGACAACTTTTAGGTATCAGTGAAAGAGAAAAGAAGAAGAAGAAGATGTACAGTATCATCAGCATATCTTAGGTTATTGATTATCTTTCCTTTAATGTTTGTGCCTGGCATCTCTGTGATGTTTTTTAAAGATTTGCTCAGTGTATATATAGATTGAACAAAGCTTGGTGATAGGATGCATCCTTGTCTTACTCCTCTTTTTATATCAATGGGTGTAGAATTCTCTTTTGTAATATTTTATTATTGCTGTTTGCTCCCAGTACAAATTACATATCGGTCGTATGTCTGTGTCATCCAGATTTATATCTTTTAGGCAGTCTATAAGTTGATTATGGTGTATTCTATCAAAAGCTTTGGTGTAGTCTATGAAACAGGCATATATTGGTTTGTTTACTTCTATGTACTTTTCAATCAATGTCCTCATGCTGAATATGGCTTCTTTTGTCCCGCTGTTTTTCATGAATCCAAATTGCTGCTCATCTAATTCAGTATTGATTTTATTCTGAATCCTTCCTTGTATAACTTTTAGCAAGACTTTTGTAACATGGCTCATTAGGCTTATTGTTCTAAAGTCACTGCATTCAACTGCACCATTCTTTTTAGGCAATGCAATGAAAGTTGATGTTTTTAGTTCATTTGGTATGTATCCTGTGTGGTATATGTCGTTGCATATGTCTGTGATCACTTCAATGCCCAAATCTTCTAGTGCCTGTATCATCTCTATCTGTATATTGTCAGGTCCTGCTGCTTTCCCCTTTTCATTGTTTTTATAGCTTTTTCTACTTCAGATTTCAGGATTTTACAGCCTGATGTACATTTTATAAATGGTTTTTTTGTCCCTTTCGTCATGAAATAATTCTGTTATATATTCCTGCCATCTATCTATTATATCTTTGTTGTCTGTTAGCATTCTTCCCTCTTTGTTTGCAATACATTCGCTTCCCGCAGCTTTATTTGTCTTTATTAGTCATTTTTTTCTGTGTGCATTCCTCTTACATTTTGTTAACTTCCATAGTTTTGACTTCTAGACATCTTTGGTTGAGCCAGTCTTCTTTTGCCTTTTTGCACATTTTTCGTATGTCATTATCAATTTCCTTGTATCTGGCAGTGTTCATCGCTTGTCTTCTCTCTTCCATTTTTTCTAAAATGTTGTCAGTTATCCATTTTTGTTTTTTGTTACTTTCCTTTTTGGGTAAGATGATGCAGGATTATTGTATGCTGTTTTTGTATGCATTGCCATTTGGTTGTGACTTTTTCTTCAGGATTTTCTCTCCTGTACTGCTCAATCCCTTCTTCTGGCAGCTTCTGATATGTGTTCTTTACTTGTACAGTATACGTTTCTTTTACATCTTTCTGATTTAAAGCTGTTGTATCTATTGGTGTTGCTGAATTAGTTGTTTTTTTTTTTTGTTTCTCTTTAATTTGATTTTCATTTTAATCATTATAGGATTGTGATCTGAATTAATATCTGCTCCTGGGTAGGTTTTGGGTTTCTTGATGCTGTTCCGGAATCTGTCTTTTATCATTATATAATCTATTTGATTCCTCTTTCCATCTCCCGGGCTTTTCCGTGTGTATAATTTCCTTTTCTCTTGCTCAAAGTAGGTGTTACATACTATCAGTCTATTTTCTTCACAAAATTGAATTAACCTTTCTCCTCTGTTATTTCGTTTTCCTAATCCATGATTTCCTATAATGGTCTTATATCTGCTTTTTCCTACGTTTGCGTTCATGTCACCCATTACAATCAAGATGTCTGAAGATTTCACTTGCTTCATAACTTTATTTAGATTTTATAGTATGCCTCTATTTGTTCGTCTGTATAATCTTGAGTAGGTGCGTATGTCTGTATTATTGCTATGTCAAATGGTTTTGCCTTCATTTTTAATAATATAATCCTATCATTGTATATTCCAGTGGGTATTTATATATTTTTGTAGTTCTCGTTTTATTAGTATGCCTATCCCTCTTTGGTGTTCTGTTGTGTTACCTGAATATATAAATGTATATTTATCGTCTTGTATGTATCCACTTTCCTTCCATCTTGTTTCTGATATGCCTACAATATCTATGTTTAATAGTTCTGCTTCTACCATAAGATTTTCTAGTTTTCCTTGTTGGTATAAGGTCCTAACATTCCATGTGGCTATTTTTAATTCGTTCATAAAACAGTAGTTAGAATTTCTCTCCATGGCTTTCTTTGGAATGTTAGGTGATGAGGCTCCAAAATCTTTCACAGTGGAGTGCCAGATTCGTCTTTCGTGTTCTGAATATGCCTCATGTGTACCACACACTTTGCTGTTTTCGTTTTCTGGGCCGTTGATCATTTTTGATTCATCCGCCTCATCCACCGTCACAGACTTTTCAAATATGGGTTGAACATACCCGGTTTGCTGGCAACATTTTTGTTGAAATATGTGCTTGCCTATCGAACCGCGAACACACAACACAAAGAAGAATAAATCATATTCCACTTAAATATCGGTAATCACAGTTCATCCACACGTCAGAAGTAAAACATACACCAAACGGGAATAGCAGCACATAATTTCACAACTAAACTGTCGCGTTTTATTCGCATTTAAATATATCAATAAAAGCCGAATGATAAAAACGACAACACGTAGTCGCAATGACACCGGAAGCCGACTTCAAAAGACTATCAATACAGTTAGACTATTAGTATCTTTAGACTTTCAGTATGTTTAGACTATCTATGGGGACACGTTTTTAGATCTCGTTAACGAATGTTTGTTATTATCTCAAAGTATAATTTTAGTGACGATATTGGAAACTTTGTAACATTTATCAATGTAGATGTTCTGGGCCTAGTACATTCCTCTCATTATTAAAACTGATATTGTGTGGGCGTGTTTTCAATTTGGGACTTCACACACACAAATTACAATTTTTAGCAAAATTAAATATGTCTGTTTAAATTATATTTAATTAGTTAATTATTGTAACAAAACAGATAAGAAATTTGGAAATCTGAGATTTTCGGGAGACAAAATAATCAATTTTTAACCGCAATAGAATGTTTACATTTTAAGGTGCAGCTTTTTGTAATAACGTTGAATGTAGAATATAAAAAAAAAAAACTTCCTAAAAAAAAATACAAATAAACAAATCAACTAAAGAATCAACAACAAACAACAGTGAGTAGAATCAAAACGTTTACAAATCAAAAGTAACGTATTGATTTCACTCTACGCTATAAGGCTTCTGGGGAACATGATGTTAGTGCTCTTACTCTTCAACGTCCGACGGTACATTTCGTTAGTGATGTGTGGAATACCTAACCAGAATAATCTACTTTCCAAGAAAGATTAAAGAAAGGTTAGTAAAACTGGCCTCTTGTCAGTATGTATCTCATTACACTACGATAAAGAGAGAAAAAAGGCCATTTTTTAGTTAAACCATTGTTGTCATGGCAATCAGGGAGGTGGTTGCTGATATGGCCCACCTAGTTCTCATAGATATTGCAAGGCAGGTAGATGTTGTGTTGTAATTTTTTTTATTTCCGTAGACATTTTAGCCTATTTACTCTGAACGGTTCCAATTACTTAGTAACATGGTATTTGGTTGTATATCGGATTTTAACTCATGAAGCTGGACATGGAATATGATTGTGTTATGTATTTTGATAAAATATGACAGTCTTGCCCCGCATTGCCTCCTCTGAATATTCGTCTTTGCTGGCTGGGGGAACCTTGAAGTATGTCGTTCTGCCATATCCGGGAAGTGAATCCGGAACTTTCTGGTCAATAGCGAACAAACTAACCACTCAGCCACAGAGTCTTCCTTATATAATGTGATATGAGAAAAAATATGTCATGTGTAGCACGTAGCGACAGCACTGCTTCATGCAGTCTTTACATCTCCAGCCTCCACATACATTTCTAGATAGACCATTTATAAATTGGATAAATGACGTCAACATAGTGTTTTTTTTTTTAAGACAAAACTGTCACTTGGAATGTCGCTGTCTCCTTGTTTACACCCTAATCTCCTCAAATTAACACGCGTCTATTTCTGACGACAACTCGTGGGACATCCAATATAATGAACCCAGAATTGCCAGCTATTTCCTGTCAGCAAGTCTATGTACAAATGTCAGCGAAATTGTTTTCGATCTTGCCAGAACAAGGGAGGCGCTGATAATATTATGAATTCTCAAAAGGCCACATAACAGAGTGCATCGACCCAGACTATTATGACTGGATGGGACATTAGACTCCAGATTTCATAAGAGCCGCACTTCAGGAACGATAAAGTACAGTAGCTTGTGCAGTCCTTAGGGTAAATGATGATTTTAGCTGTAGTGTAGTGTAGAGGTAGTTGTACCTACTCGTTGAACATGGTTCGGTGGGATGAAGTAGTGTAACAGTAGTTGTATCTACTCGTTGAACATGGTACAGTGCGATGAAGTAGTGTAAAAGTAGTTGTATCTACTCGTTGAACATGGTTCGGTGGGATGAAGTAGTGTAAAAGTAGTTGTACCTACTCGTTGAACATGGTTCGGTGGGATGAAGTAGTGTAAAAGTAGTTGTATCTACTCGTTGAACATGGTTTGGAGCGATGAAGTAGTGTAAAAGTAGTTGTATCTACTCGTTGAACATGGTTCGGTGCGATGAAGTAGTGTAAAAGTAGTTGTATCTACTCGTTGAACATGGTTCGGTGGGATGAAGCAGTGTAAAAGTAGTTGTATCTACTCGTTGAACATGGTGCGGTGCGATGAAGTAGTGTAAAAGTAGTTGTATCTACTCGTTGAACATGGTTCGGTGGGATGAAGTAGTGTAAAAGTAGTTGTATCTACTCGTTGAACATGGTTCGGTGGGATGAAGTAGTGTAAAAGTAGTTGTATCTACTCGTTGAACATGGTTTGGAGCGATGAAGTAGTGTAAAAGTAGTTGTATCTACTCGTTGAACATGGTTCGGTGCGATGAAGTAGTGTAAAAGTAGTTGTATCTACTCGTTGAACATGGTTCGGTGGGATGAAGTAGTGTAAAAGTAGTTGTATCTACTCGTTGAACATGGTTCGGTGGGATGAAGTAGTGTAACAGTAGTTGTATCTACTCGTTGAACATGGTTCGGTGGGATGAAGTAGTGTAAAAGTAGTTGTATCTACTCGTTGAACATGGTTCGGTGGGATGAAGTAGTGTAACAGTAGTTGTACCTACTCGTTGAACATGGTTCGGTGGGATGAAGTAGTGTAACAGTAGTTGTATCTACTCGTTGAACATGGTTCAGTGGGATGAAGTAGTGTAAAAGTAGTTGTACCTACTCGTTGAACATGGTTCAGTGGGATGAAGTAGTGTAAAAGTAGTTGTATCTACTCGTTGAACATGGTTCGGTGCGATGAAGTAGTGTAAAAGTAGTTGTATCTACTCGTTGAACATGGTTCGGTGCGATGAAGTAATGTAGAAGGAGTTGTATCTACTCGTTGAACATGCTTCGGTGGGATGAAGTAGTGTAAAAGTAGTTGTATCTACTCGTTGAACATGGTTCGGTGCGATGAAGTACTAAAACTGCACTTACAACAAACACATGCGTACTCAAAATCTCCTTGAATAAATTATGGAATGTGTGCACATATGAGTCCCGTGGAGGCTTGCAGTACACATCAACATTCCTCTCAAACATAGTTTACGCATTTGTTCATGGCGTAATTTTTAATTCTCCGAGTTTGATTTTACGTTACTCCTTCTTTAGCGATCAACTATTGCTATACATTTGAGACATTTAGACCAGCTTGAGTCACGATCAAGACCGTACGTTTGAGCTCTTCACCGGTTACCCATAACTTGTCAAGCATTACCAAGCAGTACCAAGCATTACCAAGCAGTACCAAGCATTACCAAGCATTACCAAGCAGTACCAAGCAGTACCAAGCATTACCAAGCAGTACCAAGCGTTACCAAGCATTACCAAGCATTACCAAGCAGTACCAAGCAGTACCAATCATTACCAAGCAGTACCAAGCATTACCAAGCAGTACCAAGAATTACCAATCATTACCAAGCAGTACCAAGCATTACGTTACTCTGCATCAGATGTCTTCCCGAGAAAAAAAATAAGTGTTTGTGTCAATGTTTTTTGTGTGCCTCTTGCATGGTGTCTGATATTTCTTTAATCGACAACATCTAGGTCGAACTATTCTCCTTTCCCCATTGCTTCTGATTGTTAATCCTCTCAGATGTAGTTGTGGAGGAAGTTTCTGGTGGTAACCTTAATTCCCACATTTTTTAAACTAAAGTTCCTTAATATAGTCCCGTCTCTCTCTTTGCCACACAACCGGAAATGGCGAAATAATTAAACGTTTTCTTCTGCGTAGAATTACACAACAATCACAATTACTCTTCTACATTGCCTGCATCTTGTTGTTGTTATTGTGCTAATGCCACGAGTTGATATTGTCAAAAGCCTTTTGACTAATGAATTTGGCTGATCGTAGATGCTTTCTTGATATTCCTGGCTTTTACCGGAGAAGTTGGAGTTTGTCTAATCTCAGACAATGGCTGGAAAGCGTTTTGTACATAGAATTAAAAGTACAGCAATATTAGTTCTCGCCCGTGCTCTGCGGGGACCAGAAAGGGGAGTAAAGAATAGTGGCGCTGTACCCTACCAGGCATATTCGTAAGAGGCAAGAAAGGAGGGTTGGGCATGGGACTGGTTATTCCATACTGCAAAAAAAAGCCGAAAAAACTTCACAAACATGGATAAGTCAAAGAAAATAATAAAAGTAAATCCGCCATCCAGGAAAGATAAAGGCTCTCTGTCTAAGAAACGTATGACGCAAGCCGGAGAAAGCCGCAAGGAGTCCGGGTTGCCGACTCACCCTTTGTCTACCAGGAAATCCTCCAGAATTGGCACCTGGAATGTTCGTACTCTAAACGAACAAGGAAAAGCTGCACAGGTTGCAGCAGAAATGTCAAACTACAAGATAGATACTCTGGGAATCTGTGAAACAAGATGGCTAGGAACGGGTAAAATAAAACTAAATACAGGAGAGATGATTTTATCATCAGGACACCAGGAACCTGGAACACAACATAGTGAAGGGGTAGCTATAATGTTATCAAGAAATGCACAGAAGACGCTATTAGAATGGAAAGAATTAGGGCCAAGACTAATGAGAGCAACATTTAAAACAACAAAAACAAAACAAAATTACACATTATCCAATTCTATGCACCAACCAATAATAAGGATGATTTAGTTAAAGATGAATTCTATAAACAGTTACAATGTCAGATGGAGTTAAGACCAGCCAAGGATGTTATAAATAATCAACAACAGAAAAAAATATGGACCAAGGCAGGATCGAACCCTAAGCGTTTGGCTTTTCGTGGCAAGGCGCTGTGCCACTGAGTACGGGTTCGATCCTGCCTTGGTCCATATTTTTTTCTGTTGTTGATTATTTGTCATTTTTCCGAGTGCTGTAAACATACCTCTTCCTCTGAATTGATTCACTGATTATCGCCTCGGAAGTTTCCCTCTATAATAATATTCATTTATTATTATTTGTCTCCGAGGATATTATAATCTTGATGGGAGATCTAAATGCTAAAGTAGGATCAGACAACAGAGGCTTCGAAGAGATTATGGGAAAATATGTACTTGGATATTTAAACGAGAATGGAGAGATATTCGTGAATTTCTGTGCCCTTAATCAAGTGAGCCTAGGAGGAACAATATTCCAATATAAAAGAATACACAAAGCTACATGGGTGTCACCAGATCATAGAACGGAAAATCAAATTGATCACATGTATTAATAATAAGTTTAAGCCATCCTTACAGGATGTAAAAGTATATAGAGGGGCAGATGTAGCTTCAGATCATCATCTTCTGATAGCCAACTTAAACTTAACTAAAAAGATATACTACAACGAATATGGGTAGAAAGTATTTCAATGTAAGGTTTCTTAAAGAACAAGGAATTTAACATAAATTCACAGTCACAATATCAAACAAATACCAAGTCCTCCAACTAGAAATACAATAAATATAGAAGATCATTGGAAACAGGTAAAGGATATATGGAAAGAGACATGCGAAGAAACGCTGGGGAAAAGAGAACGCCAGAATAAGGCATGGATGACAGCAGAGACCCTGGACAAAATTAAAGAAAGAAAGAACAAGAAAGCAGACATTAATAAAAGCAAAACGAGAAGTAATAAAGCCAAGACACAGGAAGCTTACACAGAGGTGAACAAAAAAGTGAGAAGATGCATTAAAAGGGATAAGAGGGAATATATAGATGAACTAGCTAAAGAGGCAGAAGAAGCAACAAATAAAGGGAATATCTCTCTCTCTCTCTCTCTCTGCGATCAGGACTCAGTCAGAGTAGGATTCCAGACTCCCACATGAAGTCAGCTGTCAGGTTAAGTGTGTTGATCGCCCCCACAGACAGAACGTCACATTTAGAGTCCGCCAGATCCACTCTGACTGAACACCCGTTAATACGTTGCACTGTGTTCTGCGCCAGTGGCCCAGTGCATCCGATTTCAGCCAGCATTTTTTCAGGTTTGCTTTCCTTAGCCTTTGATTGTCCCCAATCTTCCTGCAAGGCAGCAGATTGTCTTTTCTGTAGGGGGATTCTGCCCTTAGATGGTCTACCCTCCCAGGTTTACGAGCACCATCTGCCCGAGTCACTAGAGGTGACTAACACAGACATGCACACACAGAGATATGAGATGTGAATAACACAGACAAGTGCACAGCGACACGAGCCATGACTAACACTGACACACATCAAGATATATGACACATGACTAACATAGACATGCATATAAAGCTATGAGATATGACTGACTTAGACATGCACACACAAAGATATGACGCATACCTAACATAGACATACACACAAAGATATAAGATATGACTAACATAGGCATGCACACACAAAGATATGTGATGTGACTTACGTAGCCATGCACACACAAGAATATGAGATGTGACAGACACAGACATGTACGCACAAAGATATGAGATATGACTAACATAAACATGCAAACAAAGATATGAGATATCCCTAACCCAGACATGCACACACAAAGATATGACACATGACTAACACAGATACACACTAAGTTATGATATATTACTAAACTCAGACGCACATAAAGATAAGAGACATGATTAACACGGACACACCAAGATATGAGATATGACTAAGATGACACACATCTAGATATGAGCCATGGCTAGCAAACACACACACACACACAACATACACTTAAGCTAAGATTTGATCCATGGCTAGCACAGAAACGTGTTCTGATGGCACACATCTAGATATGAGCCATGGCTAGCACACACACACACACACACAACATACACTTAAGCTAAGATTTGATCCATGGCTAGCACAGAGACGTGTTCTGATGGCTGTGACATCATATGTGACCCGGAAAGTGCATACTGCACGTGCAAGGAAACGTACAACGGGTCAGACAGCACTCTCAAATGTCCAGACAACTGTTTCAACGACACATCTGAACAGTCAGCCGGGAACAGTGCATGCAAGGGAAAGTTCTACGTGTCAGACTGCATTCTCAAATCTCCGGACAACTGTTTGAACGAAACCTGCGGACAGTTAATCGAAGCCTGCGTCTCGTATGTCAATGATTCACACGTTAAGAAGAGTCTGCAGACTAACCCAAGCATATGGATACCTCAATGTGTTTATGTGCTAGACTTGGCTCATTTCTTGGTGTTTTTCCGTGAAGACATGACTCATATCTTACTGTTTTTCTGTGCTAGTCATAAAGGGAATATGAAAGAACTGTACAACAGCGCAAAGAAATTAAGTGGAAAATACAAACAGATCAATGCCTTTATTAAAGATAAGAAAGGAAATCTGCTTAGTAATATAAGGAACAAATGGAGAGATGGAAAGAGCACTTTGAAGAACTTTTGTACAGACCCGGCTCAAATAATCCTCCAGATATACTACCAGCAGAAGAAGAGTTAAACGTTAACTGTGGAAAACCAAGCAAAGAAAAAATAATGAAAGCCATCAAGCTATTAAAAAATGGTAAAGCCACAGGACCAGATGAAATTTCTTCGGAAGTCATCAAAGCAGATATTAACACCTCTACCAAGATGTTACATAAACTACTAGATAAAATTTGGGGAGGGAAGAAATACCTAAAGACTGGAAAGAAGGTTATATGATCAAACTACCAAAGAAAGGAAGTTTACAGGAGTGCACAAATTATAGGGGAATTATGCTACTATCAGTGCCAGGAAAAATATTAAGCAGAATCATTCTGGAGAGACTAAAGGAGGCCATAGAGAAACATTTGAGAGATGAACAAGCAGGTTTTAGGAAGAACAGATCTGTCTGTATTAGTCACATCTCATATCTTTGTGTGTGCATGTCTGTGTTAGTCACCTCTAGTGGCTCGGGCAGATGGTGCTCGTAAACCTGGGAGGGCCGACCATCTAAGGGCAGAATCCCCCTACAGAAAAGATCACCTGCTGCCTTGCAGGAAGATTGGGGACAATCAAAGGCTAGGGAAAGCAAACCTGAATAAAATGCTGGCTGAAATCGGATGCACTGGGCCACTGGCGCAGAACACAGTGCAACGTTTTTAACGGGTGTTCAATCAGAGTGGATCTGGCAGACTCTAATTGTGATGTTCTGTTTGTAACACACCTAACCTGACAGCTGAGTTCATGTGAGGAGCTGGAATCCTACTCTGATTGGGTCCTGATCGCAGAGAGAGAGAGAGAGAGAGATGTGCTGATCAAATATCTACTCTACGTATAATAGTTGAACAAAGTTTAGAACTACAGTCCTCACTTTATATTGGATTCATAGATTACGAAAAGGCATTTGATGGTTTAGACAGAAGAATGCTTTGGAAGTTGCTTAGTCATTACGGAATCCCCATAAAGTTTATTAACCTGATAAAAACAATGTATGAGGGAACGAAATGTGTGGCGCATAAATGGCAGCTTACATAAGCATTTGAAATAAGAACAAGAGTAAGGCAAGGATGCCTTCTATCTCCATTTCTCTTTCTACTGGCCATAGATTGGATTATGAGAATAACTCAAAACAACAGAAATGGGATCCAGTAGTCACTGACCAAACAACTTGATGATTTAGACTTTGCTGATGACATAGCTCTCCTATCACACAGCCACCAACAGATGCAAGATAAAATGAGCATGCTTGATGAAAGATCACAACAGCACAAAATTAATAGAGATAAGACCAACATTATGAGAATTAATGCAGTTGGCAATAAACAAATAAAATTAGGAGAAATACCTCTACTAGACGTACAATCTTACATATATCTGGGCAGTAATATAGATAAAGAGGGAGGAACAGAAAATGATACCAAAATAAGAATATTAAAAGCAAGAGGGGCTTTTATTGCACTGGGAAACATATGGAAATCCAAAGAAATTAGGTTAAATACAAAAATAAAAATGTTCAATTCCAATGTTAAGTCAGTCTTATTATATGGCTGTGAAACATGGAGAACATCAACATTGACAATCATGAAGATACAAACTTTCATTAATGGATACTTACGCAGAATAAAAGGATGGAAATGGCAGGACAAAATCACTAACATAAAATCATGGAAATGTACCAGTCAAATACCAGTGGATAAAGAGATAAAGTGACGACGATGGAACTGGATAGGACACACACTGCGGAAGCCAACTGAGAGTATTACACAACAGGCTCTTTTTTTGGAATCCCCAGGGGAAAAGACAAAGAGGAAGACCAAAGAATTCTTGGAGAAGACAGATAAAAGCAGAGATGAAGATGATGGGGAAGACATGGAATGATCTTAAAAGAATGGCAAGACACAGAACAACTTGGAAAGTGTTTGTTGAAGACCTATGCTCCACAGGGAGCTGAAAGGTAGAAGAAGAAGAAGAATATTAGTTCTTCAATATCAGTAAAAGCCACCAGGGGACTGGTTGGTCTGGAGGCAGGACGCTGGGTTCGAGGCAGAGATGCTGTGAGTTCACCAGTTGGGATTTTTACTTGTGATTTCTCTCTGCGACAACCACCTTTGATCTCAGCAGCGAGGCCCGGCTTGAAACGTCAATTACTCATCGACGAAAAAAACATGAGTACCTCCGAAGATGGAGTTATCTGCCAGTGCTGCGAGAGGCCTCTTTGCACATGGCTGACAGGAAAAAACGGATTAAAATGAAGGATTCAGTCACAAGACAAATAATAATAATTCATGAATAAACGAAACATAATAAAAATAAAAAATTACGATTTAAAATTTCGTATGTAAACAACATTTGGAAAAAATCCACAAATAAACAATAAAATACAGACGATCCTAACTTCTGTTAGCCAGCATATTTTGACGAAGGCTCAATACTAGGTCTTCTTTATCAGTAAGAGTCACAACTACAGGGACATACAATGATCTTAGCTTCTGTTAGCCAGCATGGAAGTCAGCCCTTGTTTGTCTATTGTGGCGCAAGCAGACAGACAGAAAAAAAAGTGCTTTAAGAGGTCATTTGTCCGTTTAAGAATTCCACAGTAAACTACACATTTACTTAGGCCTTCGAGCTGAGAGGGAATTTCTGAAAAGCGAACAACTTGCGTGACGTTTTATACTTTACGAGCAGGGATGGCAGTGGGTAGAATGAAGTCAGCCGTCTATTTCTCCAATATATGTCGCCTCTCCCCACAATGTTGAAAACGTCACAAACTTTGGGTGATTCATTTTAGCCGTTTCACCTTATTAACACTATAGTTGGCTGGGAAGAATTAAAGCAGATAAAGTGTTTTGTTATGAAAACGTTCACTTTACAAAAAAGGAGAGTACGGACATATTCCTACTGACACCATTTCCCAGTGAGCGAACACCTACTTCGAAGTTTCTTACGTATTTTCATGAGCGCCATTCTTCTAACTTCAGCGTTCATTTGAAGTTGATACTTCTTGTCGCCACCCATTGAAAGACCGTTAAAATGGGATACACATGTCTACAGATATGCACCTTCTCTATTAGATAGCTGTCGACAACAGACGCTACAGATAGACACCTTCTTTTATTAGAGAACTGTCGACAAAAAATGTTACAGTTAGACTAGACACCATTTCCTATTACAGAACTGTCGACAACAAATGTTACAGATAGACTAGATACCATCTCCTATTAGAGAACTGTCGACAAAAAATGTTACAGTTAGACTAGACACCATTTCCTATTACAGAACTGTCGACAACAAATGTTACAGATAGAATAGATACCATCTCCTATTAGGGAACAGCCGACAACAAATGTTACAGATAGGCTAGAAAACCATCTCCTATTAGAGAACAGTCGACAACAAATGTTACATATAGACTAGATACCATCTCCTATTAGAGAACAGTCGACAACAAATGTTACAGTTAGACTAGACACCTTCTTTTATTAGAGAACAGTCGACAATAAATGTTACAATTAGACTAGACACCTTCTTTTATTAGAGAACTGTCGACAACAAATGTTACAATTAGACTAGACACCTTCTTTTATTAGAGAACTGTCGACAACAAATGTTACAATTAGACTAGACACCTTCTTTTATTAGAGAACTGTCGACAATAAATGTTACAGTTAGATTAGACACCATCTCCTATTAGAGAACTGTCGACAACAAATGTTACAGATAGAATAGATTTCATCTCCTATTAGAGAAAAGTCGAACAACAAATGTTACAGATAGACTAGATACCATCTCCTATTAGAGAACTGTCGACAACAAATGTTACAGATAGACTAGATACCATCTCCTATTAGAGAACAGTCGACAACAAATGTTACAGTTAGACTAGATACCATCTCCTATTAGAGAACTGTCGACAACAAATGTTACAGTTAGACTAGACACCATCTCCTATTAGAGAACTGTCGACAACAAATGTTACAGTTAGACTAGACACCATCTCCTATTAGAGAACTGTCGACAACAAATGTTACAGTTAGACTAGACACCATCTCCTATTAGAGAACTGTCGACAACAAATGTTACAGTTAGACTAGACACCATCTCCTATTAGAGAACTGTCGACAACAAATGTTACAGATAGACTAAACATTTTCTCCTATTACAAAAATGTATACAAATAATGCGATATATAGATTAGACACAAGTAGTATAGTAGGCGCATATTACCCTACAAAATATCGCAATTTGTTTGCGCCAGTTTCCGCCGAGGTTCAGCCAGCTGTCTCCGGGTTTCCGCCAACTGCCTCCGGGTTTGCGCCAACTGCCTCCGGGGTTCCGCCGATGAAATTTATTTTATGGTGTGTGGCCGGTCGTGGTGACCTCACGTGATCTCTAGTGAAAGTAGATGGTTGGGGGGGGGGGGGGGAGGATTTGTAGGGAATGGAGTGAAATGTGTCGGGAATATCCAGGTGACATACCATTCATCTGTGGTACTTTGTCTAACCCATTCTTTCCTCAAAACACAAGTCTTATAGACGTTTTATTCAAGACAACTTTAATGTATGCCTAAAATTTCTTTGCATCTAAAGATAACATCTTTTGTCGACAACATGGAGCTTACTAATATAAGTGCTTGGCCGTGACACTGGCCACGGGCGCTAATGAGTTTAACAGGTGAACGTGGAATCATCAGCAACATGATATTTATTAATGACCAAACTGAACGCTTGGCCAACTAGTGGCCACGGTCGTACTAATGAGTTTAACAGCTGACCGGTAAAGAGCCGTTAGCGTAAAAATATGAGACGGAAGCATCGACTTCATGTAATTTACTAATGATCAAAATGACCGTTTGACCGTGAGGCTGACACTGACCTAGCCATGCACATGGGCCGCACTAATGAGTTTAACAGCTGGACGATGGTATAATAACAACCTTGGAACAACTAGTGCGCTGATGTTTTTAAAGAGCAGTGGACTGTAAATTAATGGACTTGTGATGGAAAGACAACTTTATAGAGTTATAACAGGACCGTCATTTTCTTTGAGTGTGCTTATGCCAGCGGCGTAACTTTCATACTTGGTAGTGCCATTTTCTTTTAGTGTAGCGATGACAGAGGCATAGCTTTCATGTTTGGTAATACTTTCTTTTAGTGTGACTATGACAGTGGCGTAACTTTTATATGTGGTAATAGTACTTTCTTTTAGTGTGGTTATGACAGGGGCGTAATTTGTATGTTTGGTAGTAGTACTTTCTTTTAGTGTGGTTATGACAAAGGGCGTAACTTTCATGAGTAGTAGTACTTTTTTTTAAAAGTAGAGTTAGGACAGGATGGGGTAACCTTCATGATTGGTAGTGGCATTTTCTTTTAGTGGGGTTATTTCAGGGGCGTAATCTACTTGAGCGGTTCTGGGATTAATTTTTTGGACTTTGTGACTAAACATTTTGAAGAATTCAACAGCTGAACGGTAGAATGATATTCGTGTCAAAATATATGTGAGTCTAGACCATCCACAGCATCAAGTTTCAGCGACAACACTAACTATGACGACAAGAAGTATTCAGATGAAGCCTACACGGCAGCATTAAAGAAGAAAAACGAGAAAAGGCAAAAGTTCCGTGGGAAGACCATCCTTGTGCAAAACAATATAGTGGCAGTTGAGATTGAAATAACTGCGCGGGACAGTAGAGAATTGTAGGTACATAGAGTTAGGGTGCAGAGCCCAGTTCCTTTCGGTGTTGTAAACGTGTATTCCTGTAATGGGAAGGTGGATACACAACAATGGCAGAATCTCTTCGCGTTCGAGGAGAACATCATTTTCTGCGGAGACTTTAATACTAGTGGGGTAACGTCATAACCAACAAGCAGGGAGAAGACCTAGGGAACGCACTGGTGTCGGCCAATTTAGTGTGCTTGAATGATGGAAGGGCAACCAGAATGGCTACTCGAACAGGGGACTCTGATAGTGTCATAGACCAAGCACTGGTGTCTTCTGCCTTCGCACCGGTTTGCAAGAGGAGTGTACTAGGATTTACGGAAGTGATACCTATCCATATGTCTTCGTAAATGAGAAAGGTAGAAATAGAAGCCAGAAAACCAAGTTCAACACATCCCACTATGAGAACACAAAACAGGATACAAGAGGGGGTTGCCCTCATGATTGGTAGAACCATTTTCTCTTAGTATGGTTATGTCAGGGGCGTAACCTACTTGATTTTTTAAGTTTGCATCTAACATTTATTTTACTAGGAGACGAACTTTCTTGGGGTTTTCTGTGTGACTATTTTGACTTTGGGCCCAGCCCCAATTTGTTGCGTATATTTTCTTATCTTTCGTCTCCAGTCCCGACCGGGGCTAGTATCTCTCGTGCCTTCTCGGGGCTTACTGTGACCTTTCATGACCTGTTTATAGAGGGAAATTAGTGAAGGCAGATCCCACACGATACAGCGTTTTTCCATTGCCACCTCGTACAGGTTCTCGCCAACACGCGTTGTGTTTTTAAGCCGCTGGTTATTTACCAACTAGGTTGTATTGGTCCCCTCCTTAACATAGGACACGTCCACGTGTTTCGTCTTATTCGTCAGGGTCTTCCCGTATGCTGAGTTTCCCAAGAGTTTAATCGTAACGCTGACTATAGATTGATCTTCGTCTAAATCCCCAACCCGACGCGCCTCTGTGACCTTGCCACCAAACTCTTTAAAACAACTAACGGGTAGGTAGGTACTCTACAAACTGATATATTCTACTGACCTCCAAGTCGTGGTCTAAATATCACTATTTTACCCCGCCTAGATTAATTTCTTTTTGTATATATAACCCCAAAATTTCAGATTCGATGTTTGTCATGCTTCACTCCCATTGGTTAGAATTGGCTCTCTATACCACCAATGAACGCCTCTCTTTAAAGAACATATTACAGAAAAACATAATCAATCAAAATCAATCCAGATAAGTGAAATATGTCTTTAGTGACATGTGAGCCATATCATGTCAGATAACAAGAATGGTTTCGAACTACTCATGGGCAAAGTTTAAAATCTTTAATGACATGTTTGAAAGTTTTAGAATACGTGTCTGTATGGCAGAGGACAGGTTTTAAAGTATTATAGGCCGTGTGTTTATTAGAAGATGACGTGTTTGACGGCGTTAGAAGACGTCTTTGAAGGTGTTAGAAGACGTGTTTTTATTGCAGAGGCCGTGTTAAAAGACGTGTTTTTATTAGCAGAGGACGTGTTTGAAGGTGTTAGAAGACGTGTTTGAAAGTGTTAGAAGACGTGTTTGAAAGTGTTAGAAGATGTGTTTGAAGGTGTTAGAAGATGTGCTTGAAGGTGTTAGAAGATGTGTTTGAAGGTGTTAGAAGACGTGTTTGAAAGTGTTAGAAGATGTGTTTGAAGGTGTTAGAAGACGTGTTTGAAAGTGTTAGAAGATGTGTTTGAAGGTGTTAGAAGACGTGTTTGAAAGTGTTAGAAGATGTGTTTGAAGGTGTTAGAAGACGTGTTTGAAAGTGTTAGAAGACGTGTTTGAAAGTGTTAGAAGACGTGTTTGAAAGTGTTAGAAGATGTGTTTGAAGGTGTTAGAAGACGTGTTTGAAAGTGTTAGAAGATGTGTTTGAAAGTGTTAGAAGACGTGTTTGAAGGTGTTAGAAGACGTGTTTGAAAGTGTTAGAAGATGTGTTTGAAGGTGTTAGAAGACGTGTTTGAAAGTGTTAGAAGATGTGTTTGAAAGTGTTAGAAGACGTGTTTGAAAGTGTTAGAAGATGTGTTTGAAGGTGTTAGAAGACGTGTTTGAAAGTGTTAGAAGATGTGTTTGAAGGTGTTAGAAGGAGGCGAAGGCGCGCCCCCCCCCCCAGCACCAGAGCTGGAAGTCGTCAGTGACTCATAACTGATGGCTTGCGCCAGGATCGGTGAACCAGAACCATCTAGACCCTGCTACACCTCTTCGTGGTGCCTCTAGAAACAGACTAACCTGTCTAGTCTGGCCAAGCGAGCAGGGATCGAAGTGGGAAGACGAACCCGGTACACAAAAAAGCGTCGGCTGAAATCGGATGTGTTGGGCCGAAAGGCGCAGATATCACAGTGTTACACTGCAAACTGCAACACAACGTAACTACGTCCACTTAACGTCCTTTTAAGGGCGGATGACGAGGAGGAAGTCTACGGTTCGTATCCGTTAGAATACCTCAAATCATCGGACGAACGCATCATCATCATCATCATCATCAAGGTGTTAGAAGACGTGTTTGAAAGTGTTAGAAGATGTGTTTGAAGGTGTTAGACGACATGTTTGTAAGGCAGAGGACGTGTTTGAAAGTGTTAGAAGACGTGTCAACAGCGAGCAGAGGCCTTCTGTTGCAGGGACTAGTCCTCACGGCAAACGATTATGCCCTGGCAAGTCATTCTGTCAGTACGACGCAAATTGACAGGTTGGAGAAAATACAGAATGAAGCGCAATATCTTGTCCATCGGACACTCCATGTGTAGCAATGAGGTATGTTCTTGACTTTCCAACCAAGGATAACAGAATCAAGATCTGGAGGGTATGAGTATACCTGAAGATTAGTGCAGATAAAGAGCATCTATTGCTCCACGAGCTCAACACAGGCAAATGTGGGAAGGACATAGTCTAGGAAGGAAGCTCAGAAGAATAAGAGGGGGAGGACATAAGTCTAGGAGGGAAACAGCCTCTAAGGTTAACCAGTGTCCCACGTTCATGATGAATACAAAATATATACACTCAGTAAACATCCATTCATTTATCGTTACCACAGGAATGTCTTGATTTCAGCTATGCTACAAATATTGTTACTTTCAGAACATTAGTTTCACACAAAATATTCATACCTCTCGTCAAAATGTTAAACGACCGACCTCGCGCAAACAAATCCAGGTTATGAAAAGACAGAACCAGCCCTTCGTGTGAATATATATTCCCCACACGGTTCTGAAGGACCAATCACATGCATGTATTTATTCACGCATGCGCAAACATATACCATCCCACATGGTTCAGAACTACTTATCGCATGCATGTATTTATTCCCACGCATGCACAAACATATACCATTTCATCTATATTCAATACCATCTTCTTTTCCTGTCACCACGCTATTATTTTGTCTACTGAGTATACTTCGATCCCATTGGTCAGCTAAGATTTTATATACATCCAATGAACTCTCTTCCTACCTTCTATTGTCTCAATGTTATTCTTACTCTACCTCTATTACCCTCCATTTTCTTTGTTTGGGTCTAACTTTTTGGCTGTTGAGTCTAACTTTTTGACTATAAGACTAACTTTTTTTTGGAAAGGTGGGAGAGGGGGGTGGGGGGTGGGGGTGTTTGGGACTAAATTTTTGTACTATATGACTATCATTTTGGGATTTACGACTAAATATTTTTTAGGTTCTCAGTCTAAATATTTTGCGATTGTGTCTAAGAATTGTGAGCGTGGGAATAACTTTTTGCCCTTTGTGTCTAACTTTGTGAGCATTGGGTCTAACTATTTGGACTTTGGGACTAAATTTTTTTGGTTTTTTGGACACTCAAAGATATTGCGCTTCATCTGTATTTTCACTAACCTGTCAATGTTCGTCTTACTAATAGAAAGACAATATTTAATGCAGCATGGCACCAACAAGCCCCAGAAGACTGGCAACAGGCAATCATAATACCAATATGGAAAAAGAAAGGTAGCAAAAGAGACTGCAATCAATATAGAGGTATATCTCTTCTCAGCCATGTAGGAAAGCTATACGCCAAAATCTTGGAAAAAAGGCTGAGACCAATAATAGAACTACAGTTAAACGATTCTCAAATGGGGTTCCGAAAAAACAGAGGATGTACTGACGCACTATTCACACTAAAACAGCTTGCAGAAAAAACGACAGAACACAATCAAAACGTATACATTGCCTTCATTGACCAGGAAAAAGCATTCGACAGAGTAAACAGAGAACAACTGTGGGAGATAATAACAACATACGGAGTAAGCCAACATCTAACCAACCTTATTAAAAGCCTCTACGTCAACAGCAGCTGCAGGGTCAGAACAGCAGCAGGCTACACAGACCACTTCGAAGTTAGATCAGGCGTAAGACAGGGGGGCGTACTATCCCCCCCCCCTACTGTTTATTACATACATGGACCATATATGCAAGCTAGCCAACCCATCAGAGACAGAGGAGATCAACGAGCTTCTATTTGCAGACGATCAGGCACTAATACAGGAAACAATAGAAGACCAACAAGAACACTTAAACAAACTCAACATCTAAGGCACAAAATACAACATGAAAATCAACATCAACAAAACAAAAGTCATGAATGTCGCCAAAAATAAACAGAACATCAACATCACTATAGAAGGCAGACAACTAAAACAAGTAGAGGAATTCAAATACCTAGGAAGTCTAATGACAAACGATAATTCTCAAACAGCAGAGATAGAATCAAGATGCAACAAAGCTTGTCAAATCATCGGACAGTTATCACCATTATTGTCCAACAAGGAAATAACTCTGGAAGCAAAATGAGCACTATACAATACAATCTTCCTCCCAACGTTGTGCTACCAATGCCAGACCTGGACCCTAGATGCAAGAACAATTAGAAAAATAACCTCTATAGAGATGAAATGTGTTAGGCGAATGACAGGAAAAAGTCTGAGAGATAAGATCAGAAATGAAGAACTGAGAAAAAAAAAGCTAGGAATAGCCCCCGCCATAGAATATATAAGGAAACAGCAGATACAATGGTTTAGCCACGTGACAAGGCAGAAAGAACAAAACACAACACAACGAGCCTTCAACAAACGTTGTGAGAACACCAGACCCAAGGGTCGACCACGAAAAAGATGGGCCGATAGAATATTAGAAGCACTAGGAAACATAACAGCAGCAAAGGCGAACAGAAGAGCAAAAGACCGCAAATTATATCTCCCCTCGACGCTGAAAGACAGATGAGGAAGGAAAGAAGAAGAAGAAGTCACTGTAGCGGTACACATTATGGTTACATTACCGTATTCACTGTAGTGGTAAACATTAGGGTTATATTACTGTAAGGGGTTAAGGCAAAGAAATGCAAGTGAATGCATAAAAATGCGAAGCTGCAGTAAAGCTGAATGCGAGGAAAAATTGAAAAAAAAGAAAAAATGGTATGTTAGAAGCTTTACGTGATTGGTAGACGACACAGATACTGTAGTGGTAAACATTAGGGTTACATTACCGTAGTCACTGTAGTGGTAAACATTAGGGTTACATTACCGTAGTCACTGTAGTGGTAAACATTAGGGTTACATTACCGTAGTCACTGTAGTGGTAAACATTAGGGTTACATTACCGTAGTCACTGTAGTGGTAAACATTAGGGTTACAATAGTGTAGTCACTGTAGTGGTAAACATTAGGGTTACAATAGTGTAGTCACTGTAGTGGTAAACATTAGGGTTACATTACCGTAGTCACTGTAGTGGTAAACATTAGGGTTACAATAGTGTAGTCACTGTAGTGGTAAACATTAGGGTTACAATAGTGTAGTCACTGTAGTGGTAAACATTAGGGTTACATTACCGTAGTCACTGTAGTGGTAAACATTAGGGTTACAATAGTGTAGTCACTGTAGTGGTAAACATTAGGGTTACATTACCGTAGTCACTGTAGTGTTAAACATTAGGGTTACATTACCGTAGTCACTGTAGTGGTAAACATTAGGGTTACAATAGTGTAGTCACTGTAGTGGTAAACATTAGGGTTACAATAGTGTAGTCACTGTAGTGGTAAACATTAGGGTTACAATAGTGTAGTCACTGTAGTGGTAAACATTAGGGTTACATTACCGTAGTCACTGTAGTGGTAAACATTAGCAAAAATAAAATGTTTCGGGAAAATTGAAAAAAAAAAATATATAAAATCTTAGCTTCTTACTCATTTTTTCCCTTTCTTATTCTTTTTCCTTTCTTCATTTGCCTTTCAGCGTCTCTGGGAGATATAATTTGTGGCCTTTAGTTCTCTCTCTTTCTCTCTCTTCTGTTTGCCTCGGTCACCGTTTTTCCTAATTTTTCTAATATTCTATCAGTCCATCATTTTCGTGGTCGACCCTTAAGTCTGGTGTTTATCGTATGATTTGTTAAAGTTTTGTTGTGCTGTATTCTGATCTCTCTAGCTTATCGCGTGGCTCAATCGTTTTATCTGTTGTTTCTTTTTGTATTATGTGGCGGAAATTATTCTTAGTTTTTTGTTCTTAGTTCATTTCTGATCTTATTTATCTCTAAGGCTGTTTCACGTTATTTATCTAACATATTTCATCTCGGTAGAGGTTATTTCTCTTATGTTCTTGCGTTATAGAGTTGTGATGTTAATTCTTTATCTTTGTCTTCTCTTTGACAGCACATCACATTACACTGGTCACAACCGTTTAATCATGACAGACTTTTTTTCTGAATACATAAATCATAATCAAGTTTATTGATATCTCTAGGCACAAAGATTCGTACTAGTGGTTGTTGCACTTATCTTAAATTAATGTTCATTAATGTTGGACGTCTCTGAGACAAATAGTCGGTGGATATGATCAGTCCACAAGTGCATATCTTACATACAACATTATTCAACTTACGTTCATGAGCAATGTGAAACACAACTTGAAAACTCTCAAACACTTTACAACTAAAGTTCATATGTTCATTGCTATACTCACTACTCTCTATAAACTTATAATAACTTCTCAACTGACTTACAACTACAACTTGAAGATTCTTAATTTCCTAACTAACTGGCTCAACTTTCTAATCTTAGCATATTAGATCTGACTTCAATCTCTATAAACTTCTAGCTCTTCCTATTTCTGATTCTTGTTCTAATTGTTCTAATAATGATTGTCAAATCTAAAAGTTCTCTCTAACTTCTATCTAACTGCCTTTGGCAGTTCGGCCGAAGCCGGACTAAGCTTACTTAGTCTACATCTTGACTTCTCTCTGCGTGTCTAATCTCTAAGTGTCTTAAACATATTGTGTTGAAGTTTAAATACTCCAACCTCAAATTTTGTGTGACATATCTGCAGCCAATCAAACCGTCGCAAAGTGACAATTTGCAACCCCTCCGATCACTCGTGCAGTCATCAACTCGCTTCCTTCTGACCCAAAATTAGCCCTATAACTCAGAATTATCAAAATAAACTATTTATGACCATCATCTTCATGACCTGACCTGTCCTGGCAGCTGTTTACCGGACAGCAAAGTCATGTAGTCAAATCATGCGTGTATTGTCATGCGTGTATTGTCATGCGCGTATTGTCATGCGCGTATTGTCATGCGTGTATTGTCATGCGGGTATTGTCATGCGGGTATTGTCATGCGTGTATTGTCATGCGTGTATTGTCATGCACTTATTTTATCTCCATTTTCAAAACAACCTGCATGGTGAAAATTTCCATCCTCTCTAAACTCATCATCATGTCCAGTAATTCTGGACCTTTCTCCTTCCCACTTTCTGTGTATCCACTACCCCTATGTGAACTTCTACCTTAATTTGTTATGACCTGGAAAATTCTACCTTCCTATCTTAGCTTGGTGGGTGTCCTTGTTATGTCCGAGTATAATTCCTCGGTGGTTGTCCCTATCCCTACTATAAACTTTTACTCCCTTAACTTGTTATTCTGGTTGGAATTTTCCATACTTTAAATGTATGTCCTAACACTTGTTGCTGGTCGTTACCATATGTTACTGCTATTGTCTATGAAATAATGGGTAACGACTAAGTTACCTGCTCCCATGCTTTCACTAGCTTACTCTATTACACTTGAACGTCGTACTTGAATTACATTAATAAATATTTCAAAGATACTGGTCCAAGGAAATAAGGACAGCAAAAATAGGCCTACAAGAAACTCGAAATAAATTTTGTTTAAAAGAGCAGAAAACTTGTAAAGAGAAAAAAAATGTTTTGCCATATGGAGGACAAGAAGAGCTTGCGGAGGTGGAGAGACAAGATGTGAGACGAAATGAAGAAATAGTCAGGTTAGAAAACAAAGGATTATCATTAATGGAAAGATAATCAATAACCTAAGATATGCTGATGATACGTTCTATAAACAGAAAATCCTAAAGACCTACAACAATTATTTAATGTGATAAACATAACAAGCAAAAAATATGGACTAGATATGAATATCAAAAAGACTAAAACTATGATCATAAACAAAGAAAATTCTCAAGACCTACAATTAAATATCACAGTTGAGGGAATACATCTGGAGACAGTCCAGAGCTACAACTATCTGGGACATACTATAACCAGTGATGGAAAATGTAAAATAGAAATAAACAAAAGAATATAACAGCGCTTTCCCGTCCCGTGTCTTCTCCGTCGTTTGCGTCTGACCCGACCTCCTCCGGTACACTCAGGATCAGGCTACTTCCGGTACACTCAGGATCAGGCTACTTCCGGTACACTCAGGATCAGGCTACTTCCGGTACACTCAGGATCAGGCTACTTCCGGTACACTCAGGATCAGGCTACTTCCGGTACACTCAGGTTCCGGCTACTATCGGTACACTCAGGATCAGGCTACTTCCGGTACACTCAGGATCAGGCTACTTCCGGTACACTCAGGTTCCGGCTACTATCGGTACACTCAGGATCAGGCTTCTTCCGGTACACTCAGGATCCGGCTGCTCTCGGTACACTCAGGTTCAGGCTGCCCCGGTACACTCAGGTTCAGGCTGTCCCGGTACACTCAGGTTCAGGCTGTCCCGGTACACTCAGGTTCAGGCTGCTCTCGGTACACTCAGGTTCAGGCTGCCCCGGTACACTCAGGTTCAGGCTGCTCTCGGTACACTCAGGTTCAGGCTGCCCCGGTACACTCAGGTTCAAGCTGCCCCGGTACACTCAGGTTCAGGCTGTCCCGGTACACTCAGGTTTCTGGTTGCCCCGGTACACTCAGGATCAGGCTTCACACTTGAGATCACTCACCCCCACTTCTACAACGTCAGGACTTGCGAGCCCTGTTCAGCACCCACACTCCGTCATGGCCGTCTCGGTCCCTGACCGACTTCCCGTTGTGACTGCGCCCCTTTCAACCCCAGGTTCGTTCGTCGCTGGAACACACCCCTGCCAACTGCAACAGCACTGAACAACAACAGAATTAGTAAAAGAATGGTTCAATGTCCCTGAACAACACCAGGATTAGTAAAAGAATGGTTCAATGTCCCTGAACAACAACAGAATTAGTAAAAGAATGGTTCAATGTCCCTGAACAACACCAGAATTAGTAAAAGAATGGTTCAATGTCCCTGAACAACACCAGGATTAGTAAAAGAATGGTTTAATGTTCCTGAACAACACCAGGATTAGTAAAAGAATGGTTCAATGTCCCTGAACAACACCAGGATTAGTAAAAGAATGGTTTAATGTTCCTGAACAACACCAGGATTAGTAAAAGAATGGTTCAATGTCCCTGAACAACACCAGGATTAGTAAAAGAATGGTTCAATGTCCCTGAACAACACCAGAATTAGTAAAAGAATGGTTTAATGTCCCTGAACAACACCAGAATTAGTAAAAGAATGGTTCAATGTCCCTGAACAACACCAGGATTAGTAAAAGAATGGTTCAATGTCCCTGAACAACACCAGGATTAGTAAAAGAATGGTTTAATGTTCCTGAACAACACCAGAATTAGTAAAAGAATGGTTTAATGTCCCTGAACAACACCAGAATTAGTAAAAGAATGGTTTAATGTCCCTGAACAACACCAGGATTAGTAAAAGAATGGTTTAATGTCCCTGAACAACACCAGGATTAGTAAAAGAATGGTTCAATGTCCCTGAACAACACCAGAATTAGTAAAAGAATGGTTTAATGTCCCTGAACAACACCAGAATTAGTAAAAGAATGGTTTAATGTCCCTGAACAACACCAGGATTAGTAAAAGAATGGTTTAATGTCCCTGAACAACACCAGGATTAGTAAAAGAATGGTTTAATGTCCTTGAACAACACCAGAATTAGTAAAAGAATGGTTTAATGTCCCTGAACAATGTTCTCCGCTTGCCACAAGTTACAATCATGTTACGTAACAATTTCTGCAAAGTCTGGACTTCTTGCTTCATGTTGTGGCACATTCTACATAATAAATGTCTCTTCCTAAACTAGAAATATCTGCATCAATGTCGCTGGTGCAGCCTACTCTAAGCTTCACGTTGTGGCATACTCTACATGAACACTTGTCTCTTCATAAGATAATCAATATTGCCAACTCAATGTTGCTGGACAGCTTACTCTAAGCTTCACATTGTAGCACATTCTACACAAATAAATGTCTCTTCATAACTAGAAATATCTTCATAATGTCTCTGTGACAGCTTATTCTAAGCTTCACACTGGCACATTCTACACAAATAAATGTCTCTTCATAACTAGAAATATCTTCATAATGTCTCTGTGACAGCTTACTCTAAGCTTCACATTGTAGCACATTCTACACAAATAAATGTCTCTTCATAAACTAGAAATATATTCAACAATATCTCTGTTACAGCCTACTCTAAGCTTCACATCTTACTCATTCGGCAGCTACCAATACACTAACCTGTTATCCAACCTCCGTAGCAATCTTTCTTGGCCCCCAGTGTCGGCTCTGTCCCCCGACAGACGTCTGGGTCGGACCCCAGCATTATCTCCACTGACTATCTTTCTCCCCGTTCTTTGTCTTCTCAATTTCGCCCAACTCACCTTACTCGCGCACGCTTTCTCCTTGAACTCCCTTCCTTCTCTCTTTCTCGTTTTTTCGTGGCCTGTTGCCCCCCCCCCACCCCCCTCTCCTCCAGCCTAATTGTCCCCCTTTCCACATCTCCTTATTTTCTACCTTGTTATCTCCCTGGCCTCACCTTGTTATCTCCCTGGCCTCACCTTGTTATCTCCCTGGCCTCACCTTGTTATCTCCCTGGCCTCACCTTGTTATCTCCCTGGCCTCACCTTGTTATCTCCCTGGCCTCACCTTGTTATCTCCCTGGCCTCACCTTGTTATCTCCCTGGCCTCACCTTGTTATCTCCCTGTTTTAAGAATAGGTATGGCAACAAGTAATTTTAATGCCATGAAAAATATACTAACAACAAAACAAATATCAGCAGGGCTGAAACTAAGAATGGCAAAATGTTACATCTTCTCAATATTCCTGTATAGTGCAGAAACAAGGACATTAGACAAGAAAACAGAACAGAAAATTGAAGCCTTAGAAATGTGGATTTATAGAAGAATAGGTAGAATTGGATGGAAAGAAAAGAAAACAAATGATGTTTTAAAACAACTGAAATAAAAAGAGAACTGCTAAATACAATTAAGACAAGACAAATGAAATTTTTGGGGCATGTTAAAAGACACAACAGCCTAATAAAAAAGTAATATTGGAAGGAAAAATACAAGGTAAAAGAGGCAGACCAAGACTAACATGGACGAGTAACATTAAAAGATGGACAAGTCAATCTATGACAGCCTGCACCATCAAAGCAAGAAACAGAGTAGAATGGCGATCCATGGTAGCCAACCTTCGTTGCGGAGAAGGCACTCGATGATGAAAAAAATAAAGCTTAGACAGAGCAAAAAATGGAACCACTGAAGTGGCATTTGTGAAATAAATTGATTGTCCACGCTACGAGGCTCGACACATGATGATTAAATGCACACATACCCGATTGTAAACTTGTCAACAGAAAAGACAAAATCTGTTTGCTGAGCTCGCGTGCTGCTTTGTTTATTCTAACTCCCAGTCACATGACCTTTCTCATATTCTCGTCCCTTCAACTTCTCTTTCATTCCTGACCTATGCAGTCAAATATGGAAATGTAAATATGAGACAGCACCAACGTTAAAGCAAGCTCACTATTTATCCATGCAACGTGTTTGTGCGCCACAAACTTTTCGACAATCCGTTTTCCAGCTCCAATCTTCTCTCTTTTTTTATGTCTCCCACAAACCTTTTACTAAACACATATTGTTATGACCCCCCCCCCCCTTTTTTTTTGTCTTATCAAGTGGCGGAGTTGGGGGGAGGGGGGTGTACGTTAGAGACTCTGTAGAGTTCTAATGCGCTAGTGTTCTCGTTCTAACAAAGCAGTCTTTTAAGAGATTACGCCTCCCAAACTATTCAACCTTCCAGAAGTGACCAGACTGACTGTGTTACTTCCCAGGTTAGGCTCTGTCGCCAAGTGTTGTTTCTCTAACACGCGCCAACAATCGGGAGAAGAATTAATTTGCGAAATACTTTAATTGTCAATGAAATAACAGAAGATACACAGGGGGCATGCAAACTGCGATAAAAAGTGTATACGAAAGGGGAGATTAGGAAGGTGAATGCAAATAGACAATTCGTTAACTCCCCCCTTTTCCACGCAATTTAGAAGAAACAAACATTTTGTTCCAGTTCACAAACTTCTATAATGGCTCTATCAATATGTCCCCGAGGATAAGCAACAAAAGATGGAGTTTCCCCATTGGAGATAAGCAACAAAAGATAAGAGTTGTCCAGACGTGGTGTTCAAGGGTAAATATTGACACTGGGCACCAAAGCTGCCGTCCTATGCAAATTTGGAGAAGAACGGAGCGTGGACCGAGATAAACGGAGGATAAGTGTAGGAGAATAAGGATTGTCGAGGAAGGACTGACGGAAGTAATGTATTGAGCTCTCATGTGTTACAACTGTAGCTCTTTGTCACGTCTCGGTGAAAGATGAGAGGAATCCTGCATTTGATTTCTGTCTCCCACTCGCCCAAAGCAATTTATGCCTCTGCTAGTCCTCGTTGTTTCGTGATGAATTCTAGCACTCGTGGCACACTCCAGCGAAACAAAGCCACGGAACTCGTGTAGGGAGATATAGTGGGTGAGGAAGGGAAAGGATCAAGAGGTTTTTTGTTTTGTTTTTATTTTAAAGGAATGGAGACAGCCCGTGATACATCAGCGGACTTCACATTTATCTGTGCGTGAATGGAGAACTTGTTTGGTGGGGGGGGGGGGGGGGGGGAGCAATCATAGCCTCAAATATGTCAAGTATGGATGGATATAAGCAAATTATAAGAGAATTGGAATGTGTTTGTTTATGTTTTTATCAGTGTTGTATAAAAGTGGGTGTGTATGTTTTTATCAGTGATGTATAAAAGTGGGTGTGTATGTTTTTATCAGTGATGTATAAAAGTGGGTGTGTATGTTTTTATCAGTGATGTATAAAAGTGGATGTGTATTTGTTTATGCTTTATCAGTGATGTATAAAAGTGGGTGTGTATTTGTTTATGTTTTATCAGTGATGTATAAAAGTGGGTGTGTATTTGTTTATGTTTTATCAGTGATGTTTAAAAGTGGGTGTGTATTTGTTTATGTTTTATCAGTGATGTATAAAAGTGGGTGTGTATTTGTTTATGTTTTATCGGTGGTGTATAAAAGTGGGTGTGTATTTGTTTATGTTTTTATCAGTGGTGTATAAAAGTGGGTGTGTATTTGTTTATGTTTTATGAATGATGTATTAAGTGGGTGTGTATGTTTGTATCAATGTTGTATAAAAGTGGGTGTGTATTTGTTTATGGATTGCCATTTATAGACTAGAGTGAATGTGCACACACAGAGTGTAACGTTGTCCCGCACAAACGTGCCCACAGAGTGTAACGCTGTCCCGCACAAACGTGCACACACAGAGTGTAACGCTGTCCCGCACAAACGTGCACACAGAGTGTAACGTTGTCCCGCACAAACGTGCACACAGAGTGTAACGCTGTCCTGTATAAACGTGCACACAGATTGTAACGTTGTCCCGCACAAACGTGCACACAGAGTGTAACGTTGTCACGCACAAACCTGCACACAGTGTAATGTTGTCCTGCACAAACATGCACACAGAGTGTAATGTTGTCCCGCACAAACGTTCACACAGTGTAACGTTGTCCCGCACAAACGTGCACACATAGTGTAACGCTGTCCCGCACAAACGTGTACACAGAGCGTAACGTTGTCCCGCACAAACGTGCACACACAGAGTGTAACGTTGTCCCGCACACACGTGCCCACAGAGTGTAACGTTATCCCACACAAACGTGCACACACAGAGTGTAACGCTGTCCCGCACAAACGTGCACACACATAGTGTAACGTTGTCCCGCACAAACGTGCACACACAGAGTGTAACGTTGTCCCGCACAAACGTGCACCGTATTACTACTTTTAATGCCATGAAAAATATACTAACAACAAAACAAATATCAGCAGGGCTGAAACTAAGAATGGCAAAATGTTACATATTCTCAATATTCCTGTATGGTGCAGAAACATGGACATTAGACAAGAAAACGGAACAGAAAATTGAAGCCTTAGAAATGTGGATTTATAGAAGAATAGGTAGAATTGGATGAAAACAAAAGATAACAAACGATGAAGTTTTAAAACAACTGAAAACAAAAAGAGAACTACTAAATACAATTAAGACAAGACAAATGACATTTTTGGGGCATGTTAAAAGACACAATAGCCTACTAAAAGTAATATTGGAAGGGAAAATACGAGGTAAAAGAGGCAGAGGCAGACCAAGACTAACATGGACGAGTAGCATTAAAAGATGGACAAGTCAATCTATGACATCCCGCAAAGAAACAGAGTGGAATGGCGATCGATGGTAGCCAACCTTCGTTGCGGAGACGGCACTCGATGATGATGATGAATAGTAAGTAAGTAAAATAAAGAGCCCCGTCACGCCAAGTGGCGTTTAGGGAATATGGTGTTTGTGACCATCGTATATGGAAAAAGAAGGGCAGCAGAAGAAACTGCAACCAATATAGAGGGATATCGCTATTAAGCCACACAGGGAAGTTATACGCCAAGATAGTTGAAAAAAGATTGAGACCAATTATAGACCCGCAACTAAGCGGTGCTCAGATGGGCTTCAGAAGGAACAGAGGTTGCACAGATGCCCTATTTATCATAAAACAACTAGCGGAGAAAACAATAGAGCATAATAAAACACTGTATACAGCTTTTATTGACCAAGAAAAGGCGCTCAATAGGGTGGACAGGGAACAACAATGGTCTGTATTGCCCTTGTAAGGAGTGAGTCACCACCTAGTAGAGATATGCAAGAGCCTCTATGAAAGTAGTCGCACTACAGTAAGATCTTCAGCAGGCTACTCTAAACATTTCACCATTAACTCCGAAGTAAGACAAGGCTGCGTGCTTTCCCCTTTAGTTTTCATCACATATTTGGACAATATATGCAAATTAGCATGCCCAATCAAAGGACGTATACCAACAAGGATGATAACAAGCGATAACACAAAAGAGAACGAAATATACGTACCAGAAAACAACAGAAGAGAGGAAGAAATACTATTTGCAGACGACAAAGTTCTGATACATGAAACAACTGAGGACCTACAAGAACATATCAACAGGCTAAACAACACTTGTAAGCAACACAACATGAAGATCAACATAAGCAAAACCGAAGTAATGGCAATAACGAGAAAGAAAGAAAAACTAAACATCATAATAGATAATACGACTTTGAAGCAAGTAGACAATTTTAAATATCTGGGTAGCACGTTAACACAAGACAATAACCAAGAGACAGAGATAGATATAAGGTGTAACAAAGCATATCAACACTATTGTAAAACAAAGCAATAACTACGGAAGCAAAAAGGGCAATATACAAATCAATTTTTCTACCAACTCTGTGCTATCAGTGCCAGAATTGGACGCTGGACTCTAGAACAATAAGAAAGATAACGACCACCGAAATGAAATGTGTCAGAAGAATGACAGGAAACAGCTTAAGGGACAGTAAGAAACACCGACCTGAGGAAGAAACTCGAAATTGAACCAGCCATCGAATACATAAAGAAACAACAGATACATTGGTTTGGCCACATAACAAGACAAAAAGAACTAACAATGACTCAAAGAGCCATAAACAAACGCTACGAAAACACCAGATTAAGAGGAAGATCGAGAAAGGGATGGATAAAGGGAATACTAGAGTCACTAGGAGGAATAACATCAGAAGAGGCCAACAGAAGAGCAAAGAATCGCAGATTGTATCTCCCCTCGACGCCAACGGCAGCAGGGCAAGGATAGAAGAAGAAGAAGACCATCGTTTTTACAGACCTTCGGCGCCTAATTTTGGGGTAATGTGGTTGGTATTACACCTGTGCCGCTTTACTTTCCCAGAAAAAAATCCGGTACCCATTTAAGGCTGGGTGAACCCGGAGGCCGTCGATCAGGATCGAACTCTCTTGTCTTTTGTAGTCCAGTTGACTAACCACTGAGCTATCGCGACTCCCTGTACATAATAGTGATCTGTGTTTATATTCATTTAAACTGATTTTTGTTTGCTATGTCATTGCTTCACCCCCCCCCCTTTTTTTCTCTCTCTCTCTCGATTTGATCTAATTTATGGTATAAATTATAGAGGGGAAAAAAATACTTTCATTAACCGTCTATAATAAATTGCAGTTAACCGTTCAAACGGTTCGATAGAAGCTACAAGATCAAATATCATTTCAAGCTTCTTTGATTTGTAACTCCCTTCAAATTACACCCTCGTCTGCTTGCTCGGGCTGGAGTCAGGAAACCTCGCAAACGTTTCCACTTTGACGGTAATGCATGCTTTTGTTTGCCGCCCTGTGCAAGGTTCCCATTAGACGCATCGCCATGTCACTATTTGTAGAGCTGTTGACACAAGGGAGGCAAATCACTTGCAAGTTTGGTACTAGTCTCTGAAGTCTATTTGTTCGCTTTATCTCTGCTTCCTATGTTTTATTGCTGCAAATATCGACCTGGACTTTGATTGAGAAATGTCCTTCTCTGGATCTCGTTTATCCGAGGACGAAGATTTGTAATATCTATCCTAGTTTAGTTTAGTTTAGTTTAGTTTAGTTTAGTTTAGTTTAGTTTAGTTTAGTTTAGTTTAGTTTAGTTTAGTTTAGTTTAGTTTAAGGATTATCCTCATTACACATGGGACGCGTCCACAGATCTTCCCGGTTTGTCCCTTAGAGTGTGGAGTAGACTAATTACTCCAGTTCTGTGCTGATCTGTTACTCTTCTGTATCTTCACACACTGCGCACATTATAGCTTTTCCAGCCTTCACCTGATGTGCACGAAGTCTGGACATGGTTTCACATTCATGACCATTAGCTCGACCGACATTTCTAAAGGCGTTCAGAAAGTCAGTCAGGCCCATTGCACATTCGCGAACCACGGCAGCCGTGGTCAATACCTCTCCTCTCTCAATCTCTCTTCTCTCTCCTCTCTAAATCTCTCTTCTCTCTCAATACCTCTCCTCTCTAAATCTCTCTCCTCTCTCAATATACAATCTCTCTCCTCTCTAAATCTCTCTCCTCTCTCAATATCTAATCTCTCTCCTCTCTAAATCTCTACTCCTCTCTCAATCTCTCTCCTCTCGCAATCTCTCTCAATCTCTCTCCTCTCTCAATATCTAATCTCTCTCCTCTCTCAATCTCTCTCCTCTCTCAATATCTAATCTCTCAATCTCTCTCCTCTCTCAATCTCTCTCCTCTCGCAATCTCTCTCCTCTCTCAATCTCTCTCCTCTCTCAATCTCTCTCCTCTCTCAATATCTAATCTCTCTCCTCTCTCAATCTCTCTCCTCTCTCAACATCGAATCTCTCTCGTCTCTCAATCTCTCTCCTCTCTCAATCTCTCTCCTCTCTCAATCTCTCTCCTCTCTCAATATCTAATCTCTCTCCTCTCTCAATCTCTCTCCTCTCTCAATATCGAATCTCTCTCCTCTCTCAATATCGAATCTCTCTCCTCTCTCAATCTCTCTCCTCTCTCAATCTCTCTCCTCTCTCAATCTCTCTCCTCTCTCAATCTCTCTCCTCTCTCAATCTCTCTCCTCTCTCAATCTCTCTCCTTTCTCAATATCTAATCTCTCTCCTCTCTCTCCTCTCTACTCTCTCAATCTCTCTTCTCTCTCAATCTCTCTCCTCTCTCAATATCTCTCCTCTCTCAATATCTCTCAATACCCCTCCTCTCTCAATATCTCTCAATATATCTCCTCTCTCAGTATCTCTCCTCTGTCAATATCTCTCAATATCTAATCTCTCTCCTCTCTCAATATCTAATCTCTCAATCTCTCTCCTCTCTCAATCTCTATCCTCTCGCAATCTCTCTCCTCTCTCAATCTCTCTCCTCTCACAATCTCTCTCCTCTCTCAATATCTAATCTCTCTCCTCTCTCAATCTCTCTCCTCTCTCAATATCGAATCTCTCTCCTCTCTCAATCTCTCTCCTCTCTCAATCTCTCCTCTCTCAATCTCTCTCCTCTCTCAATCTCTCTCCTCTCTCAATATCGAATCTCTCTCCTCTCTCAATCTCTCCCCTCTCTCAATATCGAATCTCTCTCCTCTCTCAATCTCTCTCCTCTCTCAATCTCTCTCCTCTCTCAATCTCTCTCCTCTCTCAATCTCTCTCCTCTCTCAATCTCTCTCCTGTCTCAATATCTAATCTCTCTCCTCTCTCAATCTCTCTCCTCTCTCAATATCTAATCTCTCTCCTCTCTCTCCTCTCTACTCTCTCAATCTCTCTTCTCTCTCAATATATCTCCTCTCTCAGTATATCTCCTCTCTCAATATCTCTCAATATCTCTCCTCTCTCAATATCTTTCAATATCTCTCCTCCCTCAATATCTCTCCCCTCTCAATATTTCTAAATACCTCTCCTCTCTCAATACCTCTCCTCTCTCAATATCTCTCCTCTCTCAATATTTCTAAATACCTCTCCTCTCTCAATATCTCTCCTCTCTCAATATCTCTCCTCTCTCAATATCTCTTCTCTCTCAATATCACTCAATATCTCTCCTTTCTCAATATCTCTCCTCCCTAAATATCTCTCCTCTCTCTCTGTCTCTCTCCTCTCTCTATATATCTTTCCTCTCTCAATATCTCTCCTCTCTCAATATATCTCAATATCTCTCCTCTCTCAATATCTCTCCTCACGCAATATCTCTCAACATCTCTCCTCTCTCAATATCTGTCATGTCTCAATATCTCTCAATATCTCTCCTCTCTCTATCTCTCTCCTCTCTCAATATCTCTCCTCTCTCAATATCTCTCCTCTCACAATATCTCCCCTCTCTCAATATCTCTCCTCTCTCAACATCTCTCCTCACTCAATGTCTCTCAATATCTCTCATATCTCAATATCTCTCCTCTTCTCAATATCTCCTCTCTCAATCCCCTCCTCTCTCAATATCTCTCCTCTCTCAATACCTCTCCTATCTCAATCTCTCTCTTCTCTCAATACCTCTCCTCTCTAAATATCTCTCCTCTCTCAATATCTCTCAATCTCTCTCCTCTATAATTATCTCTCCTCTCTAAATACATCCCCTCTCTCAATCTCTCTCCTCTCTCAATACCTCTCTAGATGGTTTGACTGCAGTTTTTTCTTCTTCTGCTAGTGCATACTTTAAGTTGAGAATTTCTTGACAGCTGAAAAGACCAACGAGGACATGTTCAAAGAGGTCAACACAAACAAAGGAGCTCCTAAAAAAACAACAGAAAGAAACAATCAACATTCTTTCGATCTCATATTTAGAAGAGGAAAGTTGGAATATTTGGGTACATCTGGCAATGTAACAGTAAGCTAGTGAAAGCATGGGGGCAGGTAACTTAGTTGTTACCCGCTTCTCAATAGACTATAGCAGTGACGAATGGTAGCGACCAGCGTAGTTAGGACATAATTTAAGTTAATAATTTTTCAGATACAACAAAGTTAGGAGTATAAGTTCATGTAGGCGTAGCACACAGAAGTGGGAAGCAAGGTAAGGTAGAATTACTGGACGACACTATGAGAGTTAGGTCCATGGAGATTTCCATGCGGGTTTTCACAACAACAGTTGTGAAAGTAACCATCACGCAGATAGCATGCGTTGACCCCATGACTTTGGCCCGTCTGATAAACAAGGTGTTTTTATCAAACCAGAAGAGGTCAGAGTCGTTCGAAAATAAGCTGTTGTTGTCAAAGTCTTGGACAGTTGAGACACAAGAGTTCAGATTTCGGACATGAATATGCAGGTTACCAGAAGAGCGCAAGTCACTGGGCAGCAGTTGATTGGCTGCTGAAGCGCAGGTAAAAGAGAGTAGTTGAGTATTTAAACTCCTACACAATAGGTTTAGACAGCACAGGAAAGTTAGCAGTTAGGACAGAAAAGTTAGTTAAGTTCAGTTCAGGATGAAGTAAGCTAGAGTCAGAAGTTAGGAAGAATATTAGAGAAGCAGTTAATAAGTTAGTCAGGAATGAGTCAATAAAGTTAGAAGTAGATCAGTCAGGAATAGAAAGTCAACAAGTTATACAGTTACAGTTAGTCAGAAGTTTACAGTACAGTTAGAACACTCAGAGTTAGAGTTAGAACAGTCAAAATAGTTGCGAGAAGTTATTAGTAGAAGTTGATGACAATATGAACTTTAGTGTTGTGAAAGTGTTTGAAAGATTCCCAGAGTTGTGTTTCACATTTCATCAAGTAAGTTGAATAATGTTGTATTAAAATATGCAATTGGGACTGATCATAGTCACCGGCGATTTGCCTCTGAGAAGTCCCGAATTAAGTAACATTAATTTCAGATAAGTGCATTCACCACTACAGATCATCGTACCTTAACTTATCTATAAACTGATTATCATTAATTATGTATTCAAGAAAGACTCTGTCATGAATTTACCTGTTGTGATCCATGTAATGTGCTGTCAAGTTAAACAAGTTATAATATAATATAATACAATAACGACAAAGATAAATACAACAAGAGTCAGTGTGAGTCTATAACAGCAAAATACAGGGAAAGAGAGATCGCTGACAACAAGGAGAGATAGATAGCTGGTGTCATGACACTGAAAACAGTCAAACAACAGATTTGATACGATGCGCTGTGGATAGAGGATTGTGGAAGGACATGACATCATCATAATCATCATCATGTCGTCTACGCCAAATGGCACGGCACATGATGATGATGATTATGATGAGTACTTTTTTGAGGGATAGTGAAAAAATATTAAGGCATTATAAATGTATTCATTAAGTCAAACACGCATACAAACACACTGATTTTATACTGACTGACTGACTGACTGACTGACTGACTGACTGACTGACTGACTCATTCACTCACTCACTCACTCACTCGCTCACTCACTCACTCACTCACTCACTCGCACACTCACTTTATTCTTAAAAATACTTGTTTTAAAAATGCACAACTGCATAGTTACGTAACTCCGGCGAGAAAACAAAGAAAGAGATTATTTAAACAAGAATTAGTCGGCACAAAGAGGAACTATGACGTCTGATAGCGCTCGGGTTAAAAGTGGAGGCTTGACTCATAATTGACAGCATGCACCGTATCCGGGAGTCAGAACTGATCAAGATCCGCTTCTTTCTCCCTGTGGTGGTTTTGGGAGGAGAATAACTGGTCTGTGCAATGATGTCAGCTGGGGAGGGGAGGTGACACCCTTGTCTTATTGAGTGAGAATGGGTGAGTGAATAGGTGAGTGAGTGAGAATGGGTGAGTGAATAGGTGAGCGAGTAAGAATGGATGAGTGAATAAGTGAGTGAGTGAGAATGGGTGAGTGAATAGGTGAGTGAGTGAGAATGGGTGAGTGAATGAGTGAGTGAGTGAGAATGGATGAGTGAATAGGTGAGTGAGTAAGAATGGGTGAGTGAATAAGTGAGTGAGTGAGAATGGGTGAGTGAATAAGTGAATGAGTGAGAATGGGTGAGTGAATAGGTGAGTGAGTGAGAATGGGTGAGTGAATAGGTGAGTGAGTGAGTGAGAATGGGTGAGTGAGTGAGTGAGAATGGGTGAGTGAGTGAGAATGGGTGAGTGAGTGAATGAGAATGGGGGAGTGAGTGAGAATGAATGAGAATAAATGAGAATTGGTGAATGAGTGTGAATACCTGAGAATGAGTGTGAGTGAGAGAGGGGTGAGTTAGCAAATGTTTAAGTGAGTGTGAGTGTTTGAGTGAGCTTGAGAGTGAGTGGGTGAGTCAATTAGTGAGTGAGTGAGCAAGTGAGTGAGAGTGAGTGAGTGAGTGAGAATGAGGGAATGAGAATGGGCGAGTGAGTGTGAATAAGTGAGAGTGAGTGGAGTGAGAGAAGGTGAGTGATTGAATGCTTGAGTGAGTATTTGAGTGAGCTTGGGAGTGTGTGAGTGAGTCAATTAGGGAGTGAGTGAGTAAGCGAAAGTTAGTGAGTGAATGAAAGTTAGCACATGAATGAGAATGGGTTAGTAAAAGTAAGTAATTTGAGTAAAAGTGGGTTAGTGTGTGAGTGTGTGAAATAATAAGTTAATGAGGGTGGGATGAAGTGAGTGAGTTAGAGTGGGTGAGTGAGTAAGAGTGGTGAGTGAGTGAGTGAGTGAGAGCGGGTCAGTGAGAATTAGTGATTGTGTGAGTGAGTGAGTGAGAGTGGGTGAGTGACCCATGAGTGTGTGAATGAGTGAGAGTGGTGAGTGAGTAAGTGAGAGTGGGTGAGTGAGTGAGTGAGATTATAAGTTAGTGAGGGTGGGACGAAGTGAGTGTGTGAGTGAGTTAGAGTGGGTGAGTGAGTGAGAGTGGTGAGTGAGAGTGGGTGAGTGACCCGTGAGTGTGTGAGTGAGTGAGTGAGTGAGTGACTGAGATTGGGAAAGGGAGTATGATCTCCTCTTCTCCCCCCCCCCCCCAAAAAAAAAAAATGTGGCCCAGACGACAATCAAACAACTGAGCTGAGAAGAGTCGGCGACTCACAGTTTTGAGTCAGGATCGGCGAACAACAGAACTGATCAAGGTCATACTCCATCTCTCAGTGGTGCTCCTGAACTGTCTAATCTGTTCAGATGAATAGGAATGGAAGAGTAAAGGAAAATTCAACACTCAAAAATGCCTCGGTAAAGTCGGATGTGTTTGGCCGAAAGACGCAAATCCACCCCTCTAATGTGATTTGAAGGGCTGACGACGAATAGCGCTATTCATTTCTTCAGTTGTCGACAAGTAAATGCCAACAAAGAAGGAAGATAATGCCCAACAAAAACTTATGAAGTCAGATGTTTTGGGTCGAAAGTTTATTTAATTTGAAGCGAAACGCAATGACGCAAACTTAACGCCTTATTGTGGGCTGACAACGAAGAATGCGCCGACGACGAAAAACAATATTCGTCGAGCAAACAAAAAAAGCCGAAAACAAAATTGTGATTTTGACTTTTTAATTTATCGCTTCTAACAAGACCAGGAGACTAATGTCTATTTGTGTTCTACTTGCAAGAGGTAAATCTGGACATTCACATGTGCCTAATTTCTATTTGTGCTGTCTATTGAAAAAGTGAGACCGGACATTCACATGTGCCTAATTTCTATTTGTGCTGTCTATTGAAAAAGTGAGACCGGACATTCACATGTGCCTAATTTCTATTTGTGCTGTCTTTTGAAAAAGTGAGACCGGACATTCACATGTGCCTAATTTCTATTTGTGCTGTCTTTTGAAAAAGTGAGACCGGACATTCACAGGTGAATAATTTATATCTGTGCTGTCTTTTGAAAAAGTGAGACGGACATTCACATGTGCCTAATTTCTATTTGTGCTGTCTTATGAAAAAGTGAGACCGGACATTCACAGGTGGATAATTTATATTTGTGCTGTCTTTTGAAAAAGTGAGACCGGACATTCACAGGTGAATAATTTCTATTTGTGTTGTCTTTGACAGAGCGCGACCGGACCCCCCACCCCCACCCCTCAACACATTTCCCTAGTATGCAGCGCCACCACAACACGCTAGCGAATGCACTAAAGATGGTTTCAGCTCAGATACTCGAGCTCCGCTGAATCGGCGAAGACCCTTCACAAACCGTTAAGCGAGCAAAGGTGCGTTTTATCGTGACGATTTGCGATATTTAATGTCTTTCTGCCCTTAGCATCGGACATCAGCATGCCGTTTTTAGGTAGCTGGTTGCTTTTTCTCTTTGATCCCTACTTGCTTGATTAGACTGGCTAGTCTGTTCCAGAACCGTCACGGACAGTTGGTGGTGGATCTTGACCAGCTTTGACTCGCTAATATTGTTGCAAGCAGACAGCTATAAGTCGTTGGATGCTTTCAGCTCAAGCTATGTCTTCCATCCTGGTTCCACTGATCATCGAAGATAATATTTTCATAACTTAGCGAGTCATGTACCTTCTTATATATACGGCGTGTTCAACTGAAAACGGGACGTGTGGATTTATTTAAAAAGTATCATACGCAATTTAATAGTTTCAACGGAATTAAATAAAACAACCACTTGTGAATAAGAATGCACCTGGGTTCATCAGAAAAAATCTCCGTATGCATTTAGGCAAGCATCCCACTGTTTAGGTAGACGTCGAATGCCGTCCGAGAAAAAGGTGCGTGGCTGCTCTCTGAACCATGTGGTCACCGCTGTCTTCACGTCTGCCTCGCTGTTGAATCGCTGTCCCTTTAGTGCTCTCTTCAACGGTCCGAACAAATGGAAATCACACGGGGACAAATCGGGACTATAGGCTGGGTGATGAAGAACTTCCCAATTCTTCTTTGCCAATGTTTCCTGCACAATTTTTGCGACGTGCGGACGAGCGTTGTCGTGGAGAAGAATCACACCTTGAGAAAGCTTGCCTGGTCGCTTAGCCTTGATGACCTTATGCAGCTTGTCTAGAGTGTCTTTATAATGGGCGGCACTGATGTTGACACCAGGTTCCTTAAAATCAGCCAACAAAAACCCTTCATGGTCAAAAAATGCAGTCACCATAACCTTCCCAGCAGAAACCCGTGTCTTGAATTTTTTGGGTTTTGGTGAACCTGGATGTTTCCATTGCATGCTGTCAATTTTGCTGCTCGGTTCATAGTGGTGGCACCACGATTCATCACCTGCCACAATGCTCAACAGAAATGCATCACCCTCTGCCCTGTAACGCATCAAGTGGTTCAAACTCCACCCCATCCGTTCTTCCTTATGGTGGTCAGTCAACATCCGTGGGACCCACTGTGAACACACCTTTCGATAGTTCAATTTCTTCCGAACAACCATGTGGACTGTCCCAATTGACATATGGAATTCTTCTGCAAGCGAACGAATGCTCCGACGACGGTCAGTCAGTACTGCTTTATCAAGCACGGCTATGGCTTCTTCTGTTGCAACAATATGCGCCTGACCTGACCGTGCAAGATCTGCCGTTAACTCACGTCCGTCTTTAAACATACGCACCCATTCCATCACTCTGGTCCTCGACAAACATTTGTCACTATATGCTGCCTTCATTCTCCGATGAATGTCTACTGCATGACATCCTTCCATCACTCTGGTCCTCGACAAACATTTGTCACCATATGCTGCCTTCATTCTCCGATGAATGTCTACTGCATGACATCCTTCCATCACTCTGGTCCTCGACAAACATTTGTCACCATATGCTGCCTTCATTCCCCGATGAATGTCTACTGCATGACATCCTTCAAATGAAAGAAACTGGATCACAGCACGCTGATTCACTTTGCACGGGTTCGGAATCCCACCCGCCATATTGTTAACAGTCTTCTGCAGCACATATGCATGCTGGGAAGATGAACACGTGACCGTATGTTAATTATTGGATACTCATTACTAGTGCAAAATGGCATCAATATCAGTATACTCTAGCACGTGTGGTGTAACAAGTCCCCTTTTCATTTGAACAACTCGTAGATATATATATATATCTTCCCTAGGCCGACAGGACAAAGTTCAGGTAACACTGAACTACAATCGTTTTGATCGCCAAGCCGACGCGCTAACTACTGCGATATTAAAGCTTGGGGAATCATTGCAGGAAGAGGTACGTATTACAGCACTCAGAAAAAATGACAAATAAACAACAACAGAAAAAAACAAAGAACAATATATGGTCCGAAGCAGGATCGAACCCGTACTCGCTGGCACTGCGCCTTGCCACGAGAAGCCGAACGCTAGGGAACACTGCCACTCAGCTAAGTTTCCCTGTATAATAATATTCATTTATTATTATTTGTCTCCGATATTAAAACTTCCTGAAGTTAAAGATGTTCCAGAAATATAAAACACAAAGGGTGGAAAGCTGTGCACGTCACCATTCTAGAGTACAACATTTGGAGAACACAGAAACATTAAACAATGATCACGGTATTGTGTGAAGTTTTGTTTTTTTCACTTGAAGGACATTCTCTCAATTAAAGGAGGACTTTCTCTCAATTAAAGGAGGACATTCTCTCAATTAAAGGTAGGACTTTCACTCATTTAAAGGAAGACATTTTCTCAATTTAAGATAGGACTTTCACTCATTTAAAGGAGGACATTCTCTCAATTTAAGGTAGGACTTTCACTCATTTAAAGGAGGAGTTCTCTTACACAACGAGGGAAAATAAACACACACACAAATCAGTATTGTATATTTTATTCTAATCATCATCATCAAGTACCGGGTCTACTGGCGTAGGCGATCATGTCTCTCGACAATTTTCGATCTCGGCAGCTATTTATCATTTCTGTTGTTGACCTTCTGCCAAGCCATTCTCTTAAGCTGTCTGTTATTTTTTCTCTTTGCTTCCCTCTATCTCTTCGTCCCTCAATTTTTCCAGTTGTTACAATATATTCCTAGGGAGCCGCGATAGCTCAGTGGTTAGTGAACTGGACTACCACGGACGAGGGGTAGGGTTCGTTCGATCCCAACCGACGGCTTCCGGGTTCACCCAGCCTTAAATGGGTACCGGATTTTTTTTCTGGGAAAGTAAAGCAGCACGGGCGTAATACTGACCACATTACCCAAAAATCATGTGCTGAAGGTCTGTAAAATATAGGGCCACTAACACCATATATATACGCCTCATAAATGGAAAAAAGGAATCATTGTTAAGATCCCAAAAAAGGGCAATCTTAGAGATTGTAACAATTGGAGAGGCGTGACACTTTTGTCAGTTGCCTCAAAATTATTCTGTAAAATCATCCTAAATAGAATAAAGGATTCAATAGATACAGTAATGCGTGAAGAACAGGCTGGGTTTAGAAAAGGGAGAAGCTGTCTTGACCACATTTTCACTCTACGACTTATATTGGAGGAACACATTGAAAAGCAAAAACCTTTTGTACTTAACTTCATCGACTTCAAAAAAGCATTTGATAGTATTCATAGAGATTCTTTGTGGAAAATTCTGAAGCAATATGGCTTACCATCAAAAATCATAAATATTATCAAAGACATGTATGATGGTTACACATGTGCAGTTCGAACAGAGGAAGGACTGAGCGAATGTTTCCCAATAGAAACTGGGGTTAAACAAGGATGTATTTTATCGCCCTTGTTATTTGGAATTGTTATGGACTTCATAATGAAGAAATGCTGCACTGGTAATAAAGGCATCGAATGGATACAAGGAGACCATTTGGAGGACCTGGACTTTGCTGATGACATAGTTCTTATCAGCAATCAGATAAAAACGATGCAGGAAAACACAAATGAACTATCATCAATAGCCAGCAAAATTGGGCTTGAGGTCAATCATGAAAAGACTAAAGTCATGAAAAGTTTAATTCCAACAAGTGACAAAATATACATGGAAAACAAACCAGTAGAAGAGATCGATCACTTCATCTATCTTGGAAGTCACATTGATCGAGAAGGGGATACGAGCAAAGAAATTAGAATCAGACTGGCTAAAGCAGCAATGTCTTTCAGAAGCCTTGAAAAGTTGTGGAAATCAAAACTCATTAGCACAAACACAAAACTTAGGCTATTCAAATCAAATGTACTATCAACCCTTACGTATGCGTGTGAAAGCTGGAAAACAACAAGAGATATAGAAACAAAGTTGAACGCATTCGAAAATAAATGTCTAAGGAAAATACTTGGTATAGAATGGAACGAATTCAAAACAAACGAGGAAATTAGAGAAATCGCCAATCAACCACTAATATCTTCAGTAATAAAGAAAAGACGATGGTCATACGTTGGACATGTGATGAGAAGAGATAATAATCGAATAGCAAAGCAAGCCCTCATATGGGAAACAACAGGTAAAAGAAAAAGAGGAAGACCCAGGGAGACACTGAGAAGAACATTGATGAGAGAGGCAAGAGCAGCAGGAATCGGCTCCCTCAATGAGATAGAACTGCTTGCACAGAACAGAGACAGATGGCGAGATTTGATAAAATATCTTTAAAAGAAAACTGCTAGAACAAAAATTCATATAGGAGAAGGTGTATCTTGGTCTACGCCCTATGGGCCGGTTACGGCTCGAAAGGTCAATAGATAGATAGAACACCATATTTCCCTATACGCCACTTGGCGTGACGGGGTACTTTACTTTTTTTTAAACAATATATTCCAGTTGTTCTCTTCTCATTACATGGCCAAAAAATGATGATTGTTTCTTCCTAATATTGGAAATTAGCTCTCTTTTTGTATTGACCTCTCTCAGAACATCTTCATTACTCTTCTTAGCTATCCATGGTACTTTCAACATTATTCTGTAAAACTACATTTCTACAGACTCCAGTGATTTTCTTGTCTATTGTCCTATTGTCCATGATTCGCATCCATATGTTAAGACTTGCTCTACGTAACATTTAAGAACTCTTTTTCATGTTTATATTGTCAAAAATGGATTGCATAGTATCTTCCTCATTTGTTTGAAAGCTGCTTTTGCCTGAGCCATTCTGCATCTTACCTCTTTTGTACATCTTCCGTCTGAGGTTAACAAAGTTCCCAAATATTTAAATTTATTTACCTGTTTTAATATTGTTCCGCTTGTCTTTATTTTGCACTGAGGTGATGTCTTTTTCTTTGTTGTTACCATTACCTCTGTCTTTTTGCTATTAAGGCTGAGTCCTTTATTTTTGCTTTCTTTCACTATTATGTCCAACATTTCTTGTAACTCATTTTCACTCTTAGCGATTAAGACTGTATCATCAGCATACCTTAGATTATTTATATTATGACCTCCGATTGTTATTCCAGGTATGCCCCTTATGGATCTAAAAATAATCTCACTATAAATATTAAACAAATCTGATGACAGCACACAAACTTGTCTAACACCCTGTTTTATTTGTTGAAACATTCCCAATTGGTTTCCAGTTCTTATGGCCGCTGTTTGTTGCCAGTACATGTTCTTTATTATTCTTAGATCTTTGTTGTCTACGTTTATGCTTTCTAAAATTTTGATTATTTCTTGGTGCTTTACTTTGTCAAATGCCTTGGTGTAATCTATGAAACATTGGTATAAATCTGTTTTCCCCTCTATGGCTCTTTCTACTAAAGATCTTATGATATAAATGGCATTGCTTGTTCCTTTATCTCTAACAAAACCACACTGTTCATCGCTAATTTCTGGACTGATTTTGTTTCGCACTCTTCGCATGATGATTCTTAGTAATATCTTAGTCATGTGACTCATAAGGCTTATTGTGCGATGATCATCGCATTCAATCGCACCCGATTTCTTTGGTAGGGCTATGAATATAGATTTGAGCATGTCGTCTGGTATATATCCGCTGTTGTAGATATCATTCAATATTTTTGTTATTATTACTATTCCAAAATCACCCATGGCTTCAATCTCTTCTTTAGTTATATTATCTGGTCCAGGTGCTTTGCCTGCTTTCATATTGCGCAAGGTATCTTCCACTTCTTCTCTGAGTATTTCTGGTCCTTCTCCATTATCCTTAATATTTACTTCCGTTCGTTCATCATTATAAAGATCTTTAATGTATTCTGTCCATCATTCCCTTATGTTTTCTTGATCAATCAACAATTCTCCTTCCTTAGATCTTAGACATCCAGTTTTTGATTGCGTTTTTCTTCCTGTTAATTCCTCAATTTGTTTGCATATAGCTTTAGCATCTCCTTTTTGTTGGTATGAGCTCTTTTGATGTTTGTTGCATTGATTCTTTTAGCATTTCCCACTGTTCATCAATGCTTTGTATCTTCTCTATTGCATTGTACTGGTTCTGAATTGTGATTTTATATTTGTCTTGCAGCTTCTTGTCTGATTTTAGTAAATCTAAATTTAACTTGATGTTAACTGAGGCTCGTTTTGTTGTTTTTAATTTTACTCTAAGCTTTCCCACAACTGGTACATGATCACTATTGCAATCTGCTCCTGGTCTAGTTTTAACACACACCAGACTGTTTCTAAATCTATTGTTTATCATTATATAATCAATTTGATTACGTGCGTTGTCACCTGGGCTTTTCCATGTCCACAGACGTCTTGGATGTTGCTTAAACCAGGTGTTTCCAATCATCATGTTGTGTGTTCTTGCCCAGTCAATAAGTTTCTCACCTCTTTCATTCCTCTCGCCTAAGCCATAATGACCAACTACTTCCTCAACTCTTTCTTTTCCTACTTTTTGCGTTAAAATCCCCTAGAACTATGGTGTTTTCATGTGGTTTGCATTTATGAAGTGCCTCATTTAACTTGTCGTAAAATTTCTCAATAGTTTCCTCTAGACTGTCTGCTGATGGTGCATGAACTTGTATAAGATTATATCTATTGGCTTTCCATTCAATTTCACTAAAAGGACTCTGTCAGATAATGGGTAAAAGCCTTTCACTGTTCTTGCTCTTTCTGCATCCAAGATGCTACCTACTCCTCTTTGGTGCTCAGTACCTCCAGAATAAATTATTTTATGTTTATCAGAATAGATCTCCCCTGATCCGGTGTATCTCTTTATTCTTATAGCAGACATATAGACATAGATAAATGAAAAAATTGGCGAGCAACAAGAACAGACATAACAGCACATGTACCCAATACAACATGAGAATCAACAGCAACAAGACAGAAATATCATGAGCATCGCAACAGAGAAACAATAAATTAACGGCAGACAATCGTGCTGAAGTCAGATGTGTTGGGCCGAAAGGCGCAAATATAACAGTTATACTGCAAACCACAACACAACGCAGACACGTCCACTTAACATCCTTTTAAGGACGGATGACGAAGAGGAATTCTACAGTCTACGAATACTATAGAATACTTTAGTCATCGGGCGAACGCAAGCAAGCAATGGCAGACAATTAAAACAAATGGAGGAATTTAAATACCTAGGAAGTCTAGTGATAAATGATAATTCACAAGCAATAGACACAAGATGGAATAAAGCTTGTCAAATCATTCGATAACTATCAGCACCGCTGTCCAACAAGAAAATAACTCTAGAGCAAAAGGAACAATTCACAACACACTCTTCATTCCAACGTTGTGCTACCAATGCCAGACCTGGACCCTAGATGCAAGAACAATAAGAAAAATAACATCTACAGAGATGAAATGTGTTAGACGAATGACAGGAAATAGTCTCAGAGATAAGATCAGAAATGAAGAACTGAGGAAAACGTTAGGAATAGTCTCCGCCATAGAATATACAACGAAAAAACAGATAAAGTGGTTTGGCCACGTGACAAGGCAGAAAGATCAAAACACAACACAACGAGCCTTCAAAAAACGTGAGAACACCAGACCCAAGGGTCGACCACTAAAAAGATGGATGGATGGAATAAAAGAAGTATTAGGAAACAAAACAGCAGCAGAGATGAACAGAAGAGCAAAAGACCGCACATTTTATCTCCCCTCGACGCTGAAAGGCAGATGAGGAAAGAAAGAAGAAGAAGACGCTGAAAGGCAAATTAGGAAAGAAATAAAAAGCAGCAACGTGTACGGTGGTAAACGTTGAAACTGTGGCAGCTGTTCTCTGATTGGGCTTGCCAACTGAGCTTACTTTTAAGAAAAGAGCCAAATTATTTTCTTCCGTGCCCATATTTGTCAAATTCTTCGCAAGACATGTTTTTGAAATTATGTTTGACCACGATGAACCCTTTAATGGACAAAACTGCATGCGGTTTCTTTCTTGTGTCCACTGGGCATTCACTGAAGTAAACACACTCTGTGAAGTGCTACTTGGTGCAGCAAAACTAAACTGTACAGTTTCTCAAGTTTGTGGCTGTTTTGGTTTCTTACGTCATGGCAAGTGGCCGGGCATCACGAGCGAAATCACGTGATTCGCACACGTGCTGTCTCTTTAAAAAAATACGAAATTAAAGGAAAAAGAAGGACTTTTGTGACATTCGTATGGAAATATAAGGTTGATTATCATATCTTTAACCATGGGTACACTTGTGAGCTGGGTGGACAGCACTCAGAGCCGGTTTTACCATTAGGAAACCCAGGCGATTACATAGGGTGCCAAGATACGAGGACGTTAGCCTTTTTCAGAACCGGAGAAAAGATAGATCTTTAAAAATTATTTTCGAGTTTTTTTTATTCCAAGATAATATGGTTTAGTTTCAAGTGAAATAAATTGTTGTTAAATGCTGTAAATAAATGTATTAAGTTTTTTTTTATAACTTTGATTTAAATAGCCTGAGAAATAAGGCCAGAAAACAGAACTTTAAATGGAAGAACTAATCGCAACACTTGAAAGTAGAATTGACGCTCTCAAATCTATCCAAACCCGGAAGTGGCAGCTCTTTTGCTATCTTTGGATCTATTGCGCTTTTGATTCTTTTGTCTTCTGTTTTGTCATTGTTTATATATCAAACATAATAAATAAGGGCGCTTAGATTCTCTTTGCTTAGTGACGTCAGATACCCTTGCGCCGGCCCTGTGGGTGAGCACAACACAAAGCTGTCTCTCCTCCCCACTCCCCCCCCCCCCAAAAAAAAAAAATTACCAGAACTCATTTAAGAGACTAAGTGAGTCTGCTCAAGATGCAACGAAACTTGTCCAATCATTAGACAGCTATCACCACTATTGTCCAACAAGGAAATAACTCTAGAGGCAAAGCAGACACTCTACAATACAATCTTCATCCCAACGTTGTGCTACAAATGTCAGTCCTGGACCCTAGAAGCAAGAACAATAAGAAAAATAACCTCCAGTGAGATTAAATGTGTTAAACGAATGACAGGAAACAGCCTGAGAGATAAGATCAGAAATGAAGAACTGAGACAACCGCTAGGAATATCCCCGCCATAAAATATATAAAGAAACAACAGATAAAATGGTTTGGCCACGTGACAGGGCAGATCATCAAAATACAAAACACCGAACCTTCAATAAACGTTGCGAGAACACCAGACCTAAGTGCTGACAACGAAAAAGGTGGATTGGCGGAATTTTAAAAACACTAGAAAACGTAACAGCAGCAGAGGCGAACAGAAGAGCTAACGATCGCAGATTATATCTTCTCTAGAGGCTGAAAGGCAAACGAGGAAGGAAAGAAGAAATGAACTTAGAAACAGGTCGACAGAGTAAATGAACGCAGACCCTTGTCCACAGTAGACCAGTTCTCGTATCAGTGACCACTGCTCTACCGTAGCTTCCTGTTATGTGATTCTTCCTCCTCTTCTTCTTTCCTTCCCCATCTGCCTTTCAGCGTCGAGGGGAGATATAATTTGCGCCTCTGCTGCTGTTATGTTTCCTAGTGCTTCTAATATTCTATCGACCCATCTTTTTCGTGGTCGACCCTTGGGTCTGGTGTTCTCACAACGTTTATTGAAGGCTCGTTGTGTTGTGTTTTGTTCTTTCTGCCTTGTCGCGTGGCCAAACCATTTTATCTGTTGTTTCTTTATATATTCTATGGCGGGGGCTATTCCTAGCTTTTTTCTCAGTTCTTCATTTCTGATCTTATCTCTCAGACTGTTTACTGTCATTCGTCTAACACATTTCATCTCTGTAGAGGTTACTTTTCTTATTGTTCTTGCATCTACAACGTTGGGATGAAGATTGTATTGTATAGTGCTCGTTTTGCCTCCAGAGTTATGTGATTGGTCGAGATAAAAATATGTCCCACAATAAAGATACATCGAATAGTAATTACGTATGCTATTGGCTAAAATGTTTCATCAATTACACAAGAACTTGATAAAGACACTATCTATATTTAATTGTAAAATAATGGCCTAGCTTCGATTTCCTTTCACATCTTTCTTTATTGTAATCTCTGCCTCACGAAAACGTATATATTTCTGTTACTGAATGCGCTGTCTCTCTCTCTCTTTCTGTTTGTCTGACTATCTTTCTCTCTGCATATATTTGTGTGAGTGTGTGTGTGTGTGTTTATTGAGCAGGAGGGAACAAGATGTTTTAGTGGGCCACGTTCACAAGCTGAAGAGAACAGAGCTAGAATTGTTTACAGAACAAACACTTTACCGTAGCAATCACAGGGTAGTGGCCAACAGGAGCAAACAGTGCCCCGCAAATCAATCTCCTTATTTACTCCCACCTTCACTGTCATTTACCCAGAGCTAGCAAAGACCTGTAAGAAAATTTGGCGCTGTAAGACTTCAACAAAAACCAACACAAATTTCCAAACGCCTTAAAGCTACGACAGCGGGTGTACCGGAAATTAAAACAAAGAATATTTAAGATGTCAATCACGTTACTTGACACGCCTCAGTTATCTCTCCGCCTCCAATGGGAGATTTTGCAGATACAGCTGCTGTATTCATCTCTAAGTAAATGTGTTACAGTCTGTCGTTGGAGTCTTGCCGAGTCAAATACATTCTCATTATTAAAATTGATGTTTCGTGAAAGTGGTTCTATTTGTGAAAACATACATCATCGTGGTCATCTTTAAGTACCACGCCTCCTGGCGTAGGTGATCATGTCTCTCCACAACTTTCGATCTCGGCAGTTAGTTATCATTTCTGTTGTTGACCTTCTGCCAAACCATTCTCTTAAGCTGTCTGGTATCTTTTCTCTTTGCTTCCCTCTGTCTCTTCGTCCCACAATTTTCTCAGTTGTTACAATATATTCCAGCTGTTCTCTTCTCATTACATGGCCAAAAAATGATGATCTTTTTTTCCTGATATTGGAAATTAGCTCTCTTTTTTGCTTTGGCCTCTCTCATATCGTTTTCATTACTCTTCTCAGCTGTCCATGATATTTTCAACATACATATATACAAGGCAAAAATGTGAATTTTCTGACATAATTATATTTGTATTAGTGATATTTTAGTACATTGATGCCAAGAAGTGTAAACATAATGATTTACAAATGTGACACTTTTTGTGCGGAATATATACATATATATATATTGTAACCATTGTTTTACCTTATTAACATTTAGGTACACCTTCGTAACATCAACTTGTATGTAAAAAAAAAATTAAAGTAGCCCTGTCACGCCAAGTGGCGTATAGGGAATATGGTGTTAGTGACCATACATTTTACAGACCTTCGGCACATGATTTTTGGGGTAATGTGGTCGGTATTACGCCCGTGCCGCTTCACTTTCCCAGAAAAAAATCCGGTACCCATTAAAGGCTGGGTGGACCCGGAAGCCGTCGGTTGGGATCGAACCCTACCCCTTGTCCTTTGTAGTCCAGTTCACTAACCACTGAGCTATCGCGGCTCCCCACCTTGTATGTACCAACAATTATTTATATGTCGGTTATATTTCTGAAATAAGTAAGACAGCTAAAGTATTAGAGATAAACGGCTGTTAGATTGACTTGTAGGACAAGACAGCTAAAGTATTAGAGATAAACGGCTGTTAGATTGACTTGTAGGACAAGAAAACTAAAGTATTAGAGATAAACGGCTGTTAAATTGACTTGTAGGACAAGACAGCTAAAGTATTAGATATAAACGGCTGTTAAATTGACTTGTAGGACAAGACAGCTAAAGTATTAGAGGTAAACAGCTGTGGGATTCACTTGTAGGACAAGACAACTAAAGTATTAGAGATAAACGGCTGTGAGATTGATTTGTAAGAAAAGACAACTAAAGTTTCGGAGATAAATGGCTGTGAAATTGACTTGTAGGACAAGACAACTAAAATACCGGAGATAATTGGCTGTGAGATTGACTTGTAGGATAAGACAACTAAAATACCGGAGATAAACTACTGTGAGATTGACTTCTAACACAAGACAACTAAAGTACCGGAGATAAACGCCTGTGAGATTGACTTGTAACACAAGACAACTAAAGTACCGGAGATAAACGCCTGTGAGATTGACTTGTAACACACAACAATAACGCGTGTTCGCCGAAAACTTGCTACTAGTGAGAATGAATTGACGGGGGCGAAAACGTAGAGATAAAGAGAAAGAGAGAGAGTTAGAGAGAGAGAGAGAGAGAGAGAAAGAGAGAGAGAGAGAGAGAGAGAGAGAGAGGAGGTGGAAGAGATGAAGAAATTTAACGAAGGAAACGAGTTGGAAAAAAAAATACAGAAGAGCAACTGAAAAGGTTCACACATTTCTGATCACATCATGTACAGGTTAAGGCTTGTAAGACCACCCTATTGATGCTCCACACATCACATCGATTTGTGACCGCTTATTTGGCTGAGAACAAGGTTTGTTCCTCCTTTTTCATTCTTCTGCTTCTTCTTCTTTCTCGTTCGACAGACTCTTCTTTTCATCACCCGCCTTTTAAAAGAATATTCATCATCATCGTCATCAGCATCATCAAGTACCGGGCCTGCTGGCGTAGGTGATCATGTCTCTCCACAACTTTCGATCTCGACAGTTAGTTATCATTTCTGTTGTTGACCTTCTGCCAAGCCATTCTCTTAAGCTGTCTGGTATCTTTTCTCTTTGCTTCCCTCTACCTCTTCGTCCCTCAATTTTCCCAGTTGTTACAATATACTCCAGCTGTTCTCTTCTCATTACATGGCTGAAAAATGATGATTGTTTCTTCCTAATTTTGGAAATTAGCTCTCTTTTTGCTTTGGCCTCTTTCAGAACGTTTTCATTACTCTTCTTAGCTGTCCATGGTATTCTCAACATTCTCCTGTAAAACCACATTTGTACAGCCTCCTGTGATTTTCTTGTCTGTTGTCCTTTTCTCCATGATTCACATATGTTAAGACTGGCTCTACATAACTATTAAGAACTCTTTTTCTTCTTTCTATTGTCAAAAATGGATTGCACAGTATCTTCCTCATTTTGTCGAACGTTGCTTTTACCTGAGGTGTTCTGCATCTCATCTCTGTTGTACATCTACCATGTGAGGTTACAAAAAGAACATTAAATTATCATAAAAGAGGTCTGTTGATGTTTATAACAGGCTGCGACATTTAGCGCCTTTCTGTCGTACACATCCGAATTCAGCAATGATATTTGAAATTACGGAACAGTTTGCCCTCTTCGATTTCTACCCGTTTAGCCAGACTGGTTAGTTTGTTTTCAGACGACAACGGGAGGTATAATGAGGTCTTAATCAGTTCGGGTTCACTAGCTCGATATTGACGTAATGAGTCATCTATGAGTCACGCGTTTGCAAACAAAGTGCCGCTGGTCGTCTTCGACAAATCTGAATCTAACTTGTCATGCCCATCTAAACTTTTCATGCCCATCTAAACTTGTCATGCCCATTTAAACTTGTCATGCCCATCTAAACTTGCCACGCCCATCTAAACTTGTAACACCCATCTAAACTTGTAACACCCATCTAAACTTGCAATGCCCATCTAAACTTGTCACACCTATCTAAACTTACCACACCCATCTAAACATGCCACACCCATCTAAACTTGCCTCACCCATCTAAACTTGCCATGTCCATCTAAACTTGCCACGCCCATCTAAACTTGCCATACCCATCTAAACTTACCACACCCATCTTACCTTGCCACACCCATCTAAACTTGTCACACCCATCTAAACTTGCCACTCCCATCTAAACTTTAAATGCCCATCTAAACTTGCCACACCCATCTAAACTTGCAATGCCCATCTAAACTTGCCACACCCATCTAAACTTGCCACACCCAAATAAATATGCCACACCCATCTAAACTTGCCTCACCTATCTAAACTTGCCATGCCCAACTAAACTTGCCACGCCCATCTAAACTTGCGACGCCCATCTAAACCTGTCACGCCCATCTAAACTTGCCATGCCCATCTAAACTTGTCATGCCCATCTAAACTTGTCACAACCATCTAAACTTGCCAAACCCATCTAAACTTGCCACACCCATCTAAACTTGCCACGCCCACCTTAAAACTTGTGACACCCATCTAAACTTGCCAAACCCATCTAATTTTGCCACACCCATCTAAATTTGTCACACCCATCTAAACTTGCCACACCAATCTAAACTTGCCACACACATCTAAACTTGTCACGCCCATCTAAACATGCGACGCCCATCTAAACCTGTCATGCCCATTTAAACTTGCCATGCCCATCTAAACTTGTCATGCCCATCTAAACTTGTCACACCCATCTAAACTTGCCAAACCCATCTAAACTTGCCACACCCATCTAAACTTGCTACGCCCACCTTAAAACTGGCCACACCCATCTAAACATGCCACACCCATCTAAACTTGACTCACCCATCTAAACTTGCCATGCCCATCTAAACTTGTCATGCCCATCTAAACTTGTCATGCCCATCTAACCTTGTCATGCCCATCTAAACTTTCCATGCCCATCTAAACTTGTCATGCCCATTTAAACTTGCCACACCCATCTAACCTTGTCATGCCCATCTAAACTTGTCATGCCCATCTAAACTTGTCATGGCCATCTAAATTTGTCACATCCATCTAAACTTGCCACACCCATCTAAACTTGTCATGCCCATCTAAATTTTCCATGCCCATCTAAACTTGTCATGCCCATTTAAACTTACCACACCCATCTAACCTTGTCATGCCCATCTAAACTTGTCATGCCCATCTAAAGTTGTCATGGCCATCTAAATTTGTCACATCCATCTAAACTTGCCACACCCATCTAAACTTGCCACACCCATCTAAACTTGTCATGCCCATCTAAACTTGCCACACCCATCTAAACTTGTCATGCCCATCTAAACTTGTCATGCCCATCTAATTTTGCCACGCCCATCTAAACTTACCATGCCCATCTAATTTTCCAGACCATTCTAACCTTGTCATGCCCATCTAAACTTTCCATGCCCATCTAAACTTGTCATGCCCATTTAAACTTGCCACACCCATCTAACCTTGTCATGCCCATCTAAACTTGTCCTGCCCATCTAAACTTGTCATGGCCATCAAAACTTGCCACACCCATCTAAACTTGCCACACCCATCTAAACTTGCCACACCCATCTAAACTTGTCATGGCCATCTAAATTTGTCACACCCAGCTAAACTTGCCACACCCATCTAAACTTGCCACACCCATCTAAACTTGCCATACCCATTTAAACTTGCCACACCCATCTAAACTTGTCATGCCCATTTAAACTTGCCACACCCATCTAAACTTGTCATGCCCATCTAACTTGTCACACCATTCTAACTTTGCCATGCCCATCTAAACTTGTCATGCCCATCTAAACTTGTCATACCCATCTGAACTTGCCACACTCATCTCAACTTATCATGCCCATCTAAACTTATCATGCCCATCTAAACTTGTCATTCCCACCCAAACGTGCCTTGCCCATTTGCTAGATTGTCGTCATTTAGGTTCGTTTACATACAAGAATGAATAGCCTCAGTGGCTGAATGGTTAGATCACTTGATTCTTGATGTGAAGATTCCGGATTGGAATCCTAGAAGAGCCGGATTTTGTTGATCAGATCGACAAGGCTCAGTGGTTCACCCAAGCTATAAAAATGAGTACCTGAAATTTTTCTTGGAAGTAAATTCGGCCTGGCATGATATCGACCACACCACCTAAAAATGCGCCGCGGCCATTAAATAATATTGTCAATAACGCTATATTTTCCATATATTCCTGGCAGGTGTGATGGGAACCTTTACTTTTACGTAAAAGAGTTATTTTTTGTTAACTTTCAGAGTTAAATACAGGGATGTTGCTAGTGTCGAGGAATAGTTCGGCCGCAACGTCGGCCTCACAATAATGATAACCTTCAAAAGCAAGCTTGTCCTCAACCAATGAGCTCCTGGAACAATCAACATACACATAGGCGTCATATGATTTTCTAAACGCAACTAAGCACATTTAGACATATAAGAAGAAGAAATGAAAGCAAAAAGAAATACTATTATTTTTAATTTTTTAATTTTCATTCATTTCTCCTTTACAATCAGCTTTACAGAAGCTTTGCATTTGTATGTGTTTCTTTGCTTTGACCCCTTACTTGAGCATATAAGAACAAACATTCAAATGTAGTCAACTAAATTTGCTATAAGGTTGGCGTACATGATTTAATACTAACTTGTGAACTATGTTCTTGTATCCAAAACTGGATGTTTGACATCAGTAATCGATGTTTCTGGTGTATATCGTTTTGATGATCAAAGCAACGCCCTCCGCTGAGTCAGTGCTGTCCAACAAGTTTATGTACTGAGGCTGAACAATTGATTTTCATTTTATTTGTTGTTGTATGTTTGATTGGTATCTCTAGCGAAAATCCGAGGGACTGAATTTTGTGTGAACATCACTGTTTTCCACACCAGTAGCCGATTATCGGACTTGAGAGGGGCTCACATGTTATTGCCGTCGAGAGTTTTAACGCAGAGGGGCTCACATGTTATTGCCATCGAGAGTTTTAACGCAGAGGGGCTCTTATGTTATTGCCGTCTAGAGTTTTAACGCAGAGGGGCTCTCATGTTATTGCCGTCGAGAGCTTTAACGCAGAGGGGCTCACATGTTATTGCCGTCGAGAGTTTTAACGCAGAGGGGCTCACATGTTATTGCCGTCGAGAGTTTTAACGCAGAGGGGCTCACATGTTATTGCCGTCGAGAGTTTTAACGCAGAGGGGCTCTCATGTTATTGCCGTCGAGAGTTTTCACGCAGAGATGCTCTCATGTTATTGCCGTCGAGAGTTTTAACACAGAGGGGCTCTCATGTTAATGCCGTCGAGAGTTTTAACACAGAGGGGCTCTCATGTTATTGCCGTCGACAGTTTCAACACAGAGGGGCTCTCATGTTTTTGCCGTCGACAGTTTTAACACAGAGGGGCTCTCATGTTTTTGCCGTCGACAGTTTTAACACAGAGGGGCTCTCATGTTATTGCCGTCGAGCGTTTTAACACAGAGGGGCTCTCATGTTATTGCCGTCGAGCGTTTTAACACAGAGGGGCTCTCATGTTATTGCCGTCGAGAATTTTAACACAGAGGGGCTCTCATGTTATTGCCGTCGAGAATTTTAACGCAGTGGGGCTCTCATGTTATTGCCGTCGAGAGTTTTAACGCAGTGGGGCTCTCATGCTAATGCCGTCGAGCGTTTTAACGCAGTCGGGCTCTCATGTTATTGCCGTCGAGAATTTTAACACAGAGGGGCTCTCATGTTATTTCTGTCGAGCGTTTTAACACAGAGGGGCTCTCATGTTATTGTCGTCGTGAGCTTTAACGCAGAGGGGCTCTCGTGTTATTGCCGTCGTGAGCTTTAACACAGAGGGGCTCTCGTGTTATTGCCGTCGACAGTTTTAACGTTTTTGTTGCTGTTGTGTGTGTGTGGGTAACATTTTGTCCTATTTAATTTGTTCTCGCAGCAGCCGTTTTTGGCCTTCTCTTCTCGATTTCCAACCGCCCAGTGTTCTTTAATCTGCGCAGAATGCATGCTGGGCCTCATGTTTTTCGCCGTTTTCCGAAAGGGCTAGACAACGGACTTTACTACACAGAGAGTGGTAGACATCGGATCTCACTACCCAGAGAGGGCAAGACATCGGATCTCATTACCCAGAAAGGACTAGTCAGCGGATCTCACTACCCAGAGAGGGCTAGTGGTCGGTTCTCACTACCCAATGAGGGCTAGTCATCGGATCTCACTACACATAGAGGGCTAGTCATCGGATCTCACTACTCAGAGAGGGCTAGTGGTCGGTTCTCACTACCCAATGAGGGCTAGTCATCGGATCTCACTACACATAGAGGGCTAGTCATCGGATCTCACTACTCAGAGAGGTCAAGGCATCGGATCTCATTACCCAAAGAGGGCTAGCCATCGGATCTCACTACACAGAGACGGCTAGACATCGGATCTTATTCACTACCCAGAGAGGGCTAGACACCGGATCTTACTACCCAGAGAGGACAAGACATCGGATCTCACTACCCAGAGAGGACAAGACATCGGATCTTACTACCCAGAGAGGACAAGACATCGGATCTCACTACCCAGAGAGGACAAGACATCGGATCTTACTACCCAGAGAGGACAAGACATCGGATCTTACTACTCAGAGTTCAGGGGAGGGTAAAGCCACAGATTCGATTAAACAAAAAATTTCAATCAAACCCAGGACTTTTTTGTTCATAGGGTGATGGTTTTCCTCTAGACCAGAAAGCCACCAACATTTAATGTTACCTATGGTGTAGTCAAATGATATGTTAAAGGATGGCGTAGAAATATTTTATTCTAAATAGCAATGAGTTCGATACTGGCATGGACGCCAACGAGATTCTAGCAGACCTATAATCGCTTCATTTGATTATTTTTAAAAACTTTATATTGACCCTACTGCGATAGGAGCTGGTGATATAGAAGACCTAGTAATGAGCTGTCCATTAGGGTGAACAAGATCCATTTTCCCAAACAGAAGCCGAGAAGTGCAAGAAAACCATAGCAACCTGCCACATGGAGTCCAGGAAGGAATTTGTTCCGAAAAAGGTCTGTAGCATTAATGAAGAAGAAGATGAAAAAAAAAGAAGTGGAGAAGAAGGAGAAGGAAAACGAGATAAAAAAAGAAAAATATTTATCTTAAGTATTCTTGTTTTGCGTTAGGTTATTAATATGAGAAAGGCAGAAAGAAAGAAAGAAAGAAAGAAAGGCAGAAAGAAAGACAGAAAGAAAGAAAGAAAGAAAGAAAGAAAGAAAGGCAGAAAGAAAGACAGGAAGAAAGAAAGAAAGAAAGAAATGGGAAGTCTGAATAAAATCATAAATTGTGTTCATTGTTTAATCGATCAACGAACTCTCTAGAAGCATCGTCATCTAGTTTGCACATGTCTGCGTGTGTAATGTTCAGTGAGAAAGAGCTGACCAAGACACTATTCAAATACCATGCACCGATCAAGGATATCGGTTACTAGGCCTGGCTACAAGAACAATATCAAAGAGGGACGATAAACCTGGCCACATTAATACATTGTGACGATATTGGGTGTGTCGATTTCATTGATTGATTGATTGATTGATTGATTGATTCATTGATTGATAGATTGATAGATTGATAGATTCATTGATTGATTGATGGATTGATTGATTGATTGATAGATAGATTGATTGATAGATTTATTGATTGATTGATGGATTGATTGATTGATAGATTGATTGATTGATAGATTGATAGATTCATTGATTGATTGATGGATTGATAGATTGATAAATTGATTGATTGATTGAATGAATGAATGAATGAATTGATTGATAGATAGATTGATTAATTGATAGATAGATTGATAGATTGATAGATTGATAGATTGATTGATTGATTGATTTATTATCATTTAGGTCGAATACGGCGCACAGGACAGAAGTCATAATTGTCCATGTTTGACGGTCAGCCGACACCCGTTTTAGTTGTTGGTTGTTTCTGAGACCCATAGCTGCGCTCTCTTTGATGATGGTCTACGCTTGGTTTCTTTCTGTCTTCCTCGTTTTCGCTTACCTTGTGGTCTCCATTTAAGGACCTGGTGAGGTGGCCATCTAGCGTCCATTCTGAGAACGTGCCCAAAGTATTTCAAGCATCGCTTTCTAATTGAATACATAATGTATACATATAGATCTGTAATTAGTTTGAAACATGTCGATTGAAAAGTCGTAAATACTGAAGTTTAATTCTAAATACCGACACATCGGAATAAACAATAATTTTTAGAATGAACGAAGACGAATTTGTCAGTTGATTGACAAACTTATAGTACACTAACGATACATCTATTAGTTTCATTCTGAAATATTGACATTCAGATTATTCGTATTTCGCAGTCTTCTAAATTTGCATTGTTTCGTGACGATCTTTGTTGGTGAAGATTTTAGTTAGATCAGAACCACAGATATGGCAGAACTGTGTCACTAAACATGTTGCAGGCTTTGTCCTGCGTGAGCATTGACACTTAGGAATATATTCAACACACCTGTTATTTTAGAAGTACTCAATGCCCTCATATAAAATTCGGAGCTTGGTGGTTAAGTGGTTAGTGTGCCCGCCTTCCCTATCAGAAAAGTCCGGGTTTAATTCCAAGAAGTTGCGGCTTTTTTGTTCTATTGGGCCGTCAAGAGTTCTTTAAAATTGGCACATATACTTTTCTGGAATGTAAAGGCGGCCTGGCCGCCTAATTGATACCGACCACAATCACCCAAAAATGTGCCGTGGTCATAGAAAAATATGGCAACTAACACCATATTTCCAAAATGCCAAGCAAAGCAGGGAAGGCAATTTTTACCTTTTTAAAATATAAAATACGCAGAAAGTATTTGCTGAAAGGTAACATGTCAGTAGCTGACATTTGATTTCAGTTTCAGATTTGGAATGTTAAAGAAATGTAGCAGGGAAATTACACAAATAAAAAAACGGATATGACGAATAGATGAAGGAGGCGCACGAAAAGAGGTAATAGAGGAGAAGGGTGTGTATGACATAGCAACGGCTGGAAGTGGCCAGTGACTCATTGAGGATCAGTGCACTGGACTTGGTCAAGATCCCACACTATAACCCTCACAGTGGGTCCGGGAAAAAATACAAAGGTCTGGGCCAGCAAGTAGGGAGCAAAGAAAATGGGAAACCTCATACTCAAGAAATGTGGTCACGATGTCGGATGTGTTGGGACTAACTGTACTAATATTGTAGCTTGTTGTAAATAACAAAACAAAACAAACCACACCCACTTCGAAGGTCGAACAACGAATAGGAGGAAACTAAGTGCGATCACAGAAGCTGAAGAAGAAAAAGAAGGAGGAAGAAGATTAAGGGAGTATGAAGAATGGATAAAAGTGTAACAATTGCGTCAGAATAGAGAAGGAGAACATGTAGAAAGGGCAGGAGAAATATTTTATTATTTTTTAATTTCAATTTCAAAATGACATAAATTTAAAAGAAAAGAGAATAAAGTACATACAAAAACCCTAAAAGAGATAATAAAATATATTTTCAAAAGGGGAAAAAAATGGAAGAATCTGACTAAAAAATTCAACGTTCAAGTCAACAAGTAAATTGTCTTCGTTAAATCAATCATGACAACCTTTGCATCTTGCAGTTCAATGAATCCGTCCTTAACGTGCATCGGTTCGGGACTACTTCTCTGGTTTTTTAGGTTTTTTTTAAATTTTATTTTAACCTCCTGCAAAGAAGCAGTTGTTTTTAGTCAGAGTAAGTAGTATGTGTGGCTGTGAACCTGTTCTAAAAGTGCACGCACATGCACCGAAAGACAATAGATTTGGCACCGATACTGCACGAAGCATGCACCCCAAAAAAAAAAAAAAAATTTTTTTTTGAATTCGCTATTTTTTCGAAATTGATAATTTTTTGGGGGGAAATTTTTTTTTGGTTCGTCAGTTTGTCGAAACGGTCTACTGTGTCTGAGAGATTAACTCAGGTAAATTCAAAAGATCGTGTGCTAAGCGGCTTATCGTGCGTGTCCGGTGATCCCCTCTCGCGGTGTGGCGTGACGGTGATCGGCGCGTCGCTCGTGGTGTGCGTGAAAGAGTATTTTAAAAGAGTATATTTGTGAAAGTAAAAATTCAGAATTATTTTAAAAAATATGTATTTGTGAAAGTAAAAATCTCAGAATTATTAAAAATAAAAAAAAATTTAAAAAAAGTCTCCCACCAGGATTCGAACACGGGGTCTACTACGTGACAGGAGGCGACATGTAAAAAAATGCTGACAAGCAATGACGTTGAAGGCTAGGTTGTGATTGTTGAATGTCGACTTCCGGTTTTGGTGGCGTACTCACGCATCGTGGTGTGCGTGAAAGAGTATTTTAAAAGAGTATATTTGTGAAAGTAAAAATTCAGAATTATTTAAAAAGTATGTATTTGTGAAAGTAAAAAACTCAGAATTATTAAAAATAAAAAAAAATAAAAAATAAAAAAATAGTCTCCCATCAGGATTCAAACACGGGACTGCGTGACAGGCCAGGCACTTACCACACGGTCCACTTCGTCACTTTGTCGAACGGTCTACTGTGTCTGACAGGTAAATTCAAAAGATCGGCCGTCAAACAGTCCGGCTCAGGATATTTCAGTTAACCAACTCAGGTAAAACCCCGATTGAAAAGAAAACGGACTTATGTTAAAAATAATAAAATATAAGGATGAAAAATCAATATTTTTAAAAACTTAAAATGAAGGGAAATTTAAAATATAGGCGATCGCGTAACTGATTGGGTCGCGGATCTCGCACTACATTTTTTTTAGTGATCATGTGCCACCCTCAACAACACCATCAACCATTCATGGCCTATCATCATCATCATGTGGTCGTGTGTGTTATCGCTACCAACATCATCATGTGTCGTGTAGTAAGGTGTGCTAATATTAAATAGTGACGCTCGCTCTTTCTCATTCAATGTAAAGCAAAACAAAATTCTATATTTCACAACTTTATTAATACATCATATATATTACTGTCCGGTTGCTGATAATTTTAACCGTCTGGGTTTCCTACACAACAGCCCTCCATTTTGACAAAACCTTGATCAAAGCTGGAATAGGTAATCGGTGACTGCTGAAACATCCTGGGCATCCATACTGGCTGCCGGATCTGTCGTCTGATTAACAAGAGTGAGGTCCCCTTGGTTAACAAAAAGGGGCGTGTAGTTGATCTGGTTAACAACAGGCGGCGTATAGTTGAGGTTAGCATAAGCGTTTTCGAGACAGCCTTAACGCCATCTTTAGACAATGGAACTACCCCCTCTGCCTTCATGTCCTATCATCATCATGTGCCACCCTCAACAACATCATCAACCCTTCATGGCCTATCATCATCATCATGTGCCACCCTCAACACCATCATCAATCCTTCATGTCCTATAATCATCATGTGCCACCCTCAACAACATCATCAACCATTCATGGTCTATCATCATCATCATGTGCCACCCTCAACACCATCATCATCCCATCATGTCCTATCATCATCATGTGCCACCCTCAACACCATCATCATCCCATCATGTCCTATCATCATCATGTGCCACCCTCAACACCATCAGCATCCCTTCATGTCCTATCATCAGCATCATGTGCCACCCTCAACACCATCATCAACCCTTCATGTCCTATCATCATCATCATGTGCCACACTCAACAACAGCATCATCCCTTCATGGCCTATCATCATCATCATGTGCCACCCTCAACGCCATCATCAACCCTTCATGTCCTATCATCATCATCATGTGCCACCCTCAACACCATCATCATCCCTTCATGTCCTATCATCATCATCATCACCAAGACACACAAAGTGACACATCATCATCATCATGTGCCACCCTCAACACCATCATCACTTCATGTTCTATCATCATCATCCCTTTATGTCCTATCATCATCAAGCCACACAAAGTATCAAACCGATTATTAGTGACACATCATCATGTGCCACCCTCAACACCATCATCATCCCTTCAGGTCCTATCCTCAAGCCACACAAAGTATCAACCAGCGAAATTCTCTCTCTCTCTCTCTCTCTCTCTGTCTCTCTCACATTCATGGTAAACCAAAATAAAATAGGCTCATACTCAAAAAGTAGACCTCAAAACCATAAAAATCTACTCACATAGTCATACTAGTTAGACACAACGAGCTGGAAGTTATATTCAAGGTCCAAAATGTTGGACCAAATCACTAAGATTTTACCACCATAACACACAAATTTAGGCTCATATTCAAAAAGTCGATCTTAAAACTCTACAAATCTACTCCAATACTCATACTAGTTAGACACAACGAACCGATCGTTATTTCTAAAGCCAAAAAAAGTTTAGCCAAATCGCAAATATTTTACCCACAGAACACAAAAATGTAGGCTCATATTTAAAAAGTCGACCTAAAAATCCCAAAAGCTACTCACATAGTCGTAATAGTTAGACACAGCTAGTAGAAAGTTATATTCTAGGTCCAAAAAGTTTGGCCAAATCACTAACAATTTACCCACAGAACAAAATAAATATAGACTCATATTCAAAAAGTCGACCTCAAAACCATAAAAATCTACTCCCATACTCATACTAGTTAGACACAACGAACCGATCGTTATTTCTAAAGCCAAAAAAGTTTGGCCAATTCGCAAATATTTTACCACCATAACACACAAATTTAGGCTCATATTAAAAAAGTCGACATCAAAACCATAAAAATCTACTCACATAGTCATACTAGTTAGACACAACGAGCAGGAAGTTATATTCAAGGTCCAAAATGTTGGACCAAATCACTAAGATTTTACCACCATAACACACCCACGACCTCTCGAACCACGCACTTAACAAACTACAAACTTAATAAACCACAAACTCACGAACAACGAACTTAACAAACCACGAACTCGCGAACCACGAACTCACGAACCACATACTTAACAAACCACGAACTCGCAAACAACGAACCACGACCATACGAACCATGGACTTAACGAACCATCAGCTCGCAAACAACGAACCACGACCATACGAACCATGGACTTAACGAACCATCAGCTCGCAAACAACGAACCACAACCCCACGAATCACAACTCCACGAACCACGAACTCGCAAACAACGAACCACGAACTCACGAAACACATACTTAACAAACCATGAACTCGCGAACCACGAACTCACGAACCACATACTTAACAAACCACGAACTCGCAAACCACGAACTCGCAAACAACGAACCACGACTCCACAAACCATGGACTTAACGAACCATCAACTCACGAACCACGACCCCACGAACCACGACCCCACGAACCATGGACTTAACGAACCATCAACTCACGAACCACGACCCCACGAACCATGGACTTAACAAAGGCAGCGTCGAGGAGAGATATAATTTGCGGTCTCTTGCTCTTCTGTTCGCCTCTGCTGCTGGTATGTTTCCCACAATGCACCAATAGACATCCACATACCAAAAATTTACTTTGATAATCACTTTTATGATTGATACGCCCCTTACGAAGGCTGATTGTTACGCCCCTTACGAAGCCGCATTGTGCCAAACTGGTTCGCGTGTCAAACTTGTGCATGTTTTTGCACGTTGCAAATCTGGTGCGGTTTTGGTGCAAATTTTAGATGAATGTGGGAGTAGATTTTTATGGTTTTGAGGTCGACTTTTTGAGTATGTGCCTACATTTTTGTGATCTCAGACATGAAATGTGTTAGACGAATGACAGGAAACAGTCTGAGAGATAAGCTCAGAAATGAAGAACTGAGAAGAAAGCTAGGAATAGCCCCCATCATAGAAGATATAAGGAAACAACAGATAAAATAGTTTGGCTAGGTGACAGGGCAGACAGATCAAAAACACAACGAGCCTTCAGCAAAATGTTGTGAGAACACCAGACCCAACTGTCGACTACGAAAAAGGATGGGTCGATGTACAATTAGAAACGCTAGGAAACATACCAGCAGCAGAGGCGAACAGAAGAGCAAGAGACCGCAAATTATATCTCTCCTCGACGCTGCCTTTGTTAAGTCCATGGTTCGTGGGGTCGTGGTTCGTGGTTCGTGAGTTGATGATTCGTTAAGTCCATGGTTCGTGGGGTCGTGGTTCGTGGGGTCGTGGTTCGTGGGGTCGTGGTTCGTGAGTTGATGGTTCGTTAAGTCCATGGTTCGTGGGGTTGTGGTTCGTGGGGTCGTGGTTCGTTGTTCGTGAGTTGATGGTTCGTTAAGTCCATGGTTCGTGGGGTCGTGGTTCGTGGTTCGTGAGTTGATGGTTCGTTAAGTCCATGGTTCGTGGGGTCGTGGTTCGTTGTTTGCGAGTTCGTGGTTTGCGAGTTCGTGGTTTGTTAAGTATGTGGTTCGTGAGTTCGTGGTTCGCGAGTTCGTGGTTTGTTAAGTATGTGTTTCGTGAGTTCGTGGTTCGTTGTTTGCGAGTTCGTGGTTCGTGGAGTTGTGATTCGTGGGGTTGTGGTTCGTTGTTTGCGAGCTGATGGTTCGTTAAGTCCATGGTTCGTATGGTCGTGGTTCGTTGTTTGCGAGCTGATGGTTTGTTAAGTCCATGGTTCGTATGGTCGTGGTTCGTTGTTTGCGAGTTCGTGGTTTGTTAAGTATGTGGTTCGTGAGTTCGTGGTTCGCGAGTTCGTGGTTTGTTAAGTTCGTTGTTCGTGAGTTTGTGGTTGATTAAGTTTGTAGTTTGTTAAGTGCGTGGTTCGAGAGGTCGAGGGTGTGTTATGGTGGTAAAATCTTAGTGATTTGGTCCAACATTTTGGACCTTGAATATAACTTCCTGCTCGTTGTGTCTAACTAGTATGACTATGTGAGTAGATTTTTATGGTTTTGATGTCGACTTTTTTAATATGAGCTTAAATTTGTGTGTTATGGTGGTAAAATATTTGCGAATTGGCCAAACTTTTTTGGCTTTAGAAATAACGATCGGCTCGTTGTGTTTAACTAGTATGAGTATGGGAGTAGATTTTTATGGTTTTGAGGTCGACTTTTTGTATATGAGTCTATATTTATTTTGTTCTGTGGGTAAATTGTTAGTGATTTGGCCAAACTTTTTGGACCTAGAATATAACTTTCTACTAGCTGTGTCTAACTATTACGACTATGTGAGTAGCTTTTGGGATTTTTAGGTCGACTTTTTAATATGAGCCTACATTTTTGTGTTCTGTGGGTAAAATATTTGCGATTTGGCTAAACTTTTTTTGGCTTTAGAAATAACGATCGGTTCGTTGTGTCTAACTAGTATGAGTATTGGAGTAGATTTGTAGAGTTTTAAGATCGACTTTTTGAATATGAGCCTAAATTTGTGTGTTATGGTGGTAAAATCTTAGTGATTTGGTCCAACATTTTGGACCTTGAATATAACTTCCTGCTCGTTGTGTCTAACTAGTATGACTATGTGAGTAGATTTTTATGGTTTTGAGGTCTACTTTTTGAGTATGAGCCTATTTTATTTTGGTTTACCATGAATGTGAGAGAGACAGAGAGAGAGAGAGAGAGAGAGAGAATTTCGCTGGTTGATACTTTGTGTGGCTTGATGATAGGACCTGAAGGGATGATGATGGTGTTGAGGGTGGCACATGATGATGTGTCACTAATAATTGGTTTGATACTTTGTGTGGCTTGATAATGATAGGACATGAAGGGATGATGATGATAGGACATGAAGGGATGATGATGGTGTTGAGGGTGGCACATGATGATGATGTGTCACTTTGTGTGTCTTGGTGATGATGATGATGATGATAGGACATGAAGGGATGATGATGGTGTTGAGGGTGGCACATGATGATGATAGGCCATGAAGGGATGATGCTGTTGTTGAGGGTGGCACATGATGATGATGATAGGACATGAAGGGTTGATGATGGTGTTGAGGGTGGCACATGATGATGATGATAGGCCATGAAGGGATGATGCTGTTGTTGAGGGTGGCACATGATGATGATGATAGGACATGAAGGGTTGATGATGGTGTTGAGGGTGGCACATGATGCTGATGATAGGACATGAAGGGATGCTGATGGTGTTGAGGGTGGCACATGATGATGATGATAGACCATGAATGGTTGATGATGTTGTTGAGGGTGGCACATGATGATGATAGGACATGAAGGATTGATGATGGTGTTGAGGGTGGCACATGATGATGATGATAGGCCATGAAGGGTTGATGATGTTGTTGAGGGTGGCACATGATGATGATAGGACATGAAGGCAGAGGGGGTAGTTCCATTGTCTAAAGATGGCGTTAAGGCAGTCTCGAAAACGCTTATGCTAACCTCAACTACACGCCGCCTGTTGTTAACCAGATCAACTACACGCCCCTTTTTGTTAACCAAACTCACTCTTGTTAATCAGACGACAGATCCGGCAGCCAGTATGGATGCCCAGGATGTTTCAGCAGAGTCACCGATTACCTATTCCAGCTTTGATCAAGGTTTTGTCAAAATGGAGGGCGGTTGTGTAGGAAACCCAGACGGTTAAAATTATCAGCAACCGGACAGTAATATATATGATGTATTAATAAAGTTGTGAAATATAGAATTTTGTTTTGCTTTACATTGAATGAGAAAGAGCGAGCGTCACTATTTAATATTAGCACACCTTACTACACGACACATGATGATGTTGGTAGCGATAACACACACGACCACATGATGATGATGATAGGCCATGAATGGTTGATGGTGTTGTTGAGGGTGGCACATGATCACTAAAAAAAATGTAGTGCGAGATCCGCGACCCAATCAGTTACGCGATCGCCTATATTTTAAATTTCCCTTCATTTTAAGTTTTTAAAAAATATTGATTTTTCATCCTTATATTTTATTATTTTTAACATAAGTCCGTTTTCTTTTCAATCGGGGTTTTACCTGAGTTGGTTAACTGAAATATCCTGAGCCGGACTGTTTGACGGCCGATCTTTTGAATTTACCTGTCAGACACAGTAGACCGTTCGACAAAGTGACAAAGTGGACCGTGTGGTAAGTGCCTGGCCTGTCACGCAGTCCCGTGTTCGAATCCTGATGGGATCCTGACTATTTTTTTATTTTTTATTTTTTTTTATTTTTAATAATTCTGAGTTTTTTACTTTCACAAATACATATTTTTTTTTAATAATTCTGAATTTTTACTTTCACAAATATACTCTTTTAAAATACTCTTTCACGCACACCACGATGCGTGAGTACGCCACCAAAACCGGAAGTCGACATTCAACAATCACAACCTAGCCTTCAACGTCATTGCTTGTCAGCATTTTTTTACATGTCGCCTCCTGTCACGTAGTAGACCCCGTGTTCGAATCCTGGTGAGAGACTTTTTTTAAAATTTTTTTTTTATTTTTAATAATTCTGAGTTTTTTACTTTCAAAAATACATATTTTTTAAAATAATTCTGAATTTTTACTTTCACAAATATACTCTTTTAAAATACTCTTTCACGCACACCACGAGCGACGCGCCGATCACCGTCACGCCACACCGCGAGAGGGGATCACCGGACACGCACGATAAGCCGCTTAGCACACGATCTTTTGAATTTACCTGAGTTAATCTCTCAGACACAGTAGACCGTTTCGACAAACTGACGAACCAAAAAAAAAAATCCCCCCCCCCCCAAAAAAAAAAAAAATCAATTTCGAAAAAATAGCGAATTAAAAAAATTTTTTTTTTTTTTGGGTGCATGTTTCGTGCAGTATCGGTGCCAAATCTATTGTCTTTCGGTGCATGTGCGTGCACTTTTAGCACAGGTTCACAGCCACACATACTACTAGAGTAGCCTCCTCTATGAGAAGGCCTCAGAAACAGATAACTCCTCGGTAGACTTCAGAGGGTAAGAGAATAGACTTGAGGGTAAGAGAACAGTCTTGATGGTAAGAGAATAGAGTTGAGGGTAAGAGAATAGACTTGATGGTAAGAGAATAGACTTGAGGGTAAGAGAATAGACTTGAGGGTAAGAGAATAGACTCGAGGGAAAGAGAATAGACTTGAGGGTAAGAGAATAGACTTGATGGTAAGAGAATAGACTTGAGGGCAAAAGAATAGACATGAGGGTAAGAGAATTGACTTGATAGTAAGATAATAGACATGAGGGTAAGAGAATAGACTTGAGGGTAAGAGAATAGACTCGAGGGTAAGAGAATAGACTTGAGGGCAAAAGAATAGACATGAGGGTAAGAGAATAGACTTGAGGGTAAGGGAATAGTATTGAGGGTAAGAGAATAGACTTGAGGGTAAGATAATAGACAAGAGGGTAAGAGAAAAGACTTGAGGGTAAGAGAATAGACTTGAGGGTAAGAGAACGAACTTTAGGGTATGAGAATAGTAGAGGGTAAGAGAATAGACTCGAGGGTAAGAGAATAGACTTGAGGATAAGAGAATAGACTTGAGGGTAAGATAATAGACATGAGGGTAAGAGAATAGTCTTGAGGGTAAGAAAATAGACTCGAGGGTAAGAGAATAGACATGAGGGCAAAATAATAGCCTTGAGGGTAAGAGAATAGACTCGAGGGTAAGAGAATAGACTCGAGGGTAAGAGAACAGACTTGAAGGTAAGAGAATAATAGAGGGTAAGAGAAAAGACTTGAGGGTAAGAGAACAGTAGAGGGTAAGAGAATAGACTTGTGGGTAAGAGAATAGACTTGAGGTTAAGAGAAAATAGATTTGAGAGTAAGAGAATAGAATCTAGGGTAAGAGAATAGATTTGAAGGTAAGAGAATAGACTTGAGGGTAAGAGAATAGACTCGAGGGAAAGAGAACAGACTTATGGGTAAGAGAATAGAGTTGAGGGTAAGAGAATAGACTTGAGGGTAAGAGAATAGACTTGAGGGTAAGAGAACAGACTTGAGGGTAAGTGAACATACTTGAGGGTAAGAGAATAGACTTGAGGGTAAGAGAACAGACTTGAGGGTAACAGAACAGACTTGAGGGTAAAATAATAGTAGAGGGTAAGAGAATAGACTCGAGGGTAAGAGAACATACTTGAGGGTAAGAGAACATACTTGAGGGTAAGAGAATAGTAGAGGTAAGAGAATAGACTTGAGGGTAAGAGAATAGTAGAGAATAAGAGAATAGACTTGAGGGTAAAAGAACAGACTTCAAATGGTAAGAGAATAGATTTCAGAGGGTAAGAAAGTAAACTTCAGAGGGTAAAAGAATAGACTTCAGAAGGTAAAATAACAGAGGAGGACCCACATTCTATGTGACGTATAATGGTTAATAGAAAAATGAAAGAAAATGGCGCAATGTGGGTTGGACTTGAATGACTGGTATGAAAAGAAGACGATGGTAGAGATCACTAGTGATGACTTACGTGCCAGATCTCTAGTGATCACTTACGTGCCTGTAGATCTCGTGATGGCTTACGTGCCTGTAGATCTCTAGTAATGGCTTACGTGCCTGTAGATCTCTAGTGATGGCTTACGTGCCTGTAGATCTCTAGTGATGGCTTACGTGTCAGGAGATCTCTAGTGATGGCTTACGTGTCAGGAGATCTATAGTGATGACTTACGTGTCAAGAGATCTCTAGTGATGACTGACGTGCCAGGAGATCTCTAGAGATAACTTACATGCCAGGAGATCTCTAGTGATGTCTTAAGTGTCAGGAGATCTCTAGTGATGACTTACGTGCATGTAGATCTATAGTGATGGCTTACGTGCCTGTAGATCTCTAATGATGGCTTACGTGTCAGGAGATCTCTAGTGATGACTTACGTGTCAGGAGATATATTGTGATGGCTTACGTGCCAGGAGATTTCTAGTGATGGCTTACGTGTCAGGAGATCTCTAGTGATGGCTTACGTGCCAGGAGATCTCTAGTGATGGCTTACGTGTCAGGAGATATCTTGTGATGTCTTACGTGTCAGGAGATCTTTAGTGATGGCTTACGTGTCAGGAGATATCTTGTGATGGCATACGTGCCAGGAGATGTCTAGTGATGGCTTACGTGCCAGGAGATTTCTAGTGATGGCTTACGTGCCACAGGACACAAAGAGAACTAAGTTACGTATCTCTCCCAGTAAAGCAGTCTAACAAGATCAGCAAGTATTTCTAACCCGAGTTTTACATGTTTTCCTTATAGAAGTTGAAAGGTCCGCCAAGATTACCATGCTCCGGTAGCGTGGATTTTTGTTTAGTTTTCTTTCCCGACTTTTGTCTTAGTAGGGCGTGCTCTCTGGATGAAAATAAAACACTGCAAAGGCCGTTAGTTATGACGTTACCGGGTGTCTTGAGCATGTAAATAAATAAATTGGAACTTGATACGATATGCTACGCTAATTGATAACGGTGTAAAACAAATATTGGCAGAAATAATAACAGTTTTGTTACTACCAGTAATCGGTAGCGGCTGTAGCTCAGTGCTTAGTGGGCCATTAAGGAGAAGTCAGGCCCTGATTGACGGCTTCCAGGTTCATCCAGTCTTAAATGAGTACTGGATTTTTCGGAGAATTAAGAATGGCACTGACGTAATACCGTCCATATTACCTAAAAAATAATGTGCTGAAGGTCTATGAAGTAAAATATGGACACTTAACACAATGTGGTGCAAAGTTTACTCTTTTTTTTAAATGTCTTTTTCCTACTTCGAGGAATTGAGTGTTTGACTATCTAGTAAGTTGAATATCATCATCAAGTACCGTGTCTGCTGGCATAGATGATTATGTCTATCCACAACTTTCCTTCTTTTTCATACATTAAAAAAAAAACATCTAATTGTGATGTTGACTTCCTATCAAACGATTCTCTGTCTCTAAAGTCGTCTGGTATCTTTCCTCTGTGTTTTCCTTTATATCCATTTCCCTCATCCTTTTCCAGTTGTCACAATATATTCCACGTCCCCCCCCCCCCCCTTTCCACTCTCATAACGTAGTCAAAAGGGTGATAGTGGTTTCCTGCTGATTTTGACAGCAAGTCCTGAATATGGCACTATTCTTTAATTGTACCAGTTTAAACACACAGCCTGAAGTCTGTTGGAACAGCCATAAACAAAGCAACAATAATAAATCTCTGTCTACACACCCAGACATTTAAAGGTCTCGTTTTGGCTCTGAAGAGGTTTTTACTGTAAGCTTGGCGAGCTTCCCTCTTAAGAGAAGGTTACTATTGATTCTGGAGCTCAAGACACGAAGACCGCGCTCTCTATCAGGGCAAATAATCGCAACCTCTTAAGATTAACCCTTTTGTGGCGTCCTGACATGATTGAAGTGGGGAACGGGGCGGGCGCTTTTAAAACTGAGGATGGTGAAATGAGGAGGTGATAAAGAAGTTATAATTTGAGAGCTGGGGAGGGCAGAATTGATTACCATAAACACGTCTGGTAAATAAATTAATTCCACGGGTAAAGTATGCAGTAATGCCCACTTAAAAGTGGTCTATTAATACAGATCATAATTAAGTTGTATTGATAGTTACGTGTTTTATCATCATCGTCATTATTAGAATATAACCAGATAGTCTTTCCAGCCTAGCACGACGCAAATCTTGTTCTTTCAAATTTGCATGAAGAGTACTTTTTTTCCTAGTATGGAGGACATTAAAAGTGGCTTAATATACGCTGTGTCGTTGTTTACAAGCGGAAATACCTACACACGAACAACGAACCACGACCCCACGAACCACAGCCCCACGAACCATGGACTTAACGAACCATCAACTCACGAACCACGAACCACGACCCCACGAACAATGGACTTAACGAACCATCAACTCACGAACAACGAACCACGATCCCACGAACAACAACCCCACGAACCATGGACTTAACGAACCATCAACTCACGAACCACGACCCCACGAACCACGACCCCACGAACCATGGACTTAACGAACCATCAACTCACGAACCACGAACCACGACCCCACGAACCATGGACTTAACAAAGGCAGCGTCGAGGAGAGATATAATTTGCGGTCTCTTGCTCTTCTGTTCGCCTCTGCTGCTGGTATGTTTCCCACAATGCACCAATAGACATCCACATACCAAAATTTACTTTGATAATCACTTTTATGATTGATACGCCCCTTACGAAGGCTGATTGTTACGCCCCTTACGAAGCCGCATTGTGCCAAACTGGTTCGCGTGTCAAACTTGTGCATGTTTTTGCACGTTGCAAATCTGGTGCGGTTTTGGTGCAAATTTTAGATGAATGTGGGAGTAGATTTTTATGGTTTTGAGGTCGACTTTTTGAGTATGTGCCTACATTTTTGTGATCTCAGACATGAAATGTGTTAGACGAATGACAGGAAACAGTCTGAGAGATAAGCTCAGAAAAGAAGAACTGAGAAGAAAGCTAGGAATAGCCCCCATCATAGAAGATATAAGGAAACAACAGATAAAATAGTTTGGCTAGGTGACAGGGCAGACAGATCAAAAACACAACGAGCCTTCAGCAAAATGTTGTGAGAACACCAGACCCAACTGTCGACTACGAAAAAGGATGGGTCGATGTACAATTAGAAACGCTAGGAAACATACCAGCAGCAGAGGCGAACAGAAGAGCAAGAGACCGCAAATTATATCTCTCCTCGACGCTGCCTTTGTTAAGTCCATGGTTCGTGGTGGTTCGTGGTTCGTGTGGTTCGTGGGGTCGTGGTTCGTGGGGTCGTGGTTCGTGAGTTGATGGTTCGTTAAGTCCATGGTTCGTGGGGTTGTGGTTCGTGGGGTCGTGGTTCGTTGTTCGTGAGTTGATGGTTCGTTAAGTCCATGGTTCGTGGGGTCGTGGTTCGTGTTGATGGTTCGTCCATGGTTCGTGGGGTCGTGGTTCGTTGTTTGCGAGTTCGTGGTTTGCGAGTTCGTGGTTTGTTAAGTATGTGGTTCGTGAGTTCGTGGTTCGCGAGTTCGTGGTTTGTTAAGTATGTGTTTCGTGAGTTCGTGGTTCGTTGTTTGCGAGTTCGTGGTTCGTGGAGTTGTGATTCGTGGGGTTGTGGTTCGTTGTTTGCGAGCTGATGGTTCGTTAAGTCCATGGTTCGTATGGTCGTGGTTCGTTGTTTGCGAGCTGATGGTTTGTTAAGTCCATGGTTCGTATGGTCGTGGTTCGTTGTTTGCGAGTTCGTGGTTTGTTAAGTATGTGGTTCGTGAGTTCGTGGTTCGCGAGTTCGTGGTTTGTTAAGTTCGTTGTTCGTGAGTTTGTGGTTGATTAAGTTTGTAGTTTGTTAAGTGCGTGGTTCGAGAGGTCGTGGGTGTGTTATGGTGGTAAAATCTTAGTGATTTGGTCCAACATTTTGGACCTTGAATATAACTTCCTGCTCGTTGTGTCTAACTAGTATGACTATGTGAGTAGATTTTTATGGTTTTGATGTCGACTTTTTTAATATGAGCTAAATTTGTGTGTTATGGTGGTAAAATATTTGCGAATTGGCCACACTTTTTTGGCTTTAGAAATAACGATCGGTTCGTTGTGTTTAACTAGTATGAGTATGGGAGTAGATTTTTATGGTTTTGAGGTCGACTTTTTGTATATGAGTCTATATTTATTTTGTTCTGTGGGTAAATTGTTAGTGATTTGGCCAAACTTTTTGGACCTAGAATATAACTTTCTACTAGCTGTGTCTAACTATTACGACTATGTGAGTAGCTTTTGGGATTTTTAGGTCGACTTTTTTAATATGAGCCTACATTTTTGTGTTCTGTGGGTAAAATATTTGCGATTTGGCTAAACTTTTTTTGGCTTTAGAAATAACGATCGGTTCGTTGTGTCTAACTAGTATGAGTATTGGAGTAGATTTGTAGAGTTTTAAGATCGACTTTTTGAATATGAGACTAAATTTGTGTGTTATGGTGGTAAAATCTTAGTGATTTGGTCCAACATTTTGGACCTTGAATATAACTTCCTGCTCGTTGTGTCTAACTAGTATGACTATGTGAGTAGATTTTTATGGTTTTGAGGTCTACTTTTTGAGTATGAGCCTATTTTATTTTGGTTTACCATGAATGTGAGAGAGACAGAGAGAGAGAGAGAGAGAGAGAGAATTTCGCTGGTTGATACTTTGTGTGGCTTGATGATAGGACCTGAAGGGATGTTGATGGTGTTGAGGGTGGCACATGATGATGTGTCACTAATAATTGGTTTGATACTTTGTGTGGCTTGATAATGATAGGACATGAAGGGATGATGATGATAGGACATGAAGGGATGATGATGGTGTTGAGGGTGGCACATGATGATGATGTGTCACTTTGTGTGTCTTGGTGATGATGATGATGATGATAGGACATGAAGGGATGATGATGGTGTTGAGGGTGGCACATGATGATGATAGGCCATGAAGGGATGATGCTGTTGTTGAGGGTGGCACATGATGATGATGATAGGACATGAAGGGTTGATGATGGTGTGAGGGTGGCACATGATGATGATGATAGGCCATGAAGGGATGATGCTGTTGTTGAGGGTGGCACATGATGATGATGATAGGACATGAAGGGTTGATGATGGTGTTGAGGGTGGCACATGATGCTGATGATAGGACATGAAGGGGTGCTGATGGTGTTGAGGGTGGCACATGATGATGATAGGACATGATGGGATGATGATGGTGTTGAGGGTGGCACATGATGATGATGATAGACCATGATGATGGTTGATGATGTTGTTGAGGGTGGCACACATGATGATGATAGGACATGAAGGATTGATGATGGTGTTGAGGGTGGCACATGATGATGATGATAGGCCATGAAGGGTTGATGATGTTGTTGAGGGTGGCACATGATGATGATAGGACATGAAGGCAGAGGGGGTAGTTCCATTGTCTAAAGATGGCGTTAAGGCAGTCTCGAAAACGCTTATGCTAACCTCAACTACACGCCGCCTGTTGTTAACCAGATCAACTACACGCCCCTTTTTGTTAACCAAACTCACTCTTGTTAATCAGACGACAGATCCGGCAGCCAGTATGGATGCCCAGGATGTTTCAGCAGAGTCACCGATTACCTATTCCAGCTTTGATCAAGGTTTTGTCAAAATGGAGGGCGGTTGTGTAGGAAACCCAGACGGTTAAAATTATCAGCAAACGGACAGTAATATATATGATGTATTAATAAAGTTGTGAAATATAGAATTTTGTTTTGCTTTACATTGAATGAGAAAGAGCGAGCGTCACTATTTAATATTAGCACACCTTACTACACGACACATGATGATGTTGGTAGCGATAACACACACGACCACATGATGATGATGATAGGCCATGAATGGTTGATGGTGTTGTTGAGGGTGGCACATGATCACTAAAAAAAATGTAGTGCGAGATCCGCGACCCAATCAGTTACGCGATCGCCTATATTTTAAATTTCCCTTCATTTTAAGTTTTTAAAAAATATTGATTTTTCATCCTTATATTTTATTATTTTTAACATAAGTCCGTTTTCTTTTCAATCGGGGTTTTACCTGAGTTGGTTAACTGAAATATCCTGAGCCGGACTGTTTGACGGCCGATCTTTTGAATTTACCTGTCAGACACAGTAGACCGTTCGACAAAGTGACAAAGTGGACCGTGTGGTAAGTGCCTGGCCTGTCACGCAGTCCCGTGTTCGAATCCTGATGGGATCCTGACTATTTTTTTATTTTTTATTTTTTTTTATTTTAATAATTCTGAGTTTTTTACTTTCACAAATACATATTTTTTTTTAATAATTCTGAATTTTTACTTTCACAAATATACTCTTTTAAAATACTCTTTCACGCACACCACGATGCGTGAGTACGCCACCAAAACCGGAAGTCGACATTCAACAATCACAACCTAGCCTTCAACGTCATTGCTTGTCAGCATTTTTTTACATGTCGCCTCCTGTCACGTAGTAGACCCCGTGTTCGAATCCTGGTGAGAGACTTTTTTTAAATTTTTTTTTTATTTTTAATAATTCTGAGTTTTTTACTTTCAAAAATACATATTTTTTAAAATAATTCTGAATTTTTACTTTCACAAATATACTCTTTTAAAATACTCTTTCACGCACACCACGAGCGACGCGCCGATCACCGTCACGCCACACCGCGAGAGGGGATCACCGGACACGCACGATAAGCCGCTTAGCACACGATCTTTTGACTTTACCTGAGTTAATCTCTCAGACACAGTAGACCGTTTCGACAAACTGACGAACCAAAAAAAAAATCCCCCCCCCCCCAAAAAAAAAAAATAATCAATTTCGAAAAAATAGCGAATTAAAAAATTTTTTTTTTTTTGGGTGCATGTTTCGTGCAGTATCGGTGCCAAATCTATTGTCTTTCGGTGCATGTGCGTGCACTTTTAGCACAGGTTCACAGCCACACATACTACTAGAGTAGCCTCCTCTATGAGAAGGCCTCAGAAACAGATAACTCCTCGGTAGACTTCAGAGGGTAAGAGAATAGACTTGAGGGTAAGAGAACAGTCTTGATGGTAAGAGAATAGAGTTGAGGGTAAGAGAATAGACTTGATGGTAAGAGAATAGACTTGAGGGTAAGAGAATAGACTTGAGGGTAAGAGAATAGACTCGAGGGAAAGAGAATAGACTTGAGGGTAAGAGAATAGACTTGATGGTAAGAGAATAGACTTGAGGGCAAAAGAATAGACATGAGGGTAAGAGAATTGACTTGATAGTAAGATAATAGACATGAGGGTAAGAGAATAGACTTGAGGGTAAGAGAATAGACTCGAGGGTAAGAGAATAGACTTGAGGGCAAAAGAATAGACATGAGGGTAAGAGAATAGACTTGAGGGTAAGGGAATAGTATTGAGGGTAAGAGAATAGACTTGAGGGTAAGATAATAGACAAGAGGGTAAGAGAAAAGACTTGAGGGTAAGAGAATAGACTTGAGGGTAAGAGAACGAACTTTAGGGTATGAGAATAGTAGAGGGGAGAATAGACTCGAGGGTAAGAGAATAGACTTGAGGATAAGAGAATAGACTTGAGGGTAAGAGAAGAGATACTTTAGGGTATGAGAATAGTAGAGGGTAAGAGAATAGACTCGAGGGTAAGAGAATAGACTTGAGGATAAGAGAATAGACTTGAGGGTAAGAGTAATAGACATAGAGGGTAAGAGAATAGTCTTGAGGGTAGAGTAAGAGAATAGACTCGAGGGTAAGAGAATAGACATGAGAGGACAGAATACTTGATAGAACAGACTTGAGGGTAAGAGAATAGACTCGAGGGTAAGAGAATAGACTCGAGGGTAAGAGAACATACTTGAGGGTAAGAGAACATACTAAGAGAATAGTAGAGGTAAGAGAATAATGAGGGAGAGAATAGTAGAGAGAGAATAGACTTGAGACTTCAAATGGTAAGAGAATAGATTTCAGAGGGTAAGAAAGTAAACTTCAGAGGGGAATAGACTTCAGAAGGTAAAATAACAGAGGAGATTCTATGTGACGTATAATGGTAAGAAAGAAAATGGCGCAATGTGGGTTGGACTTGAATGACTGGTATATGGTAGAGATCACTAGTGATGACTTACGTGAGATCTCTAGTGTAAGTAGAATAGTAATCTAGTAATGGCTTAAGAGTGAATAGATCTCTAGTGAAGGTAAGAGATGGCTTATCAGGAGACTGATGACTTAGTCAAGAGTAGTGAGAACGTAGATCTCTAGAGATAACATGAGGAGATCTCTAGTGATGTCTTAAGAGAGATAGATGTTGCATGTAGGTAAGAGAATGATGGCTTACGTGTGAGTGGACTTACGTGTCAGGAGATATATTGTGATGGCTTACGTGCCAGGAGATTTCTAGTGATGGCTTACGTGTCAGGAGATCTCTAGTGATGGCTTACGTGCCAGGAGGTGATGGCTTACGTGTCAGGAGATATCTTGTGATGTCTTACGTGAGAGGTGAACGTGTCAGGAGATAGATGGCTACGTGAGATGTCTAGTGATGGCTTACGTGCCAGGAACTAGACTTTGAGGGTAAAGCAGTCTAACAAGATCACTCTGATGGGTAAAGATTAATAGCGTAGTTTAGGGTCTTAAGATGAATACTGAGGCCTCGAGAGGTAAATAAATAAATTGGAACTTGATACGATATGCTACGCTAATTGATAACGGGGTAAAACAAAATATTGGCAGAAATAATACAGTTTTGTTACTACCAGTAATCGGTAGCGGCTGTAGCTCAGTGCTTAGTGGGCCATTAAGGAGAAGTCAGGCCCTGATTGACGGCTTCCAGGTTCATCCAGTCTTAAATGAGTACTGGATTTTTCGGAGAATTAAGAATGGCACTGACGTAATACCGTCCATATTACCTAAAAAATAATGTGCTGAAGGTCTATGAAGTAAAATATGGACACTTAACACAATGTGGTGCAAAGTTTACTCTTTTTTTTAAATGTCTTTTTCCTACTTCGAGGAATTGAGTGTTTGACTATCTAGTAAGTTGAATATCATCATCAAGTACCGTGTCTGCTGGCATAGATGATTATGTCTATCCACAACTTTCCTTCTTTTTCATACATTAAAAAAAAACATCTAATTGTGATGTTGACTTCCTATCAAACGATTCTCTGTCTCTAAAGTCGTCTGGTATCTTTCCTCTGTGTTTTCCTTTATATCCATTTCCCTCATCCTTTTCCAGTTGTCACAATATATTCCACGTCCCCCCCCCCCCTTTCCACTCTCATAACGTAGTCAAAAGGGTGATAGTGGTTTCCTGCTGATTTTGACAGCAAGTCCTGAATATGGCACTATTCTTTAATTGTACCAGTTTAAACACACAGCCTGAAGTCTGTTGGAACAGCCATAAACAAAGCAACAATAATAAATCTCTGTCTACACACCCAGACATTTAAAGGTCTCGTTTTGGCTCTGAAGAGGTTTTTACTGTAAGCTTGGCGAGCTTCCCTCTTAAGAGAAGGTTACTATTGATTCTGGAGCTCAAGACACGAAGACCGCGCTCTCTATCAGGGCAAATAATCGCAACCTCTTAAGATTAACCCTTTTGTGGCGTCCTGACATGATTGAAGTGGGGAACGGGGCGGGCGCTTTTAAAACTGAGGATGGTGAAATGAGGAGGTGATAAAGAAGTTATAATTTGAGAGCTGGGGAGGGCAGAATTGATTACCATAAACACGTCTGGTAAATAAATTAATTCCACGGGTAAAGTATGCAGTAATGCCCACTTAAAAGTGGTCTATTAATACAGATCATAATTAAGTTGTATTGATAGTTACGTGTTTTATCATCATCGTCATTATTAGAATATAACCAGCTAGTCTTTCCAGCCTAGCACGACGCAAATCTTGTTCTTTCAAATTTGCCTGAAGAGTACTTTTTTTCCTAGTATGGAGGACATTAAAAGTGGCTTAATATACGCTGTGTCGTTGTTTACAAGCGGAAATACCTACACACGAACAACGAACCACGACCCCACGAACCACAGCCCCACGAACCATGGACTTAACGAACCATCAACTCACGAACCACGAACCACGACCCCACGAACAATGGACTTAACGAACCATCAACTCACGAACAACGAACCACGATCCCACGAACAACAACCCCACGAACCATGGACTTAACGAACCATCAACTCACGAACCACGACCCCACGAACCACGACCCCACGAACCATGGACTTAACGAACCATCAACTCACGAACCACGAACCACGACCCCACGAACCATGGACTTAACAAAGGCAGCGTCGAGGAGAGATATAATTTGCGGTCTCTTGCTCTTCTGTTCGCCTCTGCTGCTGGTATGTTTCCCACAATGCACCAATAGACATCCACATACCAAAAATTTACTTTGATAATCACTTTTATGATTGATACGCCCCTTACGAAGGCTGATTGTTACGCCCCTTACGAAGCCGCATTGTGCCAAACTGGTTCGCGTGTCAAACTTGTGCATGTTTTTGCACGTTGCAAATCTGGTGCGGTTTTGGTGCAAATTTTAGATGAATGTGGGAGTAGATTTTTATGGTTTTGAGGTCGACTTTTTGAGTATGTGCCTACATTTTTGTGATCTCAGACATGAAATGTGTTAGACGAATGACAGGAAACAGTCTGAGAGATAAGCTCAGAAAAGAAGAACTGAGAAGAAAGCTAGGAATAGCCCCCATCATAGAAGATATAAGGAAAAACAGATAAAATAGTTTGGCTAGGTGACAGGGCAGACAGATCAAAAACACAACGAGCCTTCAGCAAAATGTTGTGAGAACACCAGACCCAACTGTCGACTACGAAAAAGGATGGGTCGATGTACAATTAGAAACGCTAGGAAACATACCAGCAGCAGAGGCGAACAGAAGAGCAAGAGACCGCAAATTATCTCTCCTCGACGCTGCCTTTGTTAAGTCCATGGTTCGTGGGGTCGTGGTTCGTGGGGTCGTGGTTCGTGGGGTCGTGGTTCGTGAGTTGATGGTTCGTTAAGTCCATGGTTCGTGGGGTTGTGGTTCGTGGGGTCGTGGTTCGTTGTTCGTGAGTTGATGGTTCGTTAAGTCCATGGTTCGTGGGGTCGTGGTTCGTTGTTTGCGAGTTCGTGGTTTGCGAGTTCGTGGTTTGCGAGTTCGTGGTTTGTTAAGTATGTGGTTCGTGAGTTCGTGGTTCGCGAGTTCGTGGTTTGTTAAGTATGTGTTTCGTGAGTTCGTGGTTCGTTGTTTGCGAGTTCGTGGTTCGTGGAGTTGTGATTCGTGGGGTTGTGGTTCGTTGTTTGCGAGCTGATGGTTCGTTAAGTCCATGGTTCGTATGGTCGTGGTTCGTTGTTTGCGAGCTGATGGTTCGTTAAGTCCATGGTTCGTATGGTCGTGGTTCGTTGTTTGCGAGTTCGTGGTTTGTAAGTATGTGGTTCGTGAGTTCGTGGTTCGCGAGTTCGTGGTTTGTTAAGTTCGTTGTTCGTGAGTTTATGGTTGATTAAGTTTGTAGTTTGTTAAGTGCGTGGTTCGAGAGGTCGTGGGTGTGTTATGGTGGTAAAATCTTAGTGATTTGGTCCAACATTTTGTACCTTGAATATAACTTCCTGCTCGTTGTGTCTAACTAGTATGACTATGTGAGTAGATTTTTATGGTTTTGATGTCGACTTTTTGAATATGAGCCTAAATTTGTGTGTTATGGTGGTAAAATATTTGCGAATTGGCCACACTTTTTTGGCATTAGAAATAACGATCGGTTCGTTGTGTCTAACTAGTATGAGTATGGGAGTAGATTTTTATGGTTTTGAGGTCGACTTTTTGAATATGAGTCTATATTTATTTTGTTCTGTGGGTAAATTGTTAGTGATTTGGCCAAACTTTTTGGACCTAGAATATAACTTTCTACTCGCTGTGTCTAACTATTACGACTATGTGAGTAGCTTTTGGGATTTTTAGGTCGACTTTTTTAATATGAGCCTACATTTTTGTGTTCTGTGGGTAAAATATTTGCGATTTGGCTAAACTTTTTTTGGCTTTAGAAATAACGATCGGTTCGTTGTGTCTAACTAGTATGAGTATGGGAGTAGATTTGTAGAGTTTTAAGATCGACTTTTTGAATATGAGCCTAAATTTGTGTGTTATGGTGGTAAAATCTTAGTGATTTGGTCCAACATTTTGGACCTTGAATATAACTTCCTGCTCGTTGTGTCTAACTAGTATGACTATGTGAGTAGATTTTTATGGTTTTGAGGTCTACTTTTTGAGTATGAGCCTATTTTATTTTGGTTTACCATGAATGTGAGAGAGACAGAGAGAGAGAGAGAGAGAGAGAATTTCGCTGGTTGATACTTTGTGTGGCTTGATGATAGGACCTGAAGGGATGATGATGGTGTTGAGGGTGGCACATGATGATGTGTCACTAATAATCGGTTTGATACTTTGTGTGGCTTGATGATGATAGGACATGAAGGGATGATGATGATAGGACATGAAGGGATGATGATGGTGTTGAGGGTGGCACATGATGATGATGTGTCACTTTGTGTGTCTTGGTGATGATGATGATGATGATGATAGGACATGAAGGGATGATGATGGTGTTGAGGGTGGCACATGATGATGATAGGCCATGAAGGGATGATGCTGTTGTTGAGGGTGGCACATGATGATGATGATAGGACATGAAGGGTTGATGATGGTGTTGAGGGTGGCACATGATGATGATGATAGGCCATGAAGGGATGATGCTGTTGTTGAGGGTGGCACATGATGATGATGATAGGACATGAAGGGTTGATGATGGTGTTGAGGGTGGCACATGATGCTGATGATAGGACATGAAGGGATGCTGATGGTGTTGAGGGTGGCACATGATGATGACAGGACATGATGGGATGATGATGGTGTTGAGGGTGGCACATGATGATGATGATAGACCATGAATGGTTGATGATGTTGTTGAGGGTGGCACATGATGATGATAGGACATGAAGGATTGATGATGGTGTTGAGGGTGGCACATGATGATGATGATAGGCCATGAAGGGTTGATGATGTTGTTGAGGGTGGCACATGATGATGATAGGACATGAAGGATTGATGATGGTGTTGAGGGTGGCACATGATGATGATGATAGGCCATGAAGGGTTGATGATGTTGTTGAGGGTGGCACATGATGATGATAGGACATGAAGGCAGAGGGGGTAGTTCCATTGTCTAAAGATGGCGTTAAGGCAGTCTCGAAAACGCTTATGCTAACCTCAACTACACGCCGCCTGTTGTTAACCAGATCAACTACACGCCCCTTTTTGTTAACCAAGGTGACCTCACTCTTGTTAATCAGACGACAGATCCGGCAGCCAGTATGGATGCCCAGGATGTTTCAGCAGAGTCACCGATTACCTATTCCAGCTTTGATCAAGGTTTTGTCAAAATGGAGGGCGTTTGTGTAGGAAACCCAGACGGTTAAAATTATCAGCAACCGGACAGTAATATATATGATGTATTAATAAAGTTGTGAAATATAGAATTTTGTTTTGCTTTACATTGAATGAGAAAGAGCGAGCGTCACTATTTAATATTAGCACACCTTACTACACGACACATGATGATGTTGGTAGCGATAACACACACGACCACATGATGATGATGATAGGCCATGAATGGTTGATGGTGTTGTTGAGGGTGGCACATGATCACTAAAAAAAATGTAGTGCGAGATCCGCGACCCAATCAGTTACGCGATCGCCTATATTTTAAATTTCCCTTCATTTTAAGTTTTTAAAAAATATTGATTTTTCATCCTTATATTTTATTATTTTTAACATAAGTCCGTTTTCTTTTCAATCGGGGTTTTACCTGAGTTGGTTAACTGAAATATCCTGAGCCGGACTGTTTGACGGCCGATCTTTTGAATTTACCTGTCAGACACAGTAGACCGTTCGACAAAGTGACAAAGTGGACCGTGTGGTAAGTGCCTGGCCTGTCACGCAGTCCCGTGTTCGAATCCTTATGGGATCCTGACTATTTTTTTATTTTTTATTTTTTTTTATTTTTAATAATTCTGAGTTTTTTACTTTCACAAATACATATTTTTTTTAATAATTCTGAATTTTTACTTTCACAAATATACTCTTTTAAAATACTCTTTCACGCACACCACGATGCGTGAGTACGCCACCAAAACCGGAAGTCGACATTCAACAATCACAACCTAGCCTTCAACGTCATTGCTTGTCAGCATTTTTTTACATGTCGCCTCCTGTCACGTAGTAGACCCCGTGTTCGAATCTGGTGAGAGACTTTTTTTAAATTTTTTTTTTTATTTTTAATAATTCTGAGTTTTTTACTTTCACAAATACATATTTTTAAAATAATTCTGAATTTTTACTTTCACAAATATACTCTTTTAAAATACTCTTTCACGCACACCACGAGCGACGCGCCGATCACCGTCACGCCACACCGCGAGAGGGGATCACCGGACACGCACGATAAGCCGCTTAGCACACGATCTTTTGAATTTACCTGAGTTAATCTCTCAGCCACAGTAGACCGTTTCGACAAACTGACGAACCAAAAAAAAAAAATCCCCCCCCCCCCAAAAAAAAAAATAATCAATTTCGAAAAAATAGCGAATTAAAAAAAAGTGCATGTTTCGTGCAGTATCGGTGCCAAATCTATTGTCTTTCGGTGCATGTGCGTGCACTTTTAGCACAGGTTCACAGCCACACATACTACTAGAGTAGCCTCCTCTATGAGAAGGCCTCAGAAACAGATAACTCCTCGGTAGACTTCAGAGGGTAAGAGAATAGACTTGAGGGTAAGAGAACAGTCTTGATGGTAAGAGAATAGAGTTGAGGGTAAGAGAATAGACTTGATGGTAAGAGAATAGACTTGAGGGTAAGAGAATAGACTTGAGGGTAAGAGAATAGACTCGAGGGAAAGAGAATAGACTTGAGGGTAAGAGAATAGACTTGATGGTAAGAGAATAGACTTGAGGGCAAAAGAATAGACATGAGGGTAAGAGAATTGACTTGATAGTAAGATAATAGACATGAGGGTAAGAGAATAGACTTGAGGGTAAGAGAATAGACTCGAGGGTAAGAGAATAGACTTGAGGGCAAAAGAATAGACATGAGGGTAAGAGAATAGACTTGAGGGTAAGGGAATAGTATTGAGGGTAAGAGAATAGACTTGAGGGTAAGATAATAGACAAGAGGGTAAGAGAAAAGACTTGAGGGTAAGAGAATAGACTTGAGGGTAAGAGAACGAACTTTAGGGTATGAGAATAGTAGAGGGTTAGAGAATAGACTTGAGGGTAAGATAATAGACATGAGGGTAAGAGAATAGTCTTGAGGGTAAGAAAATAGACTCGAGGGTAAGAGAATAGACATGAGGGCAAAATAATAGCCTTGAGGGTAAGAGAATAGACTCGAGGGTAAGAGAATAGACTCGAGGGTAAGAGAACAGACTTGAAGGTAAGAGAATAATAGAGGGTAAGAGAAAAGACTTGAGGGTAAGAGAACAGTAGAGGGTAAGAGAATAGACTTGTGGGTAAGAGAATAGACTTGAGGTTAAGAGAAAATAGATTTGAGAGTAAGAGAATAGAATCTAGGGTAAGAGAATAGATTTGAAGGTAAGAGAATAGACTTGAGGGTAAGAGAATAGACTCGAGGGAAAGAGAACAGACTTATGGGTAAGAGAATAGAGTTGAGGGTAAGAGAATAGACTTGAGGGTAAGAGAATAGACTTGAGGGTAAGAGAACAGACTTGAGGGTAAGTGAACATACTTGAGGGTAAGAGAATAGACTTGAGGGTAAGAGAACAGACTTGAGGGTAACAGAACAGACTTGAGGGTAAAATAATAGTAGAGGGTAAGAGAATAGACTCGAGGGTAAGAGAACATACTTGAGGGTAAGAGAACATACTTGAGGGTAAGAGAATAGTAGAGGTAAGAGAATAGACTTGAGGGTAAGAGAATAGTAGAGAATAAGAGAATAGACTTGAGGGTAAAAGAACAGACTTCAAATGGTAAGAGAATAGATTTCAGAGGGTAAGAAAGTAAACTTCAGAGGGTAAAAGAATAGACTTCAGAAGGTAAAATAACAGAGGAGGACCCACATTCTATGTGACGTATAATGGTTAATAGAAAAATGAAAGAAAATGGCGCAATGTGGGTTGGACTTGAATGACTGGTATGAAAAGAAGACGATGGTAGAGATCACTAGTGATGACTTACGTGCCAGATCTCTAGTGATCACTTACGTGCCTGTAGATCTCGTGATGGCTTACGTGCCTGTAGATCTCTAGTGATGGCTTACGTGCCTGTAGATCTCTAGTGATGGCTTACGTGTCAGGAGATCTCTAGTGATGGCTTACGTGTCAGGAGATCTATAGTGATGACTTACGTGTCAAGAGATCTCTAGTGATGACTGACGTGCCAGGAGATCTCTAGAGATAACTTACATGCCAGGAGATCTCTAGTGATGTCTTAAGTGTCAGGAGATCTCTAGTGATGACTTACGTGCATGTAGATCTATAGTGATGGCTTACGTGCCTGTAGATCTCTAATGATGGCTTACGTGTCAGGAGATCTCTAGTGATGACTTACGTGTCAGGAGATATATTGTGATGGCTTACGTGCCAGGAGATTTCTAGTGATGGCTTACGTGTCAGGAGATCTCTAGTGATGGCTTACGTGCCAGGAGATCTCTAGTGATGGCTTACGTGTCAGGAGATATCTTGTGATGTCTTACGTGTCAGGAGATCTTTAGTGATGGCTTACGTGTCAGGAGATATCTTGTGATGGCATACGTGCCAGGAGATGTCTAGTGATGGCTTACGTGCCAGGAGATTTCTAGTGATGGCTTACGTGCCACAGGACACAAAGAGAACTAAGTTACGTATCTCTCCCAGTAAAGCAGTCTAACAAGATCAGCAAGTATTTCTAACCCGAGTTTTACATGTTTTCCTTATAGAAGTTGAAAGGTCCGCCAAGATTACCATGCTCCGGTAGCGTGGATTTTTGTTTAGTTTTCTTTCCCGACTTTTGTCTTAGTAGGGCGTGCTCTCTGGATGAAAATAAAACACTGCAAAGGCCGTTAGTTATGACGTTACCGGGTGTCTTGAGCATGTAAATAAATAAATTGGAACTTGATACGATATGCTACGCTAATTGATAACGGGGTAAAACAAAATATTGGCAGAAATAATAACAGTTTTGTTACTACCAGTAATCGGTAGCGGCTGTAGCTCAGTGCTTAGTGTGCCATTAAGGAGAAGTCAGGCCCTGATTGACGGCTTCCAGGTTCATCCAGTCTTAAATGAGTACTGGATTTTTCGGAGAATTAAGAATGGCACTGACGTAATACCGTCCATATTACCTAAAAAATAATGTGCTGAAGGTCTATGAAGTAAAATATGGACACTTAACACAATGTGGTGCAAAGTTTACTCTTTTTTTTAAATGTCTTTTTCCTACTTCGAGGAATTGAGTGTTTGACTATCTAGTAAGTTGAATATCATCATCAAGTACCGTGTCTGCTGGCATAGATGATTATGTCTATCCACAACTTTCCTTCTTTTTCATACATTAAAAAAACATCTAATTGTGATGTTGACTTCCTATCAAACGATTCTCTGTCTCTAAAGTCGTCTGGTATCTTTCCTCTGTGTTTTCCTTTATATCCATTTCCCTCATCCTTTTCCAGTTGTCACAATATATTCCACGCCCCCCCCCCTTTCCACTCTCATAACGTAGTCAAAAGGTTGATAGTGGTTTCCTGCTGATTTTGACAGCAAGTCCTGAATATGGCACTATTCTTTAATTGTACCAGTTTAAACACACAGCCTGAAGTCTGTTGGAACAGCCATAAACAAAGCAACAATAATAAATCTCTGTCTACACACCCAGACATTTAAAGGTCTCGTTTTGGCTCTGAAGAGGTTTTTACTGTAAGCTTGGCGAGCTTCCCTCTTAAGAGAAGGTTACTATTGATTCTGGAGCTCAAGACACGAAGACCGCGCTCTCTATCAGGGCAAATAATCGCAACCTCTTAAGATTAACCCTTTTGTGGCGTCCTGACATGATTGAAGTGGGGAACGGGGCGGGCGCTTTTAAAATTGAGGATGGTGAAATGAGGAGGTGATAAAGAAGTTATAATTTGAGAGCTGGGGAGGGCAGAATTGATTACCATAAACACGTCTGGTAAATAAATTAATTCCACGGGTAAAGTATGCAGTAATGCCCACTTAAAAGTGGTCTATTAATACAGATCATAATTAAGTTGTATTGATAGTTACGTGTTTTATCATCATCGTCATTATTAGAATATAACCAGCTAGTCTTTCCAGCCTAGCACGACGCAAATCTTGTTCTTTCAAATTTGCCTGAAGAGTACTTTTTTTCCTAGTATGGAGGACATTAAAAGTGGCTTAATATACGCTGTGTCGTTGTTTACAAGCGGAAATACCTACACTCTTTGACTCAAAACGATTCATTCAGGAAATAAAAGAGCAACATATGTTCGCTGTCAGAAAGAGACAGAACTAGTCCTACAGTGGTTACCAGCACATTGTGGCATCCCTGGAAACGAGGAAGCAGATGAACTTGCAAAAGCAGGTGGGAGTCTTCAACAGTCCAACCAAACCCAGGGCCTCAAAGATATAAAAGTAATCGTGAAACAAGCTAGGAAAAGAGAATGGAGATAATTTATTTGAAAATATTAGCCGGAACATGATAACCTGACAAGCTCAGCAGTCATGAGCAGACCAAGACATTCACTCATAACAGGTCACTGTGGTTTCAAAGAACAGCTACACAAGATAGGACTCAGTCACTTTACAACAGGCGACTGCGGAGCATCCAAACTCCAAATCACACCCTACAGAACTAGGTCTACAGCACACTCAACAATCTAAGAACACAAATATAGCCAAGAACCCTGTGTGACAAGTTATGGAGAACCGGTGAAGACCTCAAATGCATCGTCTTGTTCGTTGCTGGTCTCAATGAGTCCCAACTGTCATTCTAAAGGTTTATCATTGGCCAGATTGTTGACTGTCTCAGTAGTTGTGTAGTTTACACAGGGTCCTTGATGTCGCTGGCCCGTCGGCTTCTCCGTCCTCAAGAACTGTAACTTTCATAATTTAGTTTTATGGGGGGAGGGGGGATGTGGGTAGGTAATCTAAAGATACGACGGCGGCTTCAGAACAGGAAGGACTCGGGTTCAAAGCCCATCAGAAGCGGAAGTGATATCTCAGAAATAGGAAAAAATAATTTGTGGTTTCTTGATGACATCACCTGATTTCTTGGGTAGTGAGATCCGATGTCTAGTCCTCTCGGATTATGGCAAAAAACAGAAGGCCCGGTATGCACTCGCGCACGTTAAAAACCCTTGGTGGTTAAAATAAAAAAGAGTAGGTCATAAATATGGCCGCTGTTCGGACAAAACTGTCAGCAGAAACCTACCCACACCGTGGGTCTCAGGCCGTGCGACGGAGTTCGTGTACATGGGCCAGGATTCTCCTGGGATTTTCTCGTCTCGTGATATCGGAGCAGCCATTGGTTGGCGTGCTACGATGATGATGATGATGATCCTAGCAACAAACAAGCAATTTAGCTTTGATGAACTTATGGCGTTTGATGTTGCCAAATGTGAGTCTTTTTTGTCTAGTTAAGTCCAGTCAATTAACGCTATTTAGACCACTAAATGGAGCATAGACCGTGGTAAAAGTCTCTCCACTCGTCCTTACTCTAGGACCTATTCAGTTTTCTTATATTACAGTCAAACCTAATGTCTTTGATGGTTTTCATAGACTCTTCTGAATCTACTCATAGACTTTCTCTATTTACTTACCCTTCTTTACCTGTTGGTCCCAGGAAAAGGAATGTCTTGCTATGTTGACATAAGATTCTCCTAATATGTTGACATAAGATTCTCCTAATACGTTGACATAGGATTCTCCTAATATGTTGACATAAGATTATCCTAATATGTTGACATAAGATTCTCCTAATATATTGAAATAAGATTATCCTAATATGTTGACATAAGATTCTCCTAATATGTTGAAATAAGATTATCCTAATATGTTGACATAAGATTATCCTAGTATGTTGATATAACATTATCCTTATATGTTGAAATAAGATTCTCCTAATATGTTGACATAAGATTATCCTAGTATGTTGATATAAGATTCTCCTTTTATGTTGATATAAGATTCTCCTAATATGTTGATATAGTATTCTCCTAATATGTTGATATAAGATTCTCCTATATGTTGACATAAGATTCTCCTAATATGTTGATATAGGATTCTCCTTATATGTTGATATAAGATTCTCCTAATATGTTGATATAAGATTCTCCTAATATGTTGACATAATATTCTCCTAATATGTTGATATAAGATTCTCCTAATATGTTGATATAAGATTCTCCTAATATGTTGACATAATATTCTCCTAATATGTTGACATAAGATTCTCCTAATATGTTGATATAAGATTCTCCTAATATGTTGACATAATATTCTCCTAATATGTTGACATAAGATTCTCCTAATATGTTGATATAAGATTCTCCTAATATGTTGACATAATATTCTCCTAATATGTTGATATAAGATTCTCCTAATATGTTGATATAAGATTCTCCTAGTATGTATCTAATTCGTCCTCATTTTTCTATCTATAATCTGTTGCTTGGTTGACCCGTTTCTCTACTAGACATCTGTTTAGTCTTATAGTACCATCCTCTGATGTTATTAATTCTTCTCGAGCAAATGTTTACAAATTATGTATTTTGGCTTGTAAAAAAGTAAACAAGTTTCACTTACTATAAGTTCCTTTAATATGCTCTTATTTGTTCTTTTGCCTACCTATTATACTGGAAGAAAATATAGTCCTTTTCGTCTTGTCAGATGATCTAGTGGAGGCTTTTGTGTATTTTTTTTTAGGTTTTGTTTTTATAGAACAGCTTCTCTCGTGGCTAATTCTACCAATGTTTGACAAACACACACGACCATAGAATGATCAAGTCAGGCCCATTGATCCACAGGGTTTTCCATCCTTTTTCATGAGTCTTTTCTCTTCTAAGTTTTGCCTTAGCACAGTCTCAAATAATGTTATACCATTCCTTATACATGCTCTCCGTGATGTGCGATCACTTGCCAGATGTTCCCAGTCATTTTCACAGATGGAGAAGTCATTTAGAGATGATTTACAGATATCTCTATATCGTAGTTTAGATCTGCCGATTTGTCTTTTTCCGTGTGTTAGTTCGCCATAGCAGTCAAAGTGCCGTTAGAACATCGGAAGGTCTGTCAGAATGGTTTCAGGTTACAACAGGTTTAAGACAAGGATGTGTCCTCTCACCACTCCTCTTCATCATATATATGGACAAAATAAATCAGGAAACAACCAACAATAAGGACAAATCAAATAATAACATAGAGGTAGAAAGTTCCAACATCAACGAGCTACTATTCGCAGATGACCAATGCCTAATATATGAGGATGAAAACCTGCTACAACAGCATTTAACATCTTTAGATAAAAGTTGCACAAACTACAGTATGAAAATTAACACAGCAAAAACAGAGGCTATGAGAATAAGTAAATTAAGACATCCATTAAACATTAAGATCAAAGATAAAGAAATAAAACAAGTAGAGGAATTCAAGTATTTGGGCACAATGTTCACAGAAGATGGAAAACTAGACAGAGAAATTGACATGAGAATACAAAAAGCAAATGCTGTCACATACCAGCTTTCACCATTGCTATGACATCCAAACATTTCTATGCCAGCTATACAACAAATGATAAATAGCATTTTCATATCAACTTTGTGCTATGAAAGTCAAACATGGACCCTTTCTAAATCATAATTAAGAAAGATAAATACATGTGAGATGCGATGCTTGAGAAAAGTAACAAACAACACAAGAAGAGATAGAATACCAAATGAAACCATAAGAAAAATGGTAGGAACAAAACCCTGCCAAGAATATATAGAACAACAACAACTTAAATGGTTTGGCCACCTGGTCAGAATGAATCCTCATCAATCACCATCAAGGGCATTCTTCTCGAGAATGCATGGAAAAAGACCAAGAGGAAGACCCAGAAGAAGATGGATAGATGCAGTGACAGTGAGATATAACAACAAAGGAAAATCACTAATTCAGACAATTCGAGCAGCTCAAGAACGACAAATGATATAAACCACGACACCTTTTAGGTATCAGTGAAAGAGAAAAGAAGAAAGAAGAAGTTCGCCATATAGTATTTGCCTGGAGATGCGTTTTTCTTCCATTCGCTGGACATGCCCCAGCCATCTTAGTCTTCGACATCTGAGCATTGACATGATTGTTGGAGTCTTTGCACGTTGCAGCACAGTTAAGTTGCTTATTTTATCCTGCCATTTGGTGTGCGTTCTTCTGCGGAGACATCGCATGTGGAAGACATTTAGTCTTTCTTCGTGATTTGAGTATGTTGTCCAGGTTTCAGCATCCATATAATAGTGTGCTAAGCACACAAGTTTGATATATTAAGAGTTTGGTCTTCAGTGTTAGTTTCGTGTTGTTCCAGCCCTTTCTGTGAGTTTGCCGAATGTCGTGGCTGCCTTACCAATTCGGCTGTTTAAAGGAATAAGAGATGGAAGAATATCCATTCATTCATTTTCCTCTCGAGCCGAAGACGGCATAAAGAGCGGAAGTCTTAGTTCTTCAAGTCTTAGTTCTCCAAGTCTTAGTTCTCCAGGTCTTAGTTCTCCACGATTGACGATCTGCTGCTAGTTCTTGTAATTCGCTTTTTATTTCCTAGTCCCATTGTTGCACAATTCAAACAAGACAAATGCCATTTTTGGGGCATGTTAAAAGTTACAACAGCCTACTAAAACTAATCCTGGAGGGGAAAATACAAGGTAAAAGAGGTAGACCAAGACTAATATGGACGAGTAACATCAAAAGATGGACAAATCAGCCTGTGACAACCTGCACCATCAAAGCAAGAGACAGAGCAGAATGGCGCTCCATGGTAGCCAATCTTCGTTGCGTAGACGGCACTCGATGATGATGATGAGTCCCATTGCTGAGCCTTCCCTAGTAATCGTTCTGAGTTGTGATTTTCTTGGTCTACCTTGTTTTCGTTTACCAGATTGTTACCGCATGAATGTCTGAATGTGACATTTTTCTTCATTCATTCTAAGTACATGTCCGTTGTATTTCCAGCGTCTTCTTATAAACCTCGACATGTATTCTTTTGATTTGTCTATTTTCTGTTACACGAAGGGTGTTACAAGAGCACACTCTAAGGATATTGCACAAAATGAGTTGAACGATTCCAACATTCCATCATTCTATTTCATCATAATTTTCCTCTTTCTCATTCCACCTATTCTATCAACCTTCCATTATTTTATGTATGACCCTTTTCGTCTTGTCTGACGGTCTAGTGGAGGCTATTGTGTATTTTTTTGTTTTTGAGATTTTGTTTTTGCCGAACAGCTTCTCTCGTGGCTAATTCTACCAATGTTTGACAAACACACACGGCCACAGAATGAACAAGTCAGGCCCACTGATCCACAGGGTTTTCCATCTTTTTTTATGAGTCTTTTCTCTTCTAAGTTTTGCCTTAACACAGTCTCAAATGACGTTATACCATTCCTTATACATGCTCTCCATGATGTGCGAATCCTTTCCAGATGTCCCAGTCATATTCACATATGGAGAAGTCATTCAGAGATGATTTACAGATATCTCTAATCGTAGTTTCGGTCTGCCGATTTGTCTTTTTCCGCGTATTATTATTTTATATTTACTGAAATTTCACGTGACGTTAAGAACGGGCCCAGTTCATGGGTTTCATCTGTTTGGATATGTTTATGGGATTCAACTGTTTGATATGTTTATGGGATTCATCTGTTTGGATATGTTTATGGGATTCAACTGTTTGGATATGTTTATGGGATTCAAATGTTTGGATATGTTTATGGGATTCATCTGTTTGGATATGTTTATGGGATTCAACTGTTTGGATATGTTTATGGGATTCATCTGTTTGGATATGTTTATGGGATTCATCTGTTTGTATATGTTTATGGGATTCATCTGTTTGGATATGTTTATGGGATTCATCTGTTTGTATATGTTTATGGGATTCAACTGTTTGGATATGTTTGTGGGATTCAACTGTTTGGATATGTTTATGGGATTCCTTTTGATTACATCCTTCTAGAGGCGTAAATACGTCTCGTTGAATTCAAAGTCCGCTTCCAGTCGCTACATACCCAGAGGTCGACTACATACCCAGAGGTGGACTATATACCCAGAGGTCGACTATATACCCAGAGGTCGACTACATACCCAGAGGTCGACTACATACCCGGAGGTCGACTATATACCCAGAGGTCGACTACATACCCAGAGGTCGATTACATACCCAGAGGTCGACTACATACCCAGAGGTCGACTACATACCCAGAGGTCGACTACATACCCAGAGGTCGACTACATACCCAGAGGTCGACTACATACCCAGAGGTCGACTATATACCCAGAGGTCGACTACATACCCAGAGGTCGACTACATACCCAGAGGTCGACTACATACCCAGAGGTCGACTACATACCCAGAGGTCGATTACATACCCAGAGGTCGATTACATACCCAGAGGTCGACTACATACCCAGAGGTCGACTACATACCCAGAGGTCGACTACATACCCAGAGGTCGACTACATACCCAGAGGTCGACTACATACCCAGAGGTCGACTACATACCCAGAGGTCGACTACATACCCAGAGGTCGACTACATACCCAGAGGTCGACTACATACCCAGAGGTCGACTACATACCCAGAGGTCGACTACATACCCAGAGGTCGACTACATACCCAGAGGTCGTTCGTCATAAACAACTTCATAAAGTTCTACTATTCCCTATCGACATTAACCACATCTCAAATCATTAACATAGAAACAGAAAATCGCTGGAGGCTGTACAAATGTGGTTTTGCAGAAGAATGTTGAGAATACCATGGACAGCTAAGAAGAATAATGAAAACGTTCTGAAAGAAGCCAAAGCAAAAAGAGAACTAATTTCCAATATTATAAAGAAACAATCATCATTTTTGGCCATGTAATGAGAAGAGAACAGTTGGAATATGTTGTGACAACTGGGAAAATTGAGGAACGAAGAGATAGAGGGAAATAAAGAGAAAAGATACCAGACAACTTAAGAGAATGGCTTGGGAGAAGGCCAACAACAGAAATGATAAATAACTGTCGAAATCTAGAGTTGTGAAAAGTCATGATCACCTACGCCAGCAGGCCCGGCACTTGATAAATAAATAGACAGAATGGCCTTAAATCATCTTAGTACAGCAGTGAAGGAGCTTTGGAAGAAGAACCACGTGACCTGTCTGCTCAACAAAACTTTCTAGCTTGAGTGATCATAGACTGCAGCTTTCCAAAACATGATGAAGATACATGTACTATCCAATCCATTTTTGACAATCGAAACAAGAAAAAGAGTTCTTAAATGTTATGTAGAGTCAGTCTTAACATATGGATGTGAATCATGGACAATAGGACAACAGACAAGAAAATCACTGGAGTCTGTAGAAATGTGGTTTTACAGAAGAATGTTGAGAATACCATGGACAGCTAAGAAAAGTAATGAAAACGTTTTGAAAGAGACCAAAGCAAAAAGAGAGCTAATTTCCAATATTAGGAAGAAACAATCATCATTTTTGGCCATGTAATGAGAAGAGAACAGCTGGAATATATTGTAACAGCTGGAATATATTGTAACAACTGGAATATATTGTAACAGCTGGAATATATTGTAACAGCTGGAATATATTGTAACAACTGAAATATATTGTAACAGCTGGAATATATTGTAACAACTGGAATATATTGTAACAGCTGGAATATATTGTAACAGCTGGAATATATTGTAACAACTGGAATATATTGTAACAGCTAGAATATATTGTAACAACTGGAATATATTGTAACAACTGGAATATATTGTAACAACTGGAATATATTGTAACAACTGGAATATATTGTAACAACTGGAATATATTGTAACAGCTGGAATATATTGTAACAACTGGGATATATTGTAACAACTGGAATATGTTGTAACAACTGGGATATATTGTAACAACTGCAATATATTGTAACAACTGGGAAAATTGAGGGACGAAGAGATAGAGAATAGAGAACAGATAGCAGACAACTTCAGAGAATGGCTTGGCAGAAGGTCAACAACAGAAATGATAAATAACTGTCGAGATCGAAAATTGTGGAGAGCCATGATCACCTGAGCCAGCAGGCCGTGTACTTGATGATGATGATGATCGCAGACTGCGCCAGGTGCTGATGGTTCCAGGCCTACTGGGAACGGGTGGGGAGTGTTGGGAGCACGAGAAATAATTGAGATCTACAACTGAATGGAAATTGGAGGCCAAGATTTACGATGCACTTGTGAGATGCCGTTACCAGCTTCCATTGACAGAACAAACACACAATCAAAGTGACAATGATGAGTTCGTGAAATGTTTGTGAGACGGACTTGTCAATCACGTGATACACATGTGGCTTCAGAGTCGAACAAACGATGTTTTATTCAGAGTTATTTAAATCTGCAGTGGGCGGGGCAACTATTTTCAATAATGTTCTTTGTTATACGAGGGCTGACGTTGCATCGTGTTTTGTGACTTGGTTCGCTTGAACTCATCTTAGCCGTCCGCTCATTAAAGGGCGTTAAAGTGGGTATAATTAGCGTTCTATTGTTGTTTATTCATTCATCATGTACCATACCGGTTGGCGTAGGCGATCATGTCCTACCACAATCTTCTATCTACAGTGTATCGTATCAGTTCTGTTGTTGACAGCTTTCCATGCCATGACACCAAGCTATCCAGTATTTTCTTCCTTTGCCGTCCGAGATCTCTCTTTCCTTTTATTTTGCCAGTTGTAACCAAGTATTCAAACTTTCCTCTTCTCATGATGTGCCCGAAAAATGTTGATAGTTTCTTTCTGATGTGTTTTAGGAGTTGCCTTTTATTGTTGTTTATAGCAGGGTTAAAAATGTGCGCCAAAACATCTTACTTTCATCATTGAGTGCCTTCTCCGCAACGAAGGTTGGCTACCATGGATCGCCATTCTACTCTGTTTCTTGCTTTGATGGTGCGGGCTGTCATAGATTGACTTGTCCATCTTTTGATGTTACTCGTCCATGTTAGTCTTGGTCTGCCTCTGCCTCTTTTACCTTGTACTTTCCCTTCCAATCTTACTTTTAGTAGGCTGTTGTGTCTTTTAACATGCCCCAAAAATTTCATTTGTCTTGTCTTAATTGTATTTAGTAGTTCTCTTTTCATTTTCAGTTGTTTTAAAACTGCATCATTTGTTATCTTTTCTTTCCATCCAATTCTACCTATTCTTCTATAAATCCACATTTCAAAGGCTTCAATTTTCTGTTATCAATTTTGTCAATAGCAAATCATCAATATCAAATCATCAATAGCAAATCATCGATAGCAAATCATCAATATCAATTCATCGATAGCAAATCATCGATATCAAATCATCAATAGCAAATCATCAATAGCAAATCATCGATATCAAATCATCAATAGCAAATCATCAATAGCAAATCATCAATAGCAAATCATCAATAGAAAATCATCGATAGCAAATCATCAATAGCAAATCATCGATATCAAATCATCAATAGCAAATCATCAATAGCAAATCATCAATAGCAAATCATCAATAGCAAATCATCGATAGCAAATCATTGATATCAAATCATCGATAGCAAATCATCAATAGCAAATCATCGATAGCAAATCATCAATATCAAATCATCGATAGCAAATCATCGATATCAAATCATCAATAGCAAATCATCAATAGAAAATCATCGATAGCAAATCATCAATAGCAAATCATCGATATCAAATCATCAATAGCAAATCATCAATAGCAAATCATCAATAGCAAATCATCAATAGCAAATCATCGATAGCGAATCATTGATATCAAATCATCGATAGCAAATCATCAATAGCAAATCATCATAGCAAATCATCAATAGCAAATCATCAATAGCAAACCATCGATATCAAATCATCGATAGTAAATCATCGATAGCAAATCATCGATAGAAAATCATCAATAGCAAATCATCAATAGCAAATCATCAATAGCAAATCATCAATATCAAATCATCAATAGCAAATCATCAATATCAAATCATCAATAGCAAATCATCGGTAGCAAATCATGGATAGAAAATCATCAATAGCAAATCATCAATAGCAAATCATCGATAGCAAATCCGCAAATTTAGAAACACTATTAAGTAAGAATCACCCAATGTTGTAGCTAAGAAAAGCTGCATTAATATATAACATAATATTCGCCTGAAGCTTGTGGTGAAGATGTTACAGAAATTATGGGATGGTATTCAATTTGAAGAACTTATATTCTGGCGACACAATAACTTCGTATCATTTGATGCAGTTAATCACGTGATCTTGCATAATGGGCGATTTCTTGTAGTAGCCTCTGCAAGTCTCCTATCTTCTCACACACAAAAGTGCTATAGTCCGTTCAGATTCGTTTGCCGAGATGTTATGATTTATAATTCAAAAGTTCTTGATGATTTCACATGATTTTTGGCATACGGTGTTAAAATGTCCATGTCACGAGAACATATGTGTTACTCGATGTCTAGCTATAACGGTTTTCTTAAAGCGGCGAATTCCTTTGATCTTTGCCCATGTAACTATTATTTTGACCCTAATCAAAATGTTTTACAGTAATCTAGTGCAACGATGACCCATAGGCGTGTCCATAAAATTGTACTTGGTGGCAAGTATACAAATTTTAAATTATATATAGAACTTTTGTTCGTAGAGTCAATTTGATATAGTTCCATGCTCTTGGTGTGAGTTTCCCAAATGTTGTCGCTGCCTTTCAAATACGTACATTTAGTTCCTCATCTAAGGAAAGTGTGGCTGTAATAGTGGATCCAAGATAGCTGAACTTCTGTACTGACTCAAGCAGGCTTCCATTCAAAGTAATGGTTGTTGGTTTGCTTATAACATATTTTTGATTGCTTGGGTGGTCTTGAACAATAAACTGTTTAACAAATCAACTAGGAAATTTTGCAAATCAAACTATTTATCTGTAGACTTAATCAGAGTAATGATCATTCAGAATCAGACGAGTCAAATAGGTCGATTACTGCTTTCGGCTGAACAAACAACAAACCATCCTTTTTCCAATATTCCTCTTCTTGTCGTAACACATGATCCTCACATTTTACCCAGTAGTCTTTATTTATATTTGATAGAGCCTGATTTGTAAGTGTCTCAACATCGCATAATTTGAAAGTTTTATTTGTATATGCTACGTGTCCTTTAACTTTTGCCCAAACTAGTTCTATAGGATTTAAGTGTGCATGATATGGAGGTAGTCTCAAACATCTATGGCCATGTTCTTGAATTAACTTGTCTATTTTAAATATCTTTGTACGTTGTGTCTGTTTTACAAGGCTAAGCAATTCGGGTTTCAAGTAGCTGTCGTTAACATGTATGTGTTCTTTTATGAGCCACGTTTTGATTGCATCTTTTGTACTTGATGATGTTGGGATTCTATCTTCTACGTTAACTACGTTATGGTATGAAGCATTGTCCATTATCAGACAAGAAGGTCGATCTAATATTGGAAGGATACTTTTCTCGATCCAGTCTTTAAATATGTGCCCATTCATTTCGGAGTGGTAGTCTCTATTGTCTATGGATTTTGAAATGAAAACGAGATGAGCATTCTGCAACAACCCATTATGTCTGCTACCTGCATGTGCAACTATCAAACGTTGCCCTTTACTGCTTGGTACTGATCTTTTAATACTTCCATCTGCTAACTGCCATTCCTTTTCATTTGTATGATGAGCGTTGATCCAAGTTTCATCTAAATAAACAATATCATAATCATTTTCGCGCATTTCCTTCACTTCACGTAAATACTTGCTTCTAAGAGCTACTAGATGTGGCTTCTCACAAATAATGTTTTTTTCCACCAGCATACTTTCTAAAGGTGAAGCCTGCACTTCTTAATATTTTCCATAATGAAGTTTTTGATATTTCAATGTCGTTGTTAGTTTTCAGCCAAAGCTTCAACTTTCTAAGTGTCACTTCTTCGTTTATATCAAACATTCGACAGATTTCTCTTTTTACTAGGTCCTTATCAAAACTGTCTAACGTTTCTTTCCTTCCTTGCTTTCATGCATTTGTTGGCAATAAATATCCGCTTCCTTTAACTATTCGATCAAATGAACGTTTACACAAACCTAAAATATGCATTGTTCTCTTCTCAGGGTTTGATAAAGAACAATAAAGATGTCCCTTTTTACGCTCTCTGCAGAAGTATTGATACATCTTTATAGCAATGTTATGCTCAGTAAAATATTTTGCCTTTATATTCATTCTCACATAGACTTGCAGAAGATAATATGGATAGTGCCGCCTCCTTTCTGTAAATATTGAGATTTGCCTCTGAATTATGACTCGAACTCGAGTCTACGGCCGTGATTTTGACGTCACATAATTTCCGGTTTCGGCTAAAATGTCATTTTGTGCTAAACGGGAAATTTCATATGTAACATTTCTTTATAAAAATTTATAGTGGAAACATAACTATTTTAGGACGGTGCGCATTCAGCCGTGAAGGTCATGCCTATATGTTAAAGAATCAGCTGTGAGATGTAAGCATCTACATAATCCCGCCGGTGTTTATAATATCGATTAACTTTTTTTTAATATAGGTTAAATAAGGCATCTTTGAAACTGGATCACATTTCTTTGATAAAAAAAATATTTTTATAGCGACATTAGTATTCTAAACCTAACTTCAAAAGATCAATGCAAATGAACAATAAGTTTTTGAAAAAAATAAATTAATGTCTAGGCAAACGAATCTGAACGGACTATATCTTAAAATCGCTATTGTAATATGTCTGGCGGCAGAATAACACATTTTCCATTGGTTTCTACATTTGTATGTGGGAGTAGCATGAAAGTTCGTGATAAATAACGAAATGTTGTCGGAATGGGGCTACGACAACGCCAGAAATAAGACACAGCGTGAGAGCGAATATTTTATTTTTAAAAAAGAACCAGTTGACATTGAATGAGAAGTTTTGCTTACGATAAAATACCACAGAGACTGTTATGTCGTTTACAAATAGAAATACTTGAAACCAAATGTCACGAAACTGTGCGACATTTATTTATGAAAGTCTGACCAGAAATAATTGGTTTGGTTTGGTTTGGTTATGGAAGGCCCCTGTATCACTGCTCACTGCAAACGCCTGACTCGGGTTAGTTAAACGCACTGCCTAACTCTTGCAACGAGCCGGGCTTGGAATATGAGGAAACTGCAACAAGGAACATTTTTCATGTTCCCGCCGCCTATCCACCATATACCGGAAGAAATAATTGCCGGCTTAAAGAGCGCACAGTAACGCAGTGTAGATTGAAACGTCACATAAAGGTAGTGCCGAGGACTCGCTTAACATGTCGACATGCGCAGAGTGAGTCAAAGCGGGGGAGGCGGACTATTTTTGTGGATAAATAATTCAATTGAAGAGCTGATGCCTGAGAAAGGATCTTTTTTTAATGCATGAGAAAAGTGAACTATAAATGTAGTGTTCACAGCGGCCTGTCACTGATACTTTAGTTAAATAGTTCATGTACATCTTCCAGCGCCCGTGCTCTACGGGGCCCGAAAGGGGAGTAAAGAATAGTGGCGCTGTACCCTACCAGACATGTTCGTAAGAGGCGAGAAAGGAGGGTTGGGCATGGAACTGGCTATCCCATACTGTAAAAAAAAAATAAGCCGAAAAAACTTCACAAACATGAACAAGTCAAAGAGAGAAAAAGTAAATCCGCCATCCAGGAAAGAGAAGGGCTCTCTGTCTAACAGACATATGACGCAAGCCGGAGAAAGCCGCAAGGAGTCCGGGTTGCTGACTCACCCTTTGTCTACTAGGAAATCCTCCAGAATTGGCACCTGGAATGTTCGTACTCTAAACGAACAGGGAAAAGCTGCTCAGGTAGCAGCAGAAATGACAAACTACAAGATAGATATTCTGGGAATGTGTGAAACAAGATGGCTAGGAACGGGGAAAATAAAACTAAATACAGGAGAGATGATTTTATCATCAGGACACCAGGAACCTGGAGCACAACATAGTGAAGGGGTAGCTATAATGCTATCGAGGAATGCACAGAAGACACTAATAGAATGGGAAGCAGTAGGACCGAGACTAATGAGAGCAAAATTTAAAACAACCAAAAACAAAATAAAATTACACATTATCCAATGCTATGCACCAACCAACGATAAAGATGATTTAGTTAAAGATGATTTCTATAAACAGCTACAATGTCAGATTGATGCAAGACGAGCCAAGGATATTATAATCTTGATGGGAGACCTAAATGCTAAAGTAGGATCAGACAACAGAGGCTTCGAAGAGATTATGGGAAATCATGGACTTGGAGATATAAACGAGAATGGAGAGATATTTGTGAATTTCTGCGCCCTTAATCAAATGAGCCTAGGAGGAACGATATTCCAACACAAAAGAATACACAAAGCTACATGGGTGTCACCAGATCATAGAACGGAAAATCAAATTGATCACATATGTATTATTAATAAGTTTAAGTTATCCTTATAGGATGTAAAAGTATATAGAAGAGCAGATGTAGCTTCAGATCATCATCTTCTGATAGCTAAACTAAAAATTAAACTAAAAAAGTATACTACAACGAATAAGGGTAGAATGTATTTCAATGTAGGGCTTCTTAAAGAACAAGGAATTAAAGATAAATTCGCAGTCACAATATCAAAAAAATACCAAGTCCTCCAACTAGAAAATACAATAAATATAGAAGATCATTGGAAACAGGTAAAAAGATATATGGAAAGAGACATGCGAAGAAACACTAGGGTAAAAGAGAACGCCAGAATAAGGCATATGACAGCAGAGACCCTGGACAAAATTAAAGAAAGAAAGAACAAGAAAGCAGACATAAATAAAAGCAAAACGAGAAGTAATAAAGCCAAGACACAGGAAGCTTACACAGAGGTGAACAAAGAAGTGAGAAGATGCATTAAAAGGGATAAGAGGGAATATATAGATGAACTAGCTAAAGAGGCAGAAGAAGCAGCAAATAAAGGGAATATGAAAGAACTGTACAACAGCACAAAGAAATTAAGTGGAAAATACAAACAGATCAATGCCTTTATTAAGATAAGAAATAAAATCTGCTTAGTAATATAAGGGAACAAATGGAGAGATGGAAAGAGCACTTTGAAGAACTTTTGAACAGACCCGGCTCAAATAATCCTCCAGATATACTACCACCTGAAGAAGAGTTACACGTTAACTGTGGTAAACCAAGCATAGAAGAAATAATGAAAGCCATCAAACTATTAAAAAATGGTAAAGCCACAGGACCAGATGAAATTCCTTCGGAAGTCATCAAAGCAGATATTAACAACTCTACCAAGATGTTACATAATCTACTAGATAAAATTTGGGAGAGGGAAGAAATACCTAAAGACTGGAAAGAAGGTTATATGATCAAACTACCAAAGAAAGGAAGTTTACAGGAGTGCACAAATTATAGGGGAATTATGCTACTATCAGTGACAGGAAAAATATTAAGCAGAATCATTCTGGAGAGACTAAAAGCGGCCATAGAGAAACATTTGAGAGATGAACAAGCAGGTTATAGGAAGAACAGATCATGTGCTGATGAAATAACTACTCTACATATAATAGTTGAATAAATTTTAGAACTAAAATCCCCACTTTATATTGGATTCATAGATTACGAAAAGGCATTTGCTAGTTTAGACAGAAGAATGCATTGGAAGTTGCTTAGTCATTACGGAATCCCCATAAAGTTTATTAACCTGATAAAAACAATGTATGAAGGAACGAAATGTAGTGTGGTGCATGAAGGACAGATTACAGAAGCATTTGAAATAAGAACAGGAGTAAGGCAGGGATGCCTTCTGTCTCCATTTCTCTTTCTACTGGCCATAGATTGGATTATGAAAAAAACTCAAAACAACAGAAATGGAATCCAGTGGTCACTGACCAAACAACTGATTATTTAGACTTTGCTGATGACATAGCTCTCCTATCACACAGCCATCAACAGATGCAGGATAAAATTAGCATACTTGATGAGAGATCAGCTAGGACTGAAGATTAATAGAGATAAGACCAACATTATGAGAATTAATACAGTTGGCAACAACCAAATAAAATTAGGAGAAATACCTCTATTAGATGTACAATCTTATATACATCTGGGCAGTAATATAGATAAAGAGGGAGGAACAAAAAATGATACCAAAATAAGGATATCAAAAGCAAGAGGAGCTTTAATTGTACTGGGAAACATATGGAAATCCAAAGAAATTAGGTTAAATACAAAAATACAAATTTTCAAATCAAATGTTAAGGCGGTCCTATTATATGGCTGTGAAACATGGAGAACAACAAAATTGACAATCACGAAGATACAGACTTTCATTAATGGATGCATACGCAGGGTAAAAGGATGGAAATGGCAAGACAAAATCACTAACATAGAATTATGGAAATGTACCAGTCAAACACCAGTGGATAAAGAGATACAGCGAAGACGGTAAAGGGTTTAGGCATAAAAATGCGAAGCTGCAGTAAAGCTGAATGTGAGGAAACATTAAAAAATTGAAAAAAATGGTATGTAAGAAGCTCTACGTGATAAGTGGACGACACAGACTAAACGACGTTTCGGCCCAATAGGCCTTCAGCAGGAACAAAAAAAAAAAAACACACACACAAAACTAATAACGAAACAGCCAAAACAAAAACAATCGAAATGTGTTAAAGAAAACAAAATTATCTATCCTGTGTGTAAACAGAGGTCAAAACGAAAAGGAAATAGCAACCAAGTGCGGCTGTCGTGAACGTACAGAAACGTGCAGAAATGTGCGCAAATGCACACAGAACCAGATGAGTTCTCACAGGGCTCAGTGTGCAAACACAAAGGAGAAAGAAAAAAACACTACAGCAGACCAACAGGTGCTCAAAAGGCAGCAAGAGTGAGATGTCCGAGAGTGGGGTACAATAAAAACAAATAAGGGGTAAGGAGCACAGAAAAAAGGTATAGACGAGAACACCGAAGTGTCTCATTAGGGACTCGAGGAGGAGAACTATAAATAGCATGGCATAGTAAGTAGAACAAAGAACCCAAATATGTGCAGTAGTGAAGGCTATGCAAAAGGGAAGGAGCAACCAAAAGGAAACTATGTGTATGAGTGTGATACATCCATACCTCGTGGGGTCAGCGAACCATACTGGACTATGAGGCGATTTTCCAGAGTATAGCGGCTGCGGTCGCCAGAGTGACAAAGGACAATCCCAGTGACACGGATGTTGTCTTTGCCCTTGTGATCAGGGGAGTTGAAGTGGGAAGACACTGGAGTACCAGTATTTTGTTGGACATCACGTAGATGTTCACAAAATCTTTCCGCTAATCTTCTCCCAGACTCACCAATATAGGTCATGTGGCATCGTTGGCATATGATGGCATAAATGATGTTGCGGGACACACATGTGAAGCCATGCTTGATCTCGAACCGTCCATTAGGGAACAAGACCGAGTCAGTAGGGAGCCATAGGCACAGGTGATACAGTTACGACCACAAGGGGCCGTACCGAAGTGTTGAGGGAAGGAGCGAGGGAGATGGCTCCTAACCAAAATATCTCTCAGATTCCTGTCGGGCTTAAAAGCGATCATCCAGGGATCACTAAAAAGTAGACGGGTAGTGGGATCAGAGAGGAGAATGGAACGGTAGCGGTTGAGTATCCTCACAGCAGCTAAGTTGTGAGGATGATATGTGAGGGTGAGTATAGTTCTCTCAGAAGGGGGGCGGTTGGAAGGAGTGAGTGCCTCGGGACGGGAGATAAGGAGGACCCGCATGAGGGCAGACTGGAGGATCGAGTCTGGATAAAGCCGGCGGCTGAAGAAACCTAACATGAGGTGAGCCTGTAGGAGGAAATCTTGGTCATCCTGGCAGATGCGACAGAGACGCAATAACTGGGAGAACGGAATAGCATCACGACAAGAAGGTGAATGGGATGAAGTATAGAGAAGATAACAATGGGCGTCTGTGGGTTTATAGAAAACCGAGGCGTGGAGGCCCGAGGTACCCAAGGAAACAATAAGATCTAGGAAGGTAACAGAGGAAGTGGATATACAAGATGTGATCTTGATAGCTTTGTGATAGCTACCAATGTAGTCGATAAACCTGGAGAGGTCATCCTCAGGTAGATCGGTAAGTCCGAAGCAGTCATCAATGTACCGAAGGTATATGATGGGAAGGGGACCTTGATAAGAATTGAGAATTTGGTGTTCAAGGTAGCCCATAAACAGGCAAGCATAGCTAGGGCACATCTCGGTGCCCATGGCTACTCCACTAACCTGGTCATAGAAGTTACCATCGAACTCAAAGGTATTGAGGTTGAGTACAAGCTCAGTAAGGCGGAGAAGGGTGGCAGTATCCACAGAGGGGTGTTGTCTCTGGTCAAGAAAGAAACGAAGAGCTAAGAGGCCGTCGGAGTGAGGAATAGAGGTGTAGAGGGAGCAAACATCAAGGGTAAAAAGTCGGTATGAGCGACCTCGGAGAGAGAGAGATAGAAGAGAAGATATTAAGTGCATAGTTAGTGTCCTTGACATATGAAGGAAGCCTGGCAACCTTGGGCTGGAAGACACTGTCTAGATAGTCAGATATGTGTTCAGTCGGGCAAGCACACGCAGACACGATGGGGCGTCCTGGATAGTCGATTTTGTGAATTTTGGGGAGCATATAGAAAGATGGTTTCCCAAGACCACTATTCGGGATAATTAGGCGAGACGCGCTAGGGGGAAGGAGGTGGTCACGGATCAGTTCCTTGATGGTAGATTGAACCTGCTTATTGTGGAGGACAGTGGCGTGGTCAGGGCGGGGTTTATAAAAGAAGGTATTGGATAACTATCGCCAGATGAGCAGCACCAAATTGACGTAAAGCGCAGATCAAGTCTAGACGTTGAAAGGTCGCATTCACAACACTTCATATGTCAACAAGGGACTGTTGCCGGCGTACAACATCGCTTTAGCGGCACAGATTTAATAAGAAGATCATCACTTTGACTTGAACGCAGAAAAGTACAACAGAGAACCGAAATTAATCAGCTCCCAGTCACACCTTCTGCAGCGATCGAGAGAACGTGGACTAGGCCCGCCATCTTGGAGACGGAAGTCCCCTATCACACTGTAATATACACGGAAACGATCGCGCAGACAAACTAGCTAAAGAGGGAGGGAGATTACCAAAAGAGAACCATCTGAGCCAAATCCATTATCAAAGGTCGGTACCATAAACAATGGAAACAAGAACACCCAAAGTATAACGAGAGGGACGGATACTTCCAACTATCAAGGAGGGATCAAGTCATACTTCGACAACGAACTGGCCACAATAGAATGAGAAATCACATGTTCGTCAAACTCAAAATAGGAACTACCAGGTAATGCCACTGTACACTGGACAACATGACAACAAAACATGCTCTACATGATTGCTCCCAGTACACAGACCTGAGAAGGGCAATGTGGTCCACACCCACCTCCCCGGAAGAGAAACTCAAAGGGGCAACCGAATCACTGAAACAGACAGCTGCCTTCATAAGAGAGTCAGGAGTCCTAGTCTGAATGAGCCACGATCGCAGAAGAATATTTAATTTAGTTTGTTGGCGTTACTGGAATGTTTTTTTTCATAAAGATCACAGTGCATTCTACTTAACTATGAAGAAATGTTGATAAATTCGCGTGTATTGTTCACCGTACAGCGTTCGCCTACTGCAGTGTCCACCGTATGTCTGCCAACAACGCACATGTGGAGTCTTGCTGGGAACCGTGAAACAGAGACACTGGCGTGTCAAGACGCCCGTCCAGCAGTTGAGCTGAGAGAGAGAGCAGTCAGAGATCCATAGCTGACCGCATGCATCAAGTTGGCTGAACCACAGAGCTGATCAAGACCCTGCTGCACCTTCCATCTGTATTTCTGTTCTGAAAACATACTATCCAACCTGGCCAAACGAATAGGGTTTGAAGAGGAAAGGCAACCGGTACTGAAAATGCCTCGCTGAAGTCGGATGTGTAGGGCCAAAAGGCGCAAATAAACCACAATTAATTCACGTTCATTTCAGGGCGGATGTTGAAGATGATTAATTCCCTTTAGTATCTATTTGGTGACCCGCTCGAAAAAAAATATAGAAACCCAATGAAGCTTATTAAATGCCATTCTAAGGATGATCATGAAATAAAAATAGAAGACGAATCACAGACAATGTGGGGATAAAAACGTCAGCGGGGACCTGCTTGAAAGTGATCAGCTTCTACTACCTAACTGCCTTCGATAGGATCAGCGACCCACACACGATCAAGACCCTCAACCTCCCGTAGTGGGTTTAGAAACACTCTAAACAGCCTAACCAAGCGAGGTGGGTCAAAAACGGTAGGCAATCCGGCAGCCATCTTGACAAATAGGGTTTGGTATAGGCCACATACTGTAGCATGGTGGGAACCACAAACACAACGCATCTACGCTCGCTTACGCTCCTTTAAGGGAGAATGACGAAGAGGAGTAATTGTCGTGTGAATGCAGAAGAAAAAAGCGACAGGCGTTAACAATCGTTACAGACATGTGTCGATGACACGCCACTGTTAGTGACATTGTTTAGCTTGATATTTGTAAGAACAACTCTACCCGTTACGAAACACGTCATTCATGAATACATTGCGTTGACTCATCATTTGAACTTCACGAACCCATCAACTCACAACGCTTTGCCGAGATACTTATTCGTATTTCACTTAAAATTCGTATTTGTAGCCTTGTATCCGATGAAGGCTTTAGCCGAAACGTTGTAGTTTGTCTCGTCTCTACAGGTTTAGCCATTTTATGTTTAATTTTCATGGTTAAACGTATTGTCTAAAGTCTACACGTTTTCTTTCAGTTACTATTGCTCCACGGTGCTGCTGAGCCAAATGGGACGATCTAGCTCAATGGTTGCCCAGAATATCGACACTTATACCCTTAAAGTGGGTTTTTTTTTGTTAAACTTCTCATTAACATCACGTGTCATGTTTAGTAACAATCTAATTTTATCTATTAATTTGTATACAGCCACCGACTTCTAGCCACCAGAAGCAAAGTTTGTCAATGTGGGCAGGAGATATTGTCATATCGGGGGCGGGGAAAGAGGCTTGGGGATGAGCGCGCCAGATATCAGGGAGGAGAGGGCGCACGAAGGTGGGGCGAGTGGATGGATGAGATTTCTGTCTTCCTGGAATGAAACAACATAAACCAATGTCTGGACCTGTCGCTGACTTCCCAGGCTTCTCGTACCAGGCAGCCCAGGTAGAGCGGCGTTATCCCGAGGACAAGAGGTCTGGTCAACTTCCACAACCGATATGCGTGTTGTTGTCTTGGTGGTTTTTGCCTCCTTCTCGGTGGAACACGATCCGTTCAACCCCAGACCGAGTCTTCTGGGTTATATTAGACCATTTTTGTCATCCAAAAAGAACGTGAAAATTAATTGTAGTTGTTGGTAAGTTTCAAGATTTATTAAGCCTTATATAGCTTGTGGGGTGGGGTGGGGGCAGGTCAGTGAACTGGATTTAAAAAGACAAGAGGTCAGTTCAACCCTGATAGGCCGCTTCTTGGTTCACACAGTCTTAAATTTTTTTTTTCTGACAAAGAAAAACTGCACGGGCGTAATATTGACCACATTAATTTTCTTCTCGGGGCCGAATAAGGCACATAGTGCGGAAGTCATAGTTCTCCACGACTGATGTTTTGTTGCTGGTTCTTGATTGTTTCTCCATAGTTCTCCACGATTGATGTTTTGTTGCTGGTTCTTGATTGTTTCTCCATAGTTCTCCACGACTGATGTTTTGTTGCTGGTTCTTGATTGTTTCTCCATAGTTCTCCACGATTGATGTTTTGCTGCTTGTTCTTGATTGTTTCTCCATAGTTCTCCACGACTGATGTTTTGCTGCTGGTTCTTGATTGTTTCTCCATAGTTCTCCACGACTGATGTTTTGCTGCTGGTTCTTGATTGTTTCTCTATAGTTCTCCACGACTGATGTTTTGTTGCTGGTTCTTGATTGTTTCTCCATAGTTCTCCACGACTGATGTTTTGCTGCTGGTTCTTGATTGTTTCTCCATAGTTCTCCACGACTGATGTTTTGCTGCTGGTTCTTGATTGTTTCTCCATAGTTCTCCACGACTGATGTTTTGTTGCTGGTTCTTGGTTGTTTCTCCATAGTTCTCCACGACTGATGTTTGTTGCTGGTTCTTGATTGTTTCTTAGTCCCATAGTTTAACCTTCCCTGGTCATTGTTCTGAGTAGTGATTGAGTTAGTTGTGGGTCATCAACATTGCACTCCGAACACGTCCATGGGTGCTCAGATCCCCTCCTCAGCAAGTTCCGAAGTGTCCAGCGACTGACGACTCCAGTTCTGCGTTGGTTGATAAGTCTTCTTACACGGCCACTAAGTTTCTCGTTTCTGGCTGTGCCCATCTTAACTCCCATCACTTTCATTCGAAGGAATGACATGGACTCAGGGTTGTCGAAGTCCTGTGCCCTTCCCAGATCTCAGAGGATACGTGTTCTTTACTCGTATAAGTATCTTTAACATCTTTTTTATTTAAAGCTGTTATGTCTAGTGGTATTGTTGAAGAATTAATCTTGTTTGTTTCTCTGTAATTTGACTTTCATTTTAATCATTACAGGATTGTGGTCTGAGTTAATATCTGCTCCTGGATAGGTTTTGGCTTTCTTGACGCTGTTACGAAACCTTCTTTTTATCATTATGTAATCTATTTGATTCCTCTTATCTCCAGGGATTTTCCATGTGTATAATTTCCTTTTCTCTTGCTCAAAGTAGGTGTTGCATATTATTAACCTGTTTTCGTCACAAAATTGTATTGATCTTTATCCTCTTTCATTTTCCTAGACCATGATTTCCTATAATGGTCTTATAATTAACAACATTTTCCTACTTTAGCACTCATATCACACATTACAATCAAGATGTCTGAAGATTTCATTTGCTTCATAACTTTGCTACTATATGTAATGTAATATTTAATATACTTCACTCCTATACAGACGGATCTGTAATAGGATACCTAAGGAGTGCATGGGCATTTACAGCACTCGGCAGGCAGAATAGTCAAGGAAGACAGTGGTGCATACGTCATGACCACGAGTAGCATGACAATGGAGGTGACGGCAGTGACCAGGGCATTCATCTGGTTAGAGTCACAAGACTACACTCACGCCTGTATATTGAGTGATTCGATGAGCAAAAGAAAAGTGGAGGTGGGATCTGAACAGGTTGGCTAGCTGTGCTATTGTTGAGGACGGACAACCAATGGATCGGTGGACATCATCAATGCCCTCCTGGAAGAGGGAAGGACACAGGACTCTGACAACCATGAGTCCACGTCACTCCTTCGGATGAAAGAGATGGGAGTTAAGATGGGCACAGGACTCTGACAACCATGAGTCCACGTCACTCCTTCGGATGAAAGAGATGGGAGTTAAGATGGGCACAGGACTCTGACAACCATGAGTCCACGTCACTCCTTCGGATGAAAGAGATGGGAGTTAAGATGGGCACAGGACTCTGACAACCATGAGTCCACGTCACTCCTTCGGATGAAAGAGATGGGAGTTAAGATGGGCACAGCCACACTTAGTGGCCGTGTAAGAAGACTTATCAACCAACACAGAACTGGAGTCGTCAGTCGCTGGACACTTCGAGACTTGCTAAGAAGGGGATCAGAGCACCTATGGACATGTTTGGAGTGATGATGACCTGCTAATAACTCAATAACAATAACTTCACTCCTCTATGCTATATAATAGGTTACTATATGTAATATATTTCACTCGCCTAAATTACATATAAATAGAGTATACTTCACTCCCCTCTATACTACATATAATAGAGTATACTTCACTCCCCTCTATACTATATATAATAGAGTATACTTCACTCCCCTCTATACTACATATAATAGAGTATACTTCACTCCCCTATATTACATATAATAGAGTATACTTCACTCCCCTCTATACTATATATACATGTATAGAGTATACTTCACTCCCCTCTATACTATATATATAGAGTATACTTCACTCCCCTCTATACTACATATATAAGAGTATACTTCACTCCCCTATATTACATATATAGAGTATACTTCACTCCCCTCTATACTATATATACATGTAATATAGTATACTTCACTCCCCTCTATACTATATATAATAGAGTATACTTCACTCCCCTATATTACATATAATAGAGTATACTTCACTCCCCTATATTACATATAATAGAGTATACTTCACTCCCCTATACTACATATAACAGAGTATACTTCACTCCCCTATACTACATATAATAGAGTATACTTCACTCCACCATTATATACTACATATATAGAGTATACTTCACTCCCCTTATACTACATATAATAGAGTATACTTCACTCCCCTATACTAAATATAATAGAGTATACTTCACTCTCCTATACTACATATAATAGAGTATACTTCACTCCCCTCTATACTATATATATAATAGAGTATACTTCACTCCCCTATATTACATATAATAGAGTATACTTCACTCCCCTCTATACTATATATAATAGAGTATACTTCACTCCCCTCTATACTATATATAATAGAGTATACTTCACTCCCCTATATTACATATAACAGAGTATACTTCGCTCCACCATTATATACTACATATAATAGAGTATACTTCACTCCCCTATACTACATATAATAGAGCATACTTCACTCCCCTATACTACATATAATAGAGTATACTTCACTCCCCTCTATA